>NW_004624759.1:27535350-27546805 GCF_000247695.1 Heterocephalus glaber
GTACAAATTCCCAATGATGAGTGTCATCATATTGTATACCTAAAATGTACCAATAAACTTAATGAATAAAAATAGTTCAAATATCATTTATGCTAGTTCCTGGAATCTTTAAAAGATGGAATATTTTAGCAAATCACATTTTAAAGATGAGGTTATAATTATTCTTTGGCATCTATTGGGAAGAATGGCTAAATATCATGTAAGGAGGGAGAATTAAATTATGTATTACATTATATTCAGTAGAATACTGAAGTAAAAGAAAATAATTTTTATAAAGCAGTAAATCTGAAAAAATGTGAATGTACAAGATATGTTATCATTTAATGTGAACTGTTATTTGATATGTGTTGTGATAACGGGTACTCAAAAATAAAGCAGGTCTCTTTTAGTGTTTGACTAATAACACATCTCAAATATTTAAAAGAGAAAACTACCTCTATCATAAAGAGAATAAATGTGAAGCAGTCAACACTTTCCGTTTAGTAAATTACAATAAAAGTAGAACAACAATTAAGAGAAAATATTATGAATTTGAAAGAGAAAGTTTGCATGAATTCATATTTAAAGAGAAATAATTTGGCCTTTTCTTCAAGGTCACTTTTAAGTCAAAGGAGATGTGAAGATCACATTGCTATTTAGAGCATGATTTTATTATCCTCACACTGAAATTCTGAAGAAAAAAATAACAGTGCAGTGTGGATTCGGATAATGTATTAAGAATTAGTGACACTTATGATTTGATGTCTGAACTAAAATTAAAATTGAACAATATGATAATTATACTAAACATCTTCATGAACATTTGTGCTCACTTCTGAACCTAAATATTGCTTGCGAATCCTATTGACAGTTATCTTCAGCAAAAGAAATTAAACAAATTAACATTAATATAATTCTGGGAAATATAGTAATTTATGGCTTATCTAATTTTGTGACGTCAATTAAATCCAACCATATGAAAAATTGACTACAATATAATTACTAATTATTTGTGAAAAATTAAGGTAATATATTGATGTATACTTATTTACAATTTTTGGACATTTATTTTATTACTTATCCAACACTGTCCTATCAACAGAACACCTAGATATATGCAATAATGTTTAATATCCTGGCTTTCTTAGCAGAAAAATTACTTCATGCACAATAAAGAATACCAAGTAGAAGTATTTGATATCAATGTCATCAGCTACTTCGAGAACAGTCAATCAATTTAATAATTTTTCCCTCTAATCAATGGAAATAAAGCTTTTGGAAATCTACTGTGGTACTGAAAAAATATCTGATATTAGTTATCTGAAAATATCTGATAAAAGTTATTGTAAATTCATTCTAGAACATTAATATTAAATAAAGATTGTTTGTGCTGACAAGAAAGTTAACACTGTCCTAATAAAAATACAACTTCTGATAGTGCAAGTTCATATTAAAAACATTTTCAGTTCAATAAAACTTATTAAAGAGCAATATTTATTTTGAATTGACAGTGAGTAAAGATCAGCTCATAATTGTTTTAAAAACTAATTTTTGCCTAATAAAATAAGTTATGATTGTAAAGCCAAAAGCAGATTTCTATGTACACACAGCTACAAAAAATAAACAATGAAACCCTTTTCATAAAGCAATGTAGGATAAAAATTGATGTGGTAATAAAATTTTCTTCCTTACCACTCACAAGGAATATGATCACTATGTGGTCCAAATGGGTACTAATAAAAAGTAAAAACTGAACAACAGCAGCAAAGGAAATCACTTGAAAAATAATCACAGAGTTCCACAGTGACACCAAAGTGCGATTGAACTCGCAAGTGAAGAGAACTGTCCAGTGAGAAGAAACTGAAATAATAGCAGGAGAAAAAAAAATAGGGGCAAGAATAAGAAAACTCCTGAAATGTATCATTGTGCTTTGAAATGTTTCAATTTGTAAGAGCAGAAAAGAACATCAGTGAAGAATTGTTTGTAATTATATAGAAACTTTAATGCCAGTTCATTGAAATAGCAGTTTTGCCTAAAATAAAATAAAGTAAAATAGTCAACTCTTTTAAGAATTTTGTCACAGAAATACTTTAACTTTGTTTTAAAAAATTTTGAATAGAGACAAAAAAAAGTAAAATGAAAATATAGGATCCGAAGCATTGACATATTTAACAAGAAAAGTATTAGAAACTAGAATATCTTTAATGGAACAGAATTTTCTCATGGCATACGGTTGTAATTCTGTTCTCTAAGCAGAGTATTTTGTTGTTGTTTGAAAATAGGCTCATACATTCATGGACGTGAGACAGACCTTTCTCAGAGAGGAGTGGAGTCAAGGGATAGATGCAAAGAGTGGGAGGGAAGAAAAGGGGCTGAGCAAAGGAGTGTAGAGGTGTTATGTATAGGTACCAACGGTACAGAAGTAACGAAAACACTATGTACTCCAAATCAAAAAAGAAAACAGAAAAGAAAGTGTAATTTGCAAATATATATAAATGATTTCTATTTACAGAATGATGATTGTTCACCATTTAAATGTAAAAATTAAATCCATATTGAAGGAAAACTTTTTATCAGAACATGCCAGTAAAAATATACTAAAATCAATATGATACATTAATGTGTATTGAGAAAATGTTTTGCTTTCTTATTTTTGCCAATATATTTTTATATACATATATTTATAGTATACTTATTAAATGCTTTAATTTCATTTATACATGATTGTATTTTATAAAATTATTTTTTGTAACGAGATTGACTATAACTAATTATGAGTCCAATTTAAAACCAATTTATCAGTTAACAAACTAGTGTTTTTAATATTGTGCCATTTTTATTAGTTTTACTTGCCCCTCTTCTTGCTATGTAGTATCTGATAATAGACTCTATGTTCCAAATTGATCACTTTTTGTTTTTCAATTTAATTCACTACTCATTTTTAGTCCCATACCTGAAAATCACTCCAATACAGATAATTTCTTCTACCAATAGAAGTAATTCCTTTGATTAAGAAATACATATTTTATTTATGTAGAGATTATATTTCTAATTTTGCATCATGATAACAACACTGGTCTGTACATATTTAAACCCAAGATAGTAGACGGGTGAAGATCATCAACAAATCTGTTATTTTGAGGTTAGAACTTCAGTGTCCTTAGGCTAGAGGAAGCTGATCTCCAGCAAGTGGTTGGAGTAGTCTCTATAGATCAGGGCATTTCCAAGTTTTCAGATGCATTCTTCCAAAATTCTTTAGCCCAGCAATAATAATCTTAATCTCTGCATTTCAGGGCTCTAACTTTAGCAATGGAAACTTATCAAGGATTTACATTCAGTTATTTTGCAGCTCTGCCAGATGAATGCAAGTTTCAGAACATTCTGTGCTCCATATGCAAGAGATGAGGATCTCTATCATTGCTATTCATCAAGTTAATGGTTATAAATACTCATCCAAGGTTTTCTTGTCATCTGATTGGTCATTAACCCAAACCCAAAATTCTATCCTGTGAATTTGCTCTCTTGAGGTACTTTTAATGTATATTACATTAAACTGGGTTTCCCACAAAAGATGAGTCTAATATGTGAACCCAATTTTGTGTTTGGGAGGAAATAGTTTGGGAGTTCATTTCAAGAGGCAGGAATAATAAACGAAAGGACAGAAGTGAAAAAAAAAAAGAATTAAGTTTATATTATTGAGTAAATTACTACAAACAAAGAGAGTTTGGCCTTGACAAGAACTTTGAAAATTTAATTAATGCCTCTAAAATTGTTAGCACTTAAGACTGTCCATTGCACCATTTAACTAATGACTCCCAAACAGTAGTGAAACCTGTCTGCCTGTGTGTTCCTTTTTTCCTTTGCAGTCCCTAGAAACACTGAATCAGAGAAAATTTTTCAGGCCACCTGACCACACCTCATACTAGCCTTCTGACATTACTTGGATCTCCTCTACCTTTAGCCAGCAAAGTTCATTATGGTGTTCAAGACTTCTTATGGCCCTTATCTCTGGTTACAGGAGATTTCCCCCTCTATTTATCCTATAGTCACGGGAGAGCTAGCTGTAGCTTATGTTGTTGCCAGTAAGTTAGCTTTGGCATTATCCTATTTGGCTTCTGATTTTTATTACTTAATTTACCAATTCTCTGCACTGAATATCTCACTTCTCATTTGTTCTTATTTTTTCATAGTTTTACTTCTTTTCTTTTTTATTAGTATATATTTTCAGCAAAAGCTTGCTTACAAATGATATCAGTAAAATGCATGTTGTTGATTGCTGTTTTTTCATTCTTGAACACTTGATTTATTTTGCTTTTTTATTGAAAATATTTCAACTGATACATAAAAATATAAAAATTGTATCTATTTTAGTAGACCATTTAATGTTTCTGTCTTGATTAAGATTTCATTAGATCGCTATACGATTTCCAGGAATATGTTCAATTTCAGGGATATTGGTTCTGCCTATGGAGAAACAAAAATGGTTTTTCCATTTTCTGATGCCTTCCTCAACCTCCTTTTTTTCTTTTTCAGAGTATTATAGTTTTTATTATGCATGTCTTTCACTCCCTGGTTAGGTTAACTCCTAGGTAATTAATTTTTGAGCTATTATGAATGCCATTTTTTCTTAATTTCTTTCTTGGTGGATTCCATGGTTTATAGAAACATTATTGATTTTTTGGTTATTGATTTTGTATTGTGCAACTTTGATGAATTTGTTAGTTTTCGTGGAGTTTTTATGGGCTTCTGTCTAAAAGATCGTGCCATTTTAAAAAAAAGACAGTCTTTCTTTACTATATATATCCCTTTAATTTCTTTCTATCACCTGTTTCACTACCTAAATTTCTGAATATTGTCTTGATCTGAAGTAGGAGCAATGCACACCCTGATCTTGCTCTTGATTTTAGAAGAAAGGCTTTCACTTTTCTCCATTTAGTATGATATTGGTAGTGTTTTGGTTATAAATACTATTAATCAATTTGATATGTTTCTTTTACACATACTTTTGTCCATTTTTAAAAATTTTTCAGTCATGAATGAATGTTGGATTTTGTGAAAGACTTTTTCTACATCTATTGATATGTGAGTTTTGGCCTTGACTTTGTTTATGTAATGAAGTATGTTTAATAATTTATGAATTTTAGACCATCTTTGTATCCCTGGAATTAAGCCAATGTGGTCACGATGAATGATCATTTTAAAGAGTTACATTTTAAGGAGGTACGTTCTCTTTGACAGTATTTGGTTAAACATTTCTGCATATAAGTTCATTAATGAAACTGGCCTGTTGCTTTCTTTTCTTTTTTTTAAAAACTCCTTGTCTGGCTTTATGTCAGAGTAATACTATATTCTAGGAAGAATTTATTAATCCTCTTGCACTTTTAATTTCATGGAAGTGCTTAAAAACAGTTGGCATAGATCTTCCCTGAAGTTCTGCTAGAATTCCATAGGGAATCACTCAGGTCATAGACTTTTCTTAGTTGGAAGAGTTTTTGTTACTGTCGCTATTCATTTCCTGTTATTGGTCTACTGAGGCTTTTTATATCTTATTGGTTCAGTTTTCATAATTCTGTTGTGTCTAGCGATTTTTCCTTTTCTTCTAGATTTTCTGATTGATTGGAATAAAAGATTCTGAAATCATTTCCTATAATCCTATGGGTTTTGGCAGTGTTCAATGTGATTTTTCATGCTTTTCATTTTTAATTGTATTGATTTATTTCCATAAATCAAGTAAGTTTCATAATGGTTTTATCAATATCGTTTAACCTTTCAAAGAACCATTTAATTCATTGGTAGTTTTTTTAGGCCAAGTTTCATTTGTTTCTGTTCCCAGTTTTGTTTTGTTTTTTGTACTAGTTTCAGAATTGGATTGTTCATGTTTGTTTGTTTGTTTGTTTTGACCTGGAGATGCAACATTAGGCTATTTGTTTGGAGTCATTCTATTTTAGTATGTGCATTCATAGCTGTAATCTTCCCACTTAGGATTGGTGCCATTGTGTCCTAGGTTTTAGTTTTTGTGCTTCTGTGGTCATTTTACTTTGAACTTTATAATTTGTTCCTAATTTCTTCTATTATACATAGATTATTCAAGAGTAAATTGTTTCATTTCCATGTCTTTTCAGAGTTTCTCTGATTTCTTTTGGAGTTGATTTCGAGTTTCATTCTTCTATGACCAAATAGTACACAGGGATATTTTTTTCAATACTTTTCTATTCATTTATACATACTTTATGGTATAAGATATGGTCTATTTGGAAAAAAAGTTCCATTGGCTGAGAAAAAAATGTATCTTCTCTTGCTGTTGGAAGAAACACTCTGTAGATGTATGTTCAGACCTTTGGTTTATATGTGTATATACATTGCATCATTTTTATTTAAATATATCTGTCTCTTCAAACATGTATCATTTCTGTACTGTAAAAAATTTCTAAATGCTTATTGATCTTTGAACTATACAATACACTATTATAATCTATAATCATCATAGTACTCAATAGTAGAGCAGAACTTCTTTATCCGAATTGCAATTTACTACCTATTGATCAACTTTTCCCCATTCCACTAAGCCCTAATCTTCCAGCCTATAGTTACCTCAATGCTGATCATGGCGTAGTATTGAAGCATTTCCTTTCATTAAGTAAGTGATTTCCATTAATATCCTTACTTCTTGTTATCTTTTATTGGTTTAATCTGCTCCACCTGTCATTTAATATTGGTCAACACTGAGCCCCAGACCTTATTTCTTTTTATTTTCTAGCACTTCTGTGTGTATGCACAGCCTCAGGTTTACGAACTGACAAAAAGCTTACAAGTTTTGTTACTAGCCCAACTTTCTGTTTTGATTTGAGCCATTTCAAATAATATAATTTTACTTGGAAGTTTCAAAAACAACAAAAGTTAAACATGTACAGAAGTAATTCATAATAAGCTTATCACACATCTTCTTGGGAAGTGATCAGAAACCTAGTGTTTTAGTGTTCAGGTTGTTAGTTTTTCCCATTTATCATATTTTATAAATCTATCGTGGACAAAGTAGAAGCAACCATCTCTTCAAAGTTAGGTTTGTGTAATATCTATCTTAAACTTCAGATTTACTCTAAGGAAAGCTGTCAGCCCTCTCTTTAATTCTATGTCCTCAAGAAAGATCATGATAATTGCAGAATGCCTGGCATGGTATTTATGTTGTCATTCAGAGTGATGGATGTGCATTAATCAAGTTGTCAATTCCAAACCCTATGAGATGTACTTTTATATATATTTATTTGAACTATTCCTTTCACAGAAAGGTATAATATCATACAAATATTGCTGTATAAAATATTTATGCCATGAATAATACAAAGTCATTTGACTTTCAATCATAGCATTAATTTGAAACAGAAATGGATATGGATGTCCTATGAAAATGAAGAAATCTCATATGATAATTGGGTTTCTTTGCACTATAGTGTGATTATTGATGCAAATTTTACTGATGCCCACAGTGGCAACTGATAATAATGCACTAGTCCCAGAAGTATCTAGCTAGCTTCAGAACTAGAAGTAGATACCAACCAAATAATTTCTTTAATTTCTAAAGCTAAAAAGATGATCTTAGTATCAGAGTATATTATGTGTACACTTCAGCACATTTTGTGTCGAATTTCCTCTGCAAAGATTTTTCTTAATAGTTTGTCTTGCTCACTGTCCACTTTTAAGCTGATATCTTATAATTGCCTTGACTCTATTACTCTAAGGCAGTATTGAACTCAGAGTCACATAAAATTACAGAATATCCAAAACCATTGCCAATATATAATTTAGGGAGATGGTAAAGGGTAGCAAACTTCATAGCATCAGAGTTAGCTTTTTACTTTCAATATTTTAGGACTGATGTAAACATCACAGTGGAATTTTTTGTTTCTTAGTAGAAAATTTTTTCTTAATATTTTCTATGATAATATTCTTATCTAATTTTAAGATATTTACCAATGAGTTCCAATATGTAATGTACTTTAACAGTTTATTTTAACTTTGCTTTTGATAGATTCATAGATGATGGAATATCAGTTAGAAATTAGTGTAAAGAGTAATTAGAATAGGCCTAAATTTAGCAGGTCCAAAATATAAAATTACTCCTATGAAATTACACAATTCAAAAATACCAGAAATAAATAAGAAGCTCTGTAATTTTTACTTTTCCATTAATTCTTCTCCTCCTGTCTAATTGGCATTTCTTTAGCCTTAATTCATTCTACTAATACTTGCTCTATTCAATCAATACTTGATTTACCTTTGTTTGTATCGATCATGTTGAAGTCTACTACTTTATAAGAGAAGACATTCACTTAGCTCACAATATTTAGGCTGAAAGTCACAATAGAATATAACAGGTCATAGGAAGATTCCCCACAGTCAATGGTGGAGTGGGAGAAGGGGAAACATCCTATCTTGAACTGGGAAATACAGGAAAAGGGAGGAGCCACACTGACTCGTTTTATAACAACTTTCAGTGGCTCCAGGAGAACTACCTTGCTTCCTGCCTCAGCCAGTGTCCCCATATATGCAAACACTTTCCATTAGGCCTCATCTCCCAAAGAGTCCACCACTTTCAATCGAGCTACACTAAGACATAAGCCTTCAACCCGGCTATCCTTGGGAGACAGCCAAGGTCAAACTGTAACACTGCCTTAAGGGAAACGTTTTCTCTAGTCAAATTACATTGTTCATGTTATCTCATCATTTTCTGGTCATCTATGTGTTGGGCTTATTCCTCATATTCAAACAATACCAGCTTCAGTTTTGCACCATTGAATTTCCTCAGCAATTTCTCAAAGTTTGAGTTATTACATAAGAAAAAATATTATATTCTTTGAAAAAAGAAATGTAATACCAACAATCATTCCAGTACACTCACTTGTATTTCTCTGATTTCCCTCAGTTTTAGTGTGGGCAAAATTATATTTCTTGCAATATGTGACCTTTTCATGTTTTTGAATGACTCAATTAATTTTGCTTTTCAGCCAGGTTTAAGTAGGACAATTTAATATGGAAAAGGAAGACTTGGAATATATCCTTTTTAATTACATATTTGCTACATCTTTTTGGTCTTATAATTAGACCAAAGCTCACTTTCAAATGGAGAAGGAAATATTGTGGTAAGCCAAACATTTTTTTCTTGAAACAAATTTCTACAAATTAGAAATTATTTCATTTAACCTTTACATGTCACCTGCTTTTAACTAGTAAGAATTAAATTGTAATGAAGGAAAATAATAAAATTCAATTTCAATGTTTATTTATATTAGCCTGAAAAATGAGACAATGTCCAACATTATTGAGCTTCCAACATTATTGCGCTTCCAACATAGACAAATTAGAAAAATACTTGTTTTGCCTGGAATATGAAAAAATGCTTTAAGATCAATCTTTATTACTTTGACCCAAAGCAAAACTGAAGCTGACACAATAAGTTGTGGAGATACTACTGTACATATCATTAATAGTTAAATGCAGAAAATTTAAAATGTTTGAATTCATTATTCCCAATATGAATGTAACTCTAACAAGAAAATATCTTTATTCTGATCAAAGGGACCACAGTCTTTTGTGAAGAATTATGAAATTAATTTGAAGTAACAATACTACATTATACAAAAGCATAAAGTTCATATTGCAGATGAAGTTCAAAAATACAGATTTTTGTAGCTGCTCGCTTCCCCATCATCTCAGGTCACTTTGTTTCTGATATAATGTGTCACCTGTTAGATACCAGCTAGTCTATCTGGCTCCTCTTGCCTGATTTATGATCTGCATATAATAAAACGATGATTATTTGAGGATTTAAGTATTCTAACTAAAGAAATCTTAGCTTCAAGCTTTCTTTTCTATATTCTAATTTCTTGCTAAGGATTTCAAAAACAAAAAACTAAGGCAGATATTTTAAAAATTGTAATCATTTACTTAGTCACAAAAATTTCATTAAACCTTTTAGCAAATATATCAAGTACTTTGCTCACAAGAACATTTTAGATCCTGATTAGTGCATTATTAAAAAGTTATTTTAGTGTTGATAAATAATAAATATATTTTAAATGTTCACATGAACATGGAAATCAACAGTAAATATGACTTTGTTCTTAATGTGAAATATCAATAAAGGTATTTCTTACTTCTAGATTTTCTTTATTTGAAAGAAAATACTTGAAGCAATTTCCATAGTGGTACAGCATGATTTATGCAGTACATGGGACCCTCAGAGGAAAAATTAAGGCATCAAAGCATTTCACATACTAAAGTGAAATCAAATAAATCAAAGACAAGTAAAATACAAAAAAATTAAGGAAAATATAATGCATTTTTATTTTACCAGTATTGTATTGTGAAAGATTATGATTCTCTGAAAGTGAATATATATATTTTTCAACATTTGCCAAAAAATCATGCTCCCTATATTTGATAATTTGGAAAACACAGTGTATTAGTTTAGAATTTTAATGTAAATAATTTGTATAGTTAAGCACAAATTATTTATGTATGGCTTTTATAAGAATGAATTCTATAAGGAGACTCTTAAGTTTGAAATGTGAGATATAACACTTTTAGTTTCTTAATTTTAGAAAAGGCATGAAAACAGTGTTTTACCATATAAAAGTGAAGGTAGCTTTCAGGTAACCACACAAACACATGCTCACACTTTACTTAGGATGATATCTATTGTGAGGTAAGTGGAATATAGTGTTATAGTCATTATTTCTATAAACTATGCTATTACTTGTGGGAGAATGTCAAAAGTAATGTACTATTTGCCCAACATAAGAAAGAAATGTAAACCATGATTGCCCAACATAAGAAAGAATGGAATCTATGAAACAGATTCAAACAGATATTCAGGAGATTAAAAATGCCATTGAAAGCATGCAGAGCAGATGAAGGGAATCTGAAGATAGAATATCAGATATAGAAGACAGGATTGTATTTAAGGACCATGAAAACAGAGATTTCTTAAAAATAGTAAGGGAACATGATAAATCAATCCATCAGCTGCTACATGATACAAAGAAGAACAACATAAAACTGATAGGAGTCCACAAAAAAAACAGGAAAAAATACAATTGACATTAAAAAAAAACAAAAAAAAACCTGTTCACAGAAGTAATAGTAGGAAACTTCCCAGACAGAGGTGGAGAATTTGACATAAAGATTATTGAGGCATATAGAACTCCAACTAGGGATGATCAAAAAAAATCTACACCTAGACATATAATAGTCAAGATTCAAGAAACCCAAGAGAAGAACAAAAATCCTACAGACAGTTGGAGAAAAGAAGCAAATCACCTACAAAGGAAAGCACATCAGAATCACAGCTGGATTCCCAAAACAAACCCTCAAATCAAGAAGAGCCTGGAGTGAAGTATTTCAAGCCTGAAAAGAAAATAACTTCCAACCTAGACTGTTGTATCCTGCAAAATTATCTTTCAAAATCGATGGGGAAATT
>NW_004624759.1:27608817-27619058 GCF_000247695.1 Heterocephalus glaber
TGTGAAGAGACAATCCACAATGGGGAAAAAATTCTTCACCTGCTGTTCCTCAAACAAAGGCCTACTATCTCAAAACTATAAAAAATTTAAAAAGATCAGACCACCCAAATTTAAAGACCCAATCCCAAAAGGGCATCTGAAATGAACAGACATTTCTCAGACAAAGAAGTAGACATAGCAAATAAACATATGAGAAAATGTTCAACATCACCGGTCATTCGAGAGATGCAAATGAAAACAATGCTGAGATTCTATGCCACTCCAGAAAGATTGGCTGGTAACAAGAAATCAACCAATAACAAATGCTGGTTGGGCTGTGGGAAAAGAGGAAACCTGCTCCACTGCTGGTGGGAGTATAGACTGGTGCAACTGCTGTTGAAATAAGCATGGAGTCACCTCAAAGAACTAGGACTGAAAGTCCCATTTGACCCAGCTATTACCTTGCTGGGTATCTTCCTCAAAGAATTAAAAGCATCATACCACAGTGATATGTGTACCCATGTTCATAGCAACACAATTTGTAATAGCTAAATCTTGGAAACAGCCCAAATGCCCATCAACTTGAGAATGGATAAAGAAAATGTGTGGGTTTTTTTTTTTTTTTAAATAAAATGGAGTACTACTCAGCCATAAAAAACGAGAAATAGCGACATTTATAGCTAAGTGGATGCACATTGAGGCCATACTCTTAAGTGAAATAAATAGGGCACACAAGTGTAAATAATGAATAGTTTCTCTAGTGTGAGAAACTGAAAGTGTAAATAAGGACTAAAGGTATAATAGATAATGTGAAATAAGAAGAAAAGTGGCAAAGAGGAAGGGAAAGTGGGAGGGGTAGGGGAAAGAAAAGAAGGGAATGGAATTAATATGAGAAAATTAAAGATGGAAACCAAGTCTTTGTAAATAGGGAGGGATGGAGGGGTTGAAGGGAGGGCAGGGGAAGGGGAAAAAACAAGAACCAAGAGAAATTACGTAAAGGTGCAAATTTCCAATGATGAGTGTCACTATAATGTATACCTAAAATGTGCCAATGAGTAAAATGAATAATTGATAATGTGAAATAGGAAGAAAAGGTCCAAAGGTGTAGGGGAAGTTGGAGGGGTAAGGGAAGGGAAAGAAGGGAAACAAAAAATTATGAGAAATGGAAAAAATGGAAAAAAAGTCTTTGTAAATAGGGAAGGGTGGAGGGGGTGAAGAGAGGGCTGGGAATGTGGAAAAAATATGAACCAATATACATCATGTAAAGGTACAAGTTCAGAATGAGAAATGTAAATGTATTGTATAGCTAAAATGTACCGATAAAGGAATTTAAGGGAAAACAAACAAACATTAAGTCATTTTCACCAACTTGTCTTTGATGATATCTAGTATATAAAACATTTTAATCAAGCTACCAAATAACACTGATTCAGTTTAATTTGTTAGGTGATCTAAATAACAGGGATTTTATCCTTCTTGGTAAAAAAAAAATTTCAATAACTAACATAAGATTAACAAGAACTTTATTTTATGGATTAGGAACCTGAAGTAAAGAGAAATAACTTGATTTATAATGGTAAAGTGAAACATGGAACATCCATAATTTTTAATTCTTAAATTAATACACTCTCTGCCAGGTCTTACTTTGCTGATGCAACCCATGAGACAGACCTTGTCCATGCACATAACTCCAGTGGAAATACGTATCACTGTCATTCACATGGATGTTTTTCCTTTGTAGGCCTTATTCATAATTATAGTTGATTTAAAGAGGACTACTTCTGTTTCTTTTTAATGTTTAAATATTTATAATCTCCATATACCTAGCAATTACTTTTATTCAACAATATTTATATATGTCTCTTATTGCTGTTTATTAATAAATAGATATTGAATTAA
Source organism: Heterocephalus glaber (assembly GCF_000247695.1). Next base: position 27,610,696 of record NW_004624759.1, read on the forward strand.
TTATCAAGTAGCAATGTTAAGAAAAGTTACAGGAGCATCTATCTGTTATTGCAAAACATTTTCCTGCATTTATATTAAAGAATAATGTGTAATTAAGAAAGAGTTTAATGATCCCATTAAGGAGTTATGGTTATTTCTCCAATAGTGTTTTTTAATTCATTGATCTCTCTTTCAACTAGTTTTTATTTGTACATTTCTTTTTCAATTTTCTGCTAAGATTGCTTTCTACTTTTTATATATTGGCAAGACATTAAATATACAAGTGCAGAAGGTACAGGTAAAAATATTTTAAATTGAATATGATAATGCCTGTTTCTAAAACACTAACTAGACCTATCATTTAGGCTCACTGTGTAGTAAGTTATGTATTATGTTAAACACTTAATATTTAATATTGGAGAATCATACCTTTTAAATTTAACTATCAACACATTAATTTTGAATATCCTTATAAATTTTGATTAAACTATTAGAATTTCATCATCTTGACCAGATTTCTATTCAGAGTCAGAGAAAATATTTAAGAGAAACAGTTATACCACAAAATAATCAAGGGCATATATGGATTCTCAATTTACTACACAGTTTTCCACCAGCAGGAAAATTAGTTTTAAAAGTTATTGAAACAAAATATGATTTCCTTACTTCAAAATATATACAGATTTATTTTTAACTAATGCATTGTACTCAGTATTTATACATATTTATGCAGGAAAAAAATAATAATTTATTTTACTTTAATTCTCCCACAACAGTTGTGATAGAAGAAAGAAAAGAAGATTGTATTTTTTTCTATTCACTTGAACTTGAACTCTGAAGACTACTAATAACTCATTTATTTATATTTCACAAAAATACTAATAAAATAAAATACTTCAAACTTTGATAAAGATTTCTATAAAATATATTTAGGATCTTTAACTTGTAGAATGTTTGTACTCTTGGTTCTAATCTCAATTCCAGAAAAGAAAAAGATTCTGTAAAATTGCATCTTACTTATTATATGTAATAAAATTAAAATAAATCTAACAACCAAGATCAAGAAGTATTATTTCATTTAATAATATAGCTTTTCAGAGTGTTAAGTATATAATAGAAAACATATATATATATATATATATATATATATATATATATATGACTTTTCTAAGCTTTGAGTTAATTTAGAAATACATGTATTCAGGACTGTGGATTTAACTCTATGGTACTGCCGCCTCCCTCACAAGTGCAAGGTCCTCAGTTAGATCCCTGGTACAAAAATAAAAGTTTTCAGCCAATATTTTATGAAGAACTATGTGGTAAAATATAATTCAGCTACTTGGTATAAATTATTAACATAAATTTTTTATAATCAATATTTTTACAACATATATAAGGTGCAGTATATAGGAAAATAATTCTAATTGAATCAAACTACTAATTGTTCATTTATTTTTAAATTTTATTATGCTATTATATAAAATTTAGAGAAATTTCACTTCATTGTTAACATCTTACATAAACTTGATGTATTTCTCAAAACTAAGAAATGGACACTGAAAGTATTTCGATACCATTTGGAACTAGAAGAAGTAACTTATTCTGAACTGAGGAAAGGAAATGCCATAGGGTGACCCTGCAACAAATTGTGGTATAGAAATTAAGAAGGAATAAATAGTCTTTTTGTTAAAGACCACACATGCTATCTCAAAGCAGCTGTCATTAGGAATCAAATTTTGAAATTGGAGCACCAAAGATGGAAGAAGGCATTTTTCTTTCTTAGTTTAACACTTCAAATAAAAATATAAGAGAGGAAGAGAGAATCATCATTAGGCAAACATGAAAGTAATAATAATTGCAAACAAGGTGCATTAAGATGTTAAAATACATGGACATCAATGTGGAGAAAAATAAGATTTGCACATTCTCAAAGTGTTTTATCAAATGCAATATTTAAATGCAAATGAGCACAGTAAAATGTTATTATTAAGAGTTATGTTACATACCAACTACTTATCCAAGTGATAAAAGAAAATGTAGTAAGCCTTATTGAGATCTTAAAATTCCCGATATAAACACCAAAAAAGACACAATAAACATTCTATGATATGTTTGGCAAAAAAGCACAAGTTCATCTTTATTAGGATAAGCAACAGGCAAAATTGACAGATGCATTTCCCAAAAATATATCCAAATTCCTTAAAAATGTCAAGATCATTCAAGACAAAGATGTCTGAAAAGTTGAAAATGTTTGAGGATATTAAATAGAAATTATTATATATACCCTGGGATGCTGCATAGGTACAGAAAAAAATATACGTAATAGGGAAATTTAATTACATGATTTTTATATAAACAGAATTTAATTAATAAGGTTGTCTTAGTATTGGCTTCCTGTCCTTTAACAGTGTTCAATAATTATCTAAGATATTACTATTAATAAAAATCAATGGATATGAGATTACTTAACACTTTTTCAACTTTTCTTTAATAATATGTTTTATACCTAAAAGTTGTACACAACTAATCAAATTTCAAATAGTCTATGAAATTCTCAAACAGGAGAGGTAAACTTTAAACAATAAATTTCAGTAAAAATTCCACTTTTACTTTCCAATAATTTCCCACAGTATTTTTTTAAATTCAGTAATTTTATTGGTACATTTTTGGTATAAATATGATGACATTCATCATTGGACATTTGTACCTTTACATGATATGTCTTGGTTCTTATTTTTTCCCCATTCCCCTGCTCTCCTTTCAACTCCTCCACTCCTCTTTATTTACAAAGACTTTGTATCCATAGTATTTATCAATAAAATAAAATATATGTCCTTTGTTTTACAGTCCAATAGCTTTCAAAATATGTTCTGAGACATACTCAAGATTTCAGAAAATCTTTCAGAGACATTTGGGATCAAAACTATCTCCCAAAGATAAGATAGTATTTTTATTTTCTTTCTTATCTTCTAAACATTGTACAGTGGAGTTTATCAGAAACTTTGTGATATTACAAAAGATTAAGTTCCTAAGCAGATATAAAAATCCATCTGTCTTCTACTTATGTTAGTCTTTTTTTTGTACATTGTATTGCAGTTATTTTTTGCACGATATTTGGTTAACTTTCAATGATTTTATGATAGATATTTTAAATGAATAAATAATTTGTTTCCAATTGTTCAATTTTAATTCCTAGTGTTGTAAATTTTGGTCTAGATAACTCTTCTAATTCAAAGCCTTTTGAAGGTGGTGAAAACATTTTAAGTTCAAAGGAGTCCTGAAACAAGAGATTTTGAGAAATGCTGGCTTAAATTATGACATACACATTACATAAGTTAATCTAATCTTAGGTGCATGTAACAATCATCTTTGGAACTATTTAAAAATTATCACATAAAAATAACTGTGTAGCTTAGAAATAAGCAAAAGCCTGGAGAACCTCTATCAGCAAAATTTCTGATTTAATCAAAATGGTATTGTGCTTAGGTATTAGGCATCAAATTGTATAAAATTCTTCATGTGATTCTACTAAATACTCAATACTGTAAGGACTTTGGCTTTGACTATGTTTGTGTTCAATGTCATTTTTATTTTTTGTTTGTGTAAACTAAAAATATCTGATTCTGATTCTATTTGGTTAAACACCTTGAAACCAGATAAACATCAATTGCATTTGTATCCTCTATTTCATTAACAACTATGCATAAGATATTTACAGAAAACTTTGAAAATAAAAAATTTATGGTACAAGTTTTCATAAGAAAAATAAATTTTGTAGAAAATGCATAGCTTAAACTCTGATGATAATCAAGGGTTAACAACAGTTATGAAAGATACATGAAATAGAGAATAAATTTTGTATTCAGCACCTGAGAATAACTGAAATCACAATAGAGAATAAGTAGTATCTTAACACAGTTTTGATGGATAATGGCGGTCCAATTGGATAAATTTGAACAAGCTTGAGGATTTTTCCCCCAGTAACATCTGTAAGCCTTCTAAAATGGTAAAAATTTCTGAAGTTGTATCATTCATATTTTTATTAGAGGATTTATGTCACTTAAAAAAGTGAAAATCAGCTTCAGAGATTTTTGTCTTACGTGAAAAATAAAAACTAAATCGTATGATATAAAATTAAAGATGTACACTTTGAATAATTATTATATATTATCCATTAAGTATATCATTCATAATAAAATTTATCAAATAAGCAATCATTCTTGTTAGCATGGTACTAATGCAGTATGGAACATAATGGGATTTATCATATCTTCTAATAATGCCCTTTGTGTTGATCTGAAATCCAATTTAGGAGCTTAGATTGCATCCAAGCATTGTCTTTGTCTTTTTTGTATCTAAGTCTTGGACAGAGCGTGTGGAAAAGTCCTGGTCTTTTGTTAATGAAGGCAAATTTGCCAGTGAAAAAATACTTGTTATTATAATACTTGTCATTCTCTCCTGGTGTTCCTTGACATTGCCTCTTCTGAGTAGTTAGTACTAATCAGATATCTGAATGCCCTTTGTTTGTTTGCTTTTTTCCTGATGTCTTCTTTCTAGTAAATCAATACTATGTCTTATTGGTAGTTTTGTTTGTTTATTTCAAGGTGTAAAAATAGTGTTCAAGTCCCAGAAAAATGAGAAAATGATGTGATAAGTACTTAGAAGCCAAGATATGACACTAATATTAATGTTTGTGAAAAAAGAGATAAGACTGAAACTAATATTCATTTTTATCAGGTTATTAGGACATGATATGAAATGTCAAGAAGAACAAGTGGGACAAATTCATGCATTTGTAGGAATTTTTTGTTTCAAAGGTCGTTATAACAAGATTGAAAATAATCTTTAGACCTTTAGAATGCAAATTACAAATGCACTCTCTCAGTACATGCTTGGAAATCACCTGAGGAGAAAATAATGATAATAACCAGGGTACAGCCAATGTCTTTTTGCATACTATTATGTGTCTCAACTTCTAAATTATTCATTTATATTTAATTAACAAATAAGAATAGAAGCATTTATCATGTGCAACATGGTGTTTCAAATATGTTTACGTATAGAATGGCTACACCAAACAAAGACACATATTACTTTGCACACATCATTTTTTGTTTTTTTCTAGTAAGAACACTTAAAGTCCACTCTTTTAGCAATTTTCAAGAAAACCATATGTTGTTATTAACAACACTCAGCATGTTCTACCAGGGACCTGTTTTGGCACTCATACCTTAGTGCTTTACCACATGGAATGAAATTGTGATAGATCTGTGAGTTAAGTACTAGTAATATTTTCAATTCAATAAAGCTGAGGAATTTACAGGGTAATTTTTCCAGTGTGAATTAGGGAGTTGGAGAACTAAATCAAGTATTTCACTTTACTTAATATGACACTTCATTGATTTCTGAACACTAGGACATTTCTATAATTCTATCTGGAGAAAACCTGAGATAATACTAAAAAGATGAAACGATCCACATATAGTTCTTTCCACCTTGGAATATTCATTATTTAATTATTGTTCCTACCAATCAAAATGATACTTTCATTTCATCTTGAACATATCATGAATTTTTTTTTTTTTTGGTACTAGAGATCCAACTTAGGTCCTTGCACCTTCAAGGAAGGCAGATGAATCACTGAGCTAAATTCCCAGCCCATGAATTTCTTATTTTTAAAGAAAATATGAAATTATTTTAATTTTTTCAAATCTAAAACACTATATTTTCTTTCTTTCTATCTCTGGAAAATTATGTATATTTAACTTTGCCAATGTTATATATACCGAGCAGATTTATTTATTTATTTAATTTGTTTATTGTTTTGGTACAAGGGATTGAACTCAGGACCTTGCACTTATGAGGCATGAGCAGTACCACTGAGCTAAAGCCCCAGCCCCTGAGCAGATTTATCTTGTTAACCATTTTGGTCTTTTAACAATATTTCCATCTACTTAACAGGATGACCAATTAAAGTTTTTTATCAACTAATGAATTTGCGCATTTGGATGAGATTACTGGGAAATACCTGTTTATATTCTATGTGATTTCCCCTGGGGTGGTTCATAGGACAAGGTGGAATTATTTGACTGGTCACTCATGTGGGTGATGATTCCATGTTAGCTCTTGGCTAGAAACTAACACAATGTCCATCAACAGTAATAAATTCACATGGCGCTTGCTTCCCAACAGCTTGGTGGTGGCCTTTCAATAAGGAGCTCCCTGAGAAAGGAACAGAAAGAACAACACTTTTCTTAGCCTCATATATCGTCCTTACTTACTTCCACTATAGTTCAAAGGAAGTCATACATATTTCCATTATTTCAGGTCAGAAGAACAATATTCTACAAGAACACGGGAAACCAGAGATATTGTTGTGATCATGTCAAGGAAATACAGCCTGAAAGATGGCAAACTGAGAATATTTTAAGCATTATTTATATCACTATTTGCTTGAAATCTTGTTGATATAAAAATTGAATACGTTTGGAATCATATTGCATTTTTATAAAAATAATTCCAGAAAAATGTAGGAAACACACACAAGAGAGTGTGAAGTACTGCTGGCATACATTGTCCTCTAATTTAGTTATACTATTTAATATGCAAAAGAATGAAAAATAAAATAAATTCAATGACTTTGTTTGCCTTGCTAATATTTTATCATAAACACAAATTATTACAGAAGTGGAAGTGATTGTTAGATAGAAACACAAAGACTCAAAATATATAAATCCCTGTGTAATAAGTGGGGATACAACACACAAATAGCAGACTGATAGTTTCACAAAGCATGACTCAGTAGCATTTTCCTAATAAGGGCTTCCCTGGTCTTCACTTCCTCCTGAAGTGTCTAATGCCAAAGACACTGGCTGATTGAGATTTTAGAAAAGGATCCTTCTTCTTTTTGCCCAAGTGTTATAAAATTTTACATCTTTTTGTGCTTTCCTAACAGATGGTACTTACCAGTCATTAAACTGGGAAGGCAAGCTCTCACAGATCCACCGTAATCCTGTGTATTCAGGTGGAGATATGCTGAATCAAAGGTCAAGGTCTTATCATCTCTCTACCATGCCCTGGCTTTCTGAAATTTACACTGGAACTAAACCCCATCCTTTATCTACAATGCAAACACTAGGAGACACTTCAACCATACATTTGCTGAATCACTATTTTTTTCTTAATTATTGCTCAAGTGATTTTTAAAAAAAGCCTCAGGAAGATGACAGGATGAAGCAGGAATGGATGTCTGTGATTCATAAAAGTGCACAAAAAGATGAAAAAAGGAAGAGATTGCATGGAAGAATTAATATATGATACAATTCTGCACATATTACACTTTATTTGATTTATAGAGTATAGAATTCAGTAATGAGGTCTAGGTTATAATACATGCATCGTACTTCAAGCACAAAGACAGTGTTAGATGATCTTATGATTACATCAAACAACTGACTTCTCAATTCCACTAAGACAGTGAGTGGGTTTTATTATAGATTCTGAATGAATTTTACCAGAAACCCAATGATGCAAAATTGATTTTGATTAACTTCATGATTTACCATATATTTATCTTTTTCACGGGAATTGTTACACTTCTGTGGTAGTATGCTAATCAAAACTATAAACATAGCTGGCACACTTTAATCTTGGAATAAATTTTGTCTTTAGTCCTACAGAAGAGAAAAGGGAAACATTTTAAGGAAAGAAGTACAACTCTAAGAACACTGAAAATTTAAATGCATTATAAGAGAACTTTCACAGTATTGCATGTCTGATGTGTATAAATAGGAGTGGAAAGGAATAAAGGGAAAGGACTAATTTTATGAGCATATAAGTGGAGTAAATTTGTTTTCTGCTCTAAAGTACTTTTTTCTATTTTATTGATATTCCATAAATCATTATGTAGATTAGCAATCTATGACCTACACATTCAAAAGGGAGAAGTTTGCTCTTACATTTATCCCTAAAAATAAAATGGTGTATTTCTGTAAAAGCAGAAGCATTTTTTTTTTTTTTGCTTTCTATTCCCCCATTAAGTTTATTGGTACATTTTAGGTAAAAAATACATTTACATACATTATTGGGATCTTGTACCTTTACATGAGTATCTTGGTTCTTATTTTTTTCCCCTCCAAATGGCCTCTCTTCACGCCCTCCACCCTTCCCTATTTGCAAAGATTTTGTTTCCATTTTTTTTCCTTTTCTCATATTTTCCCTTCTTTCCTTTCCCCTACCTCTCCCATTTCCCCTGCTCTTTTAGAACTTTAGTTCCTATTACACAATATCAATTATACATTTTTTAAATTAAAATATCAAGACCTAGGAGACATTACCACAGATTTTACAGAATTTAAAAGGATATAGAAAGCATATTTCAAAAA
>NW_004624759.1:27621579-27666305 GCF_000247695.1 Heterocephalus glaber
TCTTTGCTGTTATCTGAGTAATTATTTCTGATTTCATTTTTCCCAGATCCTCTTTTGTTGCCAGTTCAGAGAGTCCAGGTAGTTGAGTATCTGATTGTTGCATCTCGTTTCCCTTTGGGATTGCTGTAGGTGATCTGGAAGTCTGTTTTTGATGCTTGTTTATGCATCTTCTCATTTCCACGGGCAGGGGGAGGGATGCTTCTGGCACCTGCATGGCTCAACTTCTCTGCCCTAGGAGTGTGGAATGGTGGGGGGGGCTTCCCTCCAGGTGCTAGGACTGGCTCACCTTCTCTGCCCTAGGAGCATGGAATGGCAGCCAGAAGCGTTTTATATGTTGTTACTCATGTTATTCTTTCTGGGCTATCTAAAGAGATACTTCTAGCTATTAATATTATGATGATATGCTATCTGTCTATCAATCTAATTATAAATTATTTCACACAAAAATAACAAGAGTAAACCTAGTGAATAATAAAGATATAATGACATGCTTTTCATAAACAAACATGTATGGCTAAATTATAAGTACATTAAAACAGACATATTGACAGAATATTAAGTCCCTGTGCTGGAGGCAGTATGTATTTAACTATTTGTTTCACTTACTTTTCATTATCATACTCATATTTTTTATAACTATAAGGATATTTACGTATTTGTAAAAGGTTTTTCTTATCTAATATATGAATTGCTCATTTTGATATATAAAGAAAAGCAGGAACAGAGAAGCTTATCCGGTTGTGTAAATATTCAGAATTTTTTTTGGAGGCTAAGTATAATAAACTGTATGTCTACATTGTTTGATCTGTTTCAGAGAAGAAGATAGTTGAAAAAATTGCCTGTCACTAAATATTTCAGTTTATCCTCATGGATCTCAATGAAATCAAATCATGCAATAAAGGCTGAAACTTCATCTAGCAGCATAATATGCTTCTGTCACCTTTTATTAAGATGACAAAGTTTAAACCATAATTCATGTGTGCACGTTTGTTTCTCGTTATTCACAGGTATTATTTTGTTCTTACAATTTCTAGCTTAGAAATGGTGCTGAAAAATGTCAGATAATAAGTTAAGCTTGGACAATTACAGTAAATGCATGTTGTTGGCTACTAAAATATATATAAGGGAAACATGGCATTTTACTCAAATAATATGTAAGTTTATGATATATATATATTTATATAAATAGAGAGAGAGAGAATCACAAAATATAAACACTCTTCAGAAAAAGAAAAATAGTATGTTTTTTTTTAATAGGTGATACCTTCCTATGAGGGACCCTGGGAGATGTTATATATCACAGAAAATCCACTACACTGCTGGGTCTTAGAAAAGAAATTGAAAATGCATGTATAGCTGTCTCAATGACCAAGGTTACCCAAACAGTAGTTCAGTATACTAATACATGTCTGGAAGCCATTAGCCAACACCTTGAGCACCTCTTGTAATTGTAGAGGCCATAGGTCCCTTGTACTAATCTCACCACGTTTCATAGATTGAATATTAAAAAATACAAGTTTTTCATTATCTAAAGTGTCCATAAATCTTTTATATACTACAAACAAATCTATGCTCCCATTTTAGCACTTTTATAGTGTCTTAGGAAAATAAATATTAAAAGCAAACATTATTTTATATTAATTTATTGTTTATTTGCACATCCAATTTTAGAATTTCTTTAATAATTCACTCAATGATTAAATTCTTTGTTTAGAAATCAATAGCCATATTTCCATGAAAAAATTCCAATGAATCAGCTTGCTTATATGAATATAAACAAATGTCATTGTTGTTTTTATTAAGACAATATGAACCATATAAATAATCTAAGGTCAAATTGATATCTTGATCATTAATTTTATACAGAGAAATAAATTTAAGAAAACCTTGGAAACACAGTGAGATATAATTAACCTACTAAATACTAAACTGTATTTTAAGTCTCAGAGATTAAGCATATATAATGCTATAAACTGTCTAAATTTATGGACTATGAAATAAACTAGAAATTCCAAAAATTGCCTCAAATATGCTTGCAAATTTATTCTATAACAAAAAGCCTTCACAAATCATTTCTTGAAATTAACTATTCAATAAATTGTGTTTGGAATACTGCTGACCCTTTAATATTAATTAAAAATTACATATCCATAACATCAGTAAAGAGAGTCCTATAGAATCAAAATGTTGTAGGTCAAAAATAAAATCATGTGTTTATTAAAAATAAATATAAGTTCATTGCTTTATAATTGTCCTTTGAGAAAGGCCTCTCTAAATATAGCCTAATACTAGAATACCAAGAAAAAGATTTTAAGAAATCTGACTACATAAAACACAAATAGAAATGAGAAAATTTTAGATAATGCTTGAAAGGCTTTCACCAAACATGAGTTGAATTTTCTAATATATATATTATAAAGTATAATTAAGTAAATAGAAAATGAGGTAATACTATTAAGAAACCATTCACACAAAAGGCATCAATGTATCTCTCTCTACTGTGGTGAAAAATGTAGATCAATCATAACACAAATAGAAATTAAAATTATATTTAGATGCAAAGTCCAATATGAAGCACACATTTTCATTTTCATGTTTCATATGTTAAGAAGTAATTTTTAATATATTTCTGAATCAATAAATGGGGTAAAATCTTCAGTTCCAATATTATGGATATGTAAACTCATGTTAATTAAAATAAAACATCATCAAGATAAAAGAAATCTAGATTAACCCTGAGATATATATGTATTTTAAAATATATTAAAAGATAGGTGAGATAGAACATGCATCTCAATGGTAGAGTGCTTGCTAAGCATGTATGAGTCCTTTTTTCAAAAATAAAAAAAATAAAAGAAAAGTAAGTTATGTACAAAAGAGGACATATCAAAGGAAAAAGGATATCCTGGTCTTATGTGTCTTCCTTGTCAGTAGATTTCTGGTGACAGAGTCTAATATATTCTTTAAAGTTTTAAAACTTTCTTCTTGAGATACAATGCATCAATTAAAGTGTATAACTTTGTCAGTTTTGTATAATAATATAAGCTTTCTTTCTACTATAGTTTTATATTTATAGTTCCCTCAAAATGTACTCTTCTTACTTTGTAGTCAGGCCCTTTTCTCAAAGAATCCTGCCAACCACTGAAATGTCCTCTTTCATTGTAGTGTTCTCTTTCATAGAAGCCATATAAATGAAATAAATCCAACCTACATTTTTGTGCTTGTTTTATTTCATGTGGTCCATATTTAGATTAACTTACTATTTCTATGTGTACACAGGTCCCTTTAAATTCGATTAAAATGCAATTTCCTTTTGGGACATGCCACAATGGTTTATTCAGTTCCATATGGAGTACATGAAAATTTTTGTTTTATGTTATAAAGGCTATTGAAATTCTGCTGTATTCTTGTTTACAGTATAAGAGAGTTTAAGTTGTTCAATAGTTCTGCCAATATATTATATAATCAGCTATTTGAAATTTAGCCCCTCTAGTGGTTATGTAGCACTATTTCCTATTTCCTTGCTTTATTATGCAATTTCATAATGATTAATATACTCAACAACTTTTTCATGTATGCATTTACCACAAATACACAGGCATATAATCTTTGAAGAAATATATTTCTCTATTTTAAAATAGATTTTTATTATTTAGTTGTGATAATTTTTATTATGTATTTGACTTACAAATATTTTCTTCCAGTCTGTAGATTACTTTTTCATCTTACTGTCAGTATATTTTAATGAGTGAAAGTTTTAACTTTAATGAAGTCAAAGTTATACTTTTTATGTATTGTTACTTGTGCTTTTATGTGCTGTGTAAAAAAGTCTTTGCCAAATGCCACTTGGATTTTTTCCCAGGATTTCTTCAAAGGAATTTATAATATTAGTTCTTACTTAGAATTCTCTGATCCATTTAAAATTATTTTCTATGATGTGAAGGCAAATACTCATTCCCAATAAAATTATTTGGTGTGATTGAAAAAATAAGCTGATTAGCGATACACGTACTACTTTTGAAATCTATTTTGTTGATTTAGGTATATGTCTAATTCAGTTCCATTGTCACATTGTGTTGAGGGCTGAATATTTGTGTTAAGTTTTGAAATTATAAAGTATAGGTGGTCGAACTTTGTTCTTCATTTAGAAATATTTTTCGCACAAGTTAAGGCATTGTTTTTCTATATAAATTATGCATTGATTTTTATCATTCAAAATTCTTGGATTTTGGTGGGATTATGCTGATTTTAGTGAAAATTTGGGGTCCATTGATGTTTCAAAAATATTTGGTCATCTCACACATGAACATAGTCTATATTCCCATTTATTTAGTTTTTCTTTAATATATCACAGCAATGTTTTGCAAGTTTCATTGCACAGATGTTACACATATTTTGTTAAATATATTGCTAAATAATTTATATTTTGTCATTGAAATATATTTATACATAACTAAATACATGTTTTAAGTATATTCCCCTTGTTAACAATATAAAAATATAATATAATGATTATGCATTAACCTTGTTTCCCATTGAAGCTCAACCTCACTTTTACAGACTACTTATAACTTCTTTAGAATTGTCTACTTAAATGATTGTGCAGTCTGTGAATCAAACAGTTTTACTCATTTTCTTTTATTTTCTAGTGAAACAAATTTTCATTCTGTTGCCCTAACTGGTCAGGAATTCTTGGCCTCAAGTGATCTCCTGCTTCAGCCTGTGTAGTAGACGAAACTATAGGTACATGCTATCATGCTTGGCAGCCCATTACTTTCTAATCTACATTTCAGTTTGTCATTTTTCTCATTTTATTTTATTGGATATGAAATCAACTACAATTTCTACAAAAGGAATGAGAGCAGTTACCTTTGCTTTTTCTTGAATCTGTAGGAAATCACTACTTTTATTATTAAATGTAATATTGTCTTTCTTTGCTTTTTTCTTTTTTCTTACTGATCTTATTAGGTTGAAAATTTTCCCATTTTTTTCCAATTTTCCAATAACTGTTCAATTTTATTGTTCAATGTCATATTTAAATGGAGATATAAGAACACATAACTCCTATGAGGAATCACAAAATCATATCCTGTAGCTTATATGTGTATATATATTTTAGAAAACTGGAACAATTCTCAAATCTTTTTTTACCTCTTGATATTATACATAGTACTAACTAATACCTGCTTTTGGACTACTGACAGCCATGATGACTGAAAGGAAAAGGATCTATAGGTTGCTTTGTTTTTCTCTTTATGTCTATGTCATGATTTTGATAGCTGAGTGGTCAGTACAAAATCATTCATATGAAAAGAGCAGCTCCGTGATGCTGTTAGAGCTTTGCTCATGTAGTCATAGCTATGCATGCAATGACCATGGAAGTCCATGGCTCCCAAAGTATGATTTTTTCAGGGAGATTCAGAATGAATATGAGATAAGCTGTCATAAGAGCTATGCCTTGGCTTTGCTTTGAATTTCACTGCACTTCATGCACTGTAAATTCACTAGAGTCCGGTATTCATCAGGAATCAGAAACACTTCATGCAAATAGGGCAGGGAGGAACTGGAGCATGTGTAATGTGTGATTTTACATGTTCACATGTAACTTAAATTAAGAAATAAAATGATTAAAAATTTGAAGATACTATCATCAAGGCATTAAAACAAGCATGAGGATTGTGTAAATACTGGTTTATGTGAAACTGAAGATGCCCATGTCACATGTGAAGTAAGCCAATGTAGTATTAAAAAAGAATAAGAAAAATTTAAATATGTTGTCCGTGTCACTATGTATGAAATGATGTCTAGATCTTATCTTAATTATATTTATTCAATAATACATTCATCACTCATGCAGTTTATATTCACTTTTCTTTCTTGATCACAAGGAATTTTTCCTTTACAGGCTCATAGTTTGCAGTTAGCAATATTAGTTTTACTAATTCTTGTATCATTTTTAGAAATGCTGACATTTTCAATTAGTGAATGAGCATTACTTTACAGTCTTTTTGTACCTACCTATCATTGCTTATTACATCCATCTTTTCTAACAACGGTGTCACCAGTTCTAATTTTATTTTTTCTTTGTACTGGAGGGACATAGCAAATTAATAACTTTCAAGTTACACCATTAGAGGACAATAATATAAAAGGGAATAAGCAAAATACTGGAAGGTGAGCACATGAATTTACATATGCTAAAAGTACATAGAAGTATGCACCCACACACATACAAACAAATGCATGTAAAACTTGAAAATCTATAGAGATCAGTACATTGGATCAGTGTGAAAATCTTAGCTGTGCTATTGTAAAACATAAGCAAGATAGTACTACTGGAGCAAACTGTATAAAAGGAATATGGGATCTCCTTGTATTCTTTTCCAATGGGGCAGCTCAATATAGAAATTTCTACATGCTAGGTGAGTACTCCACCATCAACTGTACCCCCACCTCACTCTGTCTGCATTATACCGTTCTACTGTGTAGGAATCATTATCTAAGAAAAAAGTTTTGTGAGAAATTCCAGGTTTAAAGTGAAAGCAAGCTTGAGCCGTATGTAATAATGACCGAAAATATCTTGGAAAAGTTTCAGTTTCACATTTATTTTTCCAGCTAAAATTGTAAATGTTATTGTACACATCTTTTCTCAGATGCATTTTGTCTTTCATCAAAACTTTCCATAACTGTGAGAATATATAAGAATCTTTTTAATATTTATAAAAGATAGAAAGTTACTTTTAATGAAAAAAAGTTAGTTTCTAATATCTTAAAATGGATAGAAAATTCTTTCTTTTCCTCGGGTTCAATGAAAAATTATAATTTTTATTTCTTCCTCTCTCCTTACCACACCTCCAAAGCACAGAAGAAATAACCTTGGGTTATATTAATATATACATTTTTACACTAAATATATTGAATTCACTTCTAGTGGGTTATTTTTGATGTTAGTAACCCATTTTTCAGATTTGTAGATTGCTGCCTCACCTGCTTGGCAAGTGCTTGGTCCTGAGTTCGATCCCTGATACCAGAAAAAAAAAAGTGTCAGATTTGTAGACTGAAACTTTACATTTAAGTAGTTATATCAACCTACTCAAAATTACCCAAAAAACCACTTATTTTGTTTCCATATTGATTAGAAACCAAGCACCTAAAATTCCACAGCCATAAATAAAAATTAATAGCATGGTTAGCACACAAAGAGGCAGCATAAGCCCTTGCTTGAACTTTGCCATAGTGACAATTAAATCAGGGTTTAAAAATTTCCCAAACAAAAGCAGACGTATTTGCTACATTTCGTTTTTTGTTGTTGTTCTTGTTTTGAGACAAGGTCTCACTCTGTAGTGCAGGCTGGACTTGAACTCACTATGTAGCCCAGCCTGGCCTCAAACTCAAAGCAATTCTTCTCCCTCAGCCTTGTGAGTCCTGAGATTACAGTCATGTGCTACCATGCCTGGCTTCATTTTTCATTTTTTTTGTTTTGTTTTGTTTTTCTTAAATTCTTTTATTGGTACATTTTAGGTATACAATACATTTAAATTTATCTTTGGGTGCTTGTACCTGTACATGATGTATCTTGGTTTGCATTTTTTCCCCATTACCTGTGTGCCCTTCACCCCTAAACCCTTCCCTATTTACATAGTTCATTTCCATTTATTTTTCTTTTCTCATAATTTTTCCTTTCCATTCTTTCCTTTCTCCTTCTCCTCCCACCACCTCTACCCCTTTGGACCTTTTCCAATTTCAAAGTATCATTTATTAGTTATTAATCCTTTTAGTCCTTATTTACACTCTCAGTTTCTCACACTAGAGAAACTATTCGGTATTTACACATGTGTCTTATTTATTTCACTTAAGAGTATGGCCTCAATATGCATCCATTTAGCTATAAATGACTCTAGTTTCTCATTCTTTATGGCTGAGTAGTACTCCTGAAGAGAAATTCTAAGGTATCTGTAACTCCTGTGTGAGTGTAGAATTTTTTGGTCAGCACTCCCAAAACTACTGTTTAGTAGTAGTAGTTCATATAATTTCATAGTGTCTGTGATGTGGAAGTCAGCCAAAAAAAGAGTGATAGAAGGGAGATAATCATTTAGAGAAGTAAAGTATAAAATGCTCTTGTGAAAAGAGACATGGAAAGTACTGGATGTTTGCCACAAATAAACAGGCAACATTATAAGTCCAACAGAAGAAGGACATGATATATTCCTTTATAATTTAAATATATATACCAAAATGAGAAATTAGTGTGATACTTGGTAATGAAAATTGGGAATTTACAGGAAGTTAGCTTTAGACACTTTAAGATAGTCTATTGGCCCACATTTTCCATAAGAGCAAGCTTTGTGTGTCAGTTATATATCAGAGAACAAAGATGTAATCCCTTATGAAAGTTCTAACCCAAGGACAATATCTGTCCAGTTTTCAATGTTTCCATAATTAGAGCGATGATTATTTCTAGGTGAACTGTGCTCTGGATACACAGGTGAGCCTGGAATGTGAATGCTTTCACACTGATAGGGAACTCTATTACTCTTTATAATTTAAGGACCCATTCTTTTCTTTGACAATTGTAAGACATTTAGAAGGAACTTCTTACAGACTGAATGGTTACTATTGTAGGAGACAGTAGACTTTCCAAAGATTGGTGCAACTGTATCTCTAGCCTCACATACTCTTTAAACATATGACCTTGACCATATCCTATCAAAGAAGGAGAATGGAAATCAAGCCCTTTGAATCTGGAGAGACTTCAGACTACTTTGATTAATCGATCTCGGTGATATTGAGACTGGTAATTGTCAAGTCAGATGTATAAAAGATGATAAAACATTTTTGTGTTCTGGAACATGTTCAATTGGAGTATACAGCCAATATGGAAGAACTATGACTTCCAGAAAACCACATTGCTATGACGAAGCCCAACATTACTAAGATTGTGTCATTGCTATTATTTCTATAAAATTCTAGTAGGTGTATGATAACATCTTATTGAGGCATTGATTTTCATAGAGTTTTTTTGTTTTTGTTTCTTTTGTTATTTGTCTTTTTTTAAATTTTCCTTTGTTTTTGGTACTTGAGATTGAACCAAGGCCTTTACCCTGATATACAGTCTCAGCTTATTTTTTCTTTGCTTTTTAATTTGAGACAGGATCACCCTAAATTGCTAAATTGCCCAGGCTAGGGTTAAATTAAAGATCTTCCTGTTTCAGCCTCACAGAGTGCTGGGATTGCAGACATATACCATCACTTCTGGTTTAATTTTTATGTTTTTAGTGATAAATAATATTGAATATTTTTACAATATGATTTAATTTCATCATTTAAATATTCTGTCTTTTAAAAGTTATTAATTACGGAGAAGCATTTTGTTTTTTGTGTTTTGCTTGGATTTGGTTTTATATTCTGGATACAGTTTCATTATCAGGTATATGATTTGCTAACAGCTTTTCCAGTTGTAACATGATTTTTTTCTTCACTCTATTAGCAACCTTTTTCGAAGAATAGATGTTCTTAATTTTGATGAAATGCAGTGTGTAAATTCTTTTAACTTTCATGGATTGTGTCGTTGGTATTGGAAGTAAGATATCTTTCAGTAATGTAAGGTCACTGATTCTTTAAAAAATTCATTTTCTTCCAATTATGTAGTTATGATCACAATCCATTATGAATTAGTTTTTCTTTATAGTGGAAGGTCTGAATAAAAATGTATTACTTTGGATATGTGCATACAGTTGCTCTGGTCCCATTTTTTAACATGTACTTTATTTAATTGACTTTGCAACTACATTGAAAATCAAAGAACATATGTAAGTAGATATATTTATGGATTCAATATTTTGCTCCATAATGTGTTATGTCTAAGTTGGTGACAGTAAACAATATCTTGATTGCTGTAGCTATATAACTTCTGTAATAGAGCAATTTCCATTTATTTTTCAAAACTTAGATTACTGACTTTTTATTTCTAAGTAAATTTTGAGTGCAATTTATAATTTCTACAAGTAAGCAGGCTGGTATTTAGATTGTGCTTGAAGCACATGTATTGTATGCATGGAAGGAAAACCTCAAACTATGAAGCTTTTCAACTCAAGATCACAAGTTATAGTCCTTCCATCCATCTGGAGTGTGAGGAATTGATTCCAGGATCTTCCTCCCCTTATACAAAGTTCATGTATGGTTAAGCTCCTCACATAAAATTCTATAACATTTGCTTATAACCAACTTGCATCTTATTCTTTACTTTAAATAATTTCTATATTATGTATAAAATGTAATACACTGTATGTGATACAAAAATAATCTTTGTATTCTATTGTTGAAGAAAATGATAAGTAATTTGTACCTATTCAGATCAGATGCTATCTAAAAATATATGGCTTTCAATTTTTATTAGTCCATGTTTATAGTACATAGTGATCACATACCTTGTATTGAGTAGGTTCATATACATAAAACATTTTAATTCATTTTTTATCCTTTTCCCTTTTCTTCCTTCACCTTCTTCTGTCTTTTCATCCTCTTCCCATTGGCAAAATATCTATCTCCCTATTTCCTATTATTTATACTTCAATTTTCTCTTTATTAAAATACACATTTTTTCAAATGGAAACTAGATAAATCCACAGATAGAGAAACCATGGGTATGGAGGATTTCCTATATGTCCCATTTATATAGGCTTTTATTCTAGTTAATATATAGTACTGTTCAAGAAACAGTTTATAAAATAATTTGACATATTGTTCCCCAAATGATTTATATCTCTATATTACTGTTATTGTCATTTTTTAATTTCAAATTTTAAATTTTGTTGCTAGCATTTGGAAAAGTTAATTATTTTAACAATATTTTTATTTGGCTCATGGCTCTCATACTAACATTTATTAATTTCATATATTCATGGAGCGCAGTGTGATATATCCTGAAGCCCTTCATATACTATTTCTTTGGTTCTCTCAGCTACTCTCTCTTATACCTAACAATTTTTCTACAATTTAGGTTGAAGGTTTCTACATCAACAATCACAATACATGAAAGTAGCGATAGTTTTACTTCTTCTTTCACAATCCATTGATAATTGTAAAGAACAAATTAGATTTACAGAAAAAATTGAAGATAGAGTCTTGATCCTGCAAATAATATACTCTTATTAATATTTTACATTTATATGGTGTTTGTACCAATTAATGAACTCATAATGTTATATTATAATCATCTAGTATAAATACTATATCAGAGTTCACATAGTTATTACCTTATATCCCTTCTCTGTTCCATGATACTGGATAGGTGTTTCTCAGTGGGTCATGTAGTCTTGAATCATCTGGTACTATATCTGGTCTCTTGCCCCTTCCACTCAGCTACTCTTTCCCTTCTCTGCTGTCTGGCCACCATGAACTAAGCATCTTGGTTTTACCATGCGCTCCCACAGTGCCTTCGAGCTCGCTGACTATGGACTAAATGTTCTGAACCTATGAGACAATTACATATCTTCTCCTGTAAGGTTTAAGTATCAGGGATTTTGTTTCAGTGCTGGGAAGTCTGACTAATACAGACCATTGGTACCAAGAGTGGGGTTGTTTCTGTTACTGCAAATGAATATGTTGTTCAGAAGCATTTGGAACTGGTTCGAAAGAAGCTTTGCAAAATTTGGTGAATTCAGCTAGAGAAATCCTAAAAATCTGTAGGTAGATCCTGAAGGTTGATTCTACTTGAGGCTTAGAAGACCAGAATACTAACTTGAATATGAAGAGTCAAGGCTAAGCTCAGGAAGTTTCAGTTGGGAACACAGGTATCATCTGTAACTGAGCTAAAAATCATACACTCTGACAAAAACCTTGCATTTGGCCTATCTCCTGAGACTCTGATCAAGGCTGAATTTAAGGACTATGAAATTATTTATCTGGTGAAGGAAATTTCAAGGTTGCCTACCACACAGGCTGTTGTATGTGTACTGCTGGGTCTTTCTAGCCAGATTTATAGATTGAATTAAGGGCAAAAAAGCAGAGCAGAAACAAGTTTAAAACTGAAATTTCAAGCCCAAAAGAATAACATAAAATTGGAGCCAAAGTGGGTATCCAGGCCTGAAAGGATTCATGCTGTTAGCAAGAAATCAAGTACTACTTTTTACAAGAAGTAATATGTTTTGAGGGCATCTCAGACTCAGCAAGACTTCAGACTTTGGCTGTTCTAGAGGACAAAAGTGTAAACTTTCATTTGAGAATACAGACCGTGGGAGCCCTGTTCTATAGAGCCACCATGGGAAGCCATGCTTCAAGAAGGCATACCTATTGTTCCTGTTGACAGGTGAACTAGGTGTAACCCATGTGATATTGGTTGTCAGGCAAACCGACTGTATATTTAGGAGGTCAGGGAAACTTTCACCCAGATTTAAAAGGAAGACATGGAAGAGGTTATGGCTTGTATCTAGATGTTCTCCCAAAGCTTCATGAACTCATATGTGAGTCTTTTTGGAGGGGGCTGGATCATGGGTGTGTGATATTTGATTAGCCCACTGGTTGTTTTAGCATAATTCTGGATGTGGAAAATGGATTTCCTGAAGACGGGATCCCAAACCTAGGTGTGGGTTTCACCAATAAATAGGCTTGTAGACTGGATAGAATACAAAGGGAAAGTGAGGCTTGCTGCTTTTGCCTCTTGCCTGCTCTGCCATGTACTCTTATTCCTCTTTGCTGCCTTTCTGCCATGCTGTCTTCCCTTGGAGCCAGCTGACTACAGACTGAAACTTCTAGAAACTGAAACTTCTACAAATTGTCCTCCTTTAACTTGTTGGTATTAGATATTTTGTCCTAGCAAAGAGGAAATAATTAAAACTGGAGGCCAAGCAAGGAGTCTATGAGAAGGCATTGTGTTAACTTCTGGAAATGAAGCCAAAAGTGCAGTGGAGACCACAGGAATTGTGTGATGCTAGGAATCTCAGTGAAGAAAAAATGTGAAACTACATTTGGAGGCTAGGCTGAGAGTTTGAGTGGGATGTAACCAGGAAGGGCATATGGGTGGAGTCCCCAAAGCTGTCTGGAGCTCACATCATAGCACCATGTGCTCTGGATACCAGATATGGAATTATAGGAATTAACGTTTGCCTTGTTGGGTTTGGGTATTGCTTTGATGCTGTGTCTTTTTTTTAATTAATCTTCATTCTCCCTTTTGGAGTGGAAGTAATTACATTGTGGCATTGGAACTTGGGATTCTGTAATCTCCTTTATTTTTTTTAACACAGGTCCACAGCTAAGATTTCACCTTGAATCTCACCAGAGTCCTTGCCTTGGACATTTAAGTGAGTCTGTTATTATTAAAATACAAGGGATTGTTGTGTTTTGATTGTATTTAAGGTATCTGTAGTATGTTATTTGGAATTATTATGCTATTGTATTTATTTGGAGAGTAAGTATAGTTTAAGTACATTTGTTTGGGTGTCAAGCTCACAGAGTTAGAACATAGTGGCTGATATTAATTGTCTCAATCCTGTTAGCTTGGGAGCCACCACAGGGAATACAAATCCACACTTTTAATTGTGCCTGGGTGGATCATGAATACATGATCTTAGGTACTACATTTAGTTCTCATGTTTTCTGCTTTGGTACTCTTCACATCTTCTCCTTCCTGCCCACCATGAACTTTGCATCTTTGCATCTTTTCTCCACCATAACCTTTGGCCATGTGTTTTTTTTGTTTTGTTTTGTTTTGTTTTTGTCATGGAGCCAAATAATCTTCTCCTTTAAGTTGTGGTTGTCAGGTTTTGTGTTTCAATGACTGGAAATCTGAGTGCTACACCACATTACTCTAAGTGTCTGTGTCTCGTACTCTTCATGGCATTGACAGTTTCACAGACTTGATGCTGGATGCATTAATATAAAAAAGAAAAAGTCATTAGATCTCACCTACATTAAGTTTTAGTGTTTTTTTATTCTTTTGTGAAAATTCAAGTTTGCCATCAGTATTATTTTAATTATGCTTGTTTGGTCACTTTCCCACTGCTTGGATAGATGTCTAACTCACATATAACTTAAAGTACAAGGTTATTTTGCCTTAGGCTTTTACCCAATGGTCAGCTGGCTCCAAGGCATAACTAACATGGCTGAAGGGCCTACAGGAAGTACACCTGCTCATCCCATGACAGCCAGGAAGCAGAGAGAAAGAATAGGAGAAGGCATGGAGGGAGATATTACCCTTCCACGTTATACCTGTGGTGACTGCCTCTTCCAACCACACCACAACTCCCAGTACCACGTAGAGTGCTGAATGATACTCATGAGTGTGCTGAATGATACTCATGAGTATAGTGGCCCCATGAGGCATTCATCTTCCAAAGCCCTCATCACTCAACACCTGAACATTTAAGAACATTCTAGCTTTAGTCCATAACAATGTGTGAATGACTATTTTTAATAATTTTTGTAATTCAGTTTTAAGGGACTATACATCTGAAATCTTCTCTCAAGCTGGATACAGTGTTTAAATTATGTTTAATTCTTACTAAGAAAATAATATTAGATAAGTTTTGGGTTTCTTTCTAGTATTTAAAAAATAAATTCTTTATTGCATTATATCTGATGGGAAATCTGGGACTCATCTTATGTTTTTCCTCTGTACCTATTATGTAATATTTTTCTCCTTTTAACTTATTTTTCTTTTCAAAAATGTTTTTTTAAACAAGTTGATTATGGTATGCCTTATGTCCTAGTTCTTGTTCTTGGCCCTATTTTAAGTGCTTGATTGGTAGATTTATATTTTTGAGCAAATTTCTAAGACCTGTAGTCACACTTTTCTTTAAATGTGTTTTTCTGAATTCACTTTTTTCTATAATCTTCAAACCTTTTAATTACATATACTTTGTTTGTTTGAAAATTTTCTACAGCTTATCCAAAATGTTTAATTTGTAGTGATTGTGTGTTTATTTCATTCCAGAATTTTTCTATTGATATGCCATCTAATAAACCAACTGTTGCTATTGTAATATCTAATGTCACCAATTCATTTTTACTGCTAATAATATCACTTTCATCAACCATGAGTTCCACTTTTTAAAATTTCCAAGTCTATAAGCAAGCTAATTTTTATATTTTGAAAATTTTTATATTTTGAAAAATTCTTAAAAAACAAACAAAACTAGGCTATGTTTTATTTTAAATATGTGATTTAAATAGTGTCTGAACATATCTCAAGAGATTAATGAATCATTTTATTACTAGTTATATTTATGTCCACATTACATAACTATTTGTGTGTGTGTGTGTGTTTGTTTGCTTGCTTGTTTGTGTGTTGTACAGAGGATTGAACCCAGAGCCTCACACAGACTAGCCAGGTGTTTTATCAGAAAGCTACACTCCCAGCCCTATGACTGGTAATTTTTAGGCAAATACTTGACATTGTAAATTTTATTTTGTGGTTGATTTTTAAATTATTACTAGAAATATGACTTGGTATTTCTGTGCCAAATTGAGGTTACTTGAAAATAATTTTTTCCCTTTGCATCTTATTTTGTAGGCTGAGATAAAAGTAGTGTTTATTTTAGGGTTAACTCTGTCCTCTACACCACTGAGACAAAATTCTTCCTAGTACTCTCCCCAGTGTCCATAAATTTATAAGTACAGTCATTATTTGTGAAGGGAATAAGCAGTATTCTGGGCTATGACCCTAGGCATTGTATTTTTTGCTCTTATTGAGAAGATCTTTTTCATTCCCAAATAGTGTCCTCCCATCCACATTGTTAGCAAGATAAGCTGAAACATTTTGGCTCTCTAGAATCCTCTCTCTGTGCAGTTCTTTCATCTCAGTAAGGTGCTTAATAATCTTTAATGCTTTGTTCTCCACATACTTCCAGCTCTGTCCTATCATCTCAGGTAGATAAAGAAGTCTTACCTAGGTTTTGTTCCCTGGTTTTGTGGCTTAATTATATTCTTTAGACTCTAAACTTGAAAAATCATAGGTTAATTATTATCCATTATTTTCTGATAATCAGTGTATATATGGCAAAATAGAGAGATGGGAGAGAGAGAGATTGATTTAATATCTAGCAACTGTGAGTAAATCCAACACATTTGTTTCCATCTAGATGAAAATGGAAAGCTGTGTTAATTTTTTTTTAATTCTTGAAAATTTTCAGAGAAGATAGAAACTAACCAAATTGAAGTGAAAGCTGATGAACAAGTAAAGGAAGATGGGATAAGGACTTTATGGGATCATAAAACATTAAACAATATTTGCCTAAATAAAATTACCCTTTATATTGTATTTAGTATTGAATTTTAGGAATTGTCTTAAATTTATATATAAATGTATATATGTGTATATGAACAATTGCTATACTTTTATTTCAGAGACAGAGAGACCTAGGGTGAGAAAAAGAAAACAGAAGGGGTAAAAGGAATTTGAAGGAAGAATGGTAAAGAGAAAAGATTAGGAGTAAATGGAAATATTACATTATATGATGACACAAAAGTTCAAAATAATAGAAAATAGTTCATTAATTCCCCAAATAAAAATCTAGGTACTGTTATGAAGAAGAAAACAATTTAAATAAGATACTGGAAAATTTTAAAAATTGAACATATTCTAATTTATTGAAAGTGTTGTAGGAGATCTAAAATGGAGAAAGGACAATCATGACAGTACAAAATTAATATAGGATGAAATTGACTATATCTTGCAAATGTATTACATTTCTAAATATATAATAACAACATCCATTATTTAAAAGTAGGTAACATTAAGTTTGTACTAGTGTCTTGATTCAGCTACACAGAGAAACTTTGCTTGTTTTCTATTTATTTTCATATCTTTTATAAAATTGTTTTAAATTTCACAGAAGTGAATATTTTATTATTTGCTTCTCTTGCCATTTTTTCTTTTTATTTTGTTTTATGTCGTTATTTATCCTCCTATTATATGTTGCATACTAAATAGGTTTTTTTCTATATTTAATCCTGAAGATATCAAGGAAATTCATTGAAATATTTTATTGCTTCAGAAAAGTAATCACTCTAGTATATTAGCATTCTGAAGTGTTCCCACCATAAGTGATCTAATTTATTAATCTTTTTGGTATTCTGGCATAGTCTTTCCTTAACTGATATAGTTTAGTAAAAAAGTAACATTCACTGTTATTAAAAATATATGTGAATTTATTTAAAAGAAAGTAAAAAAAAGTGAACCGAGAAAGAAGAGGAAGACAGAAGAAAATTCCCTTTTTACTCTTCATAAAATTTTGTCCTTGTCTTTATGATTGCTATTCCAGAAAAGATATTTTTCTTGCATTTGAACAGCACAATTTTGAAATCAAATGTATTTCAATGTTCCTTAAATTCGAGGAAATATAGATGATTTTAAAAATATCTGATTTCATAACTAAACAATTACTTCATTTCAGAGTTAATGTAACCTTAACTTGAATATTAATATTTTATTTTTAACATAAATATTATTCAATTATATTAAAAGTCAAGACTAAGGGGATTTTGTTACACACCAATCTTAGGCCTAAGGTTTTATATTTATGTGTTTAATGTTGATTATTTGTTTAAATTAATATTTACTCAATAGCTTTGACATGTATACTTTATAAATTTTTTAGAAAGTATTAGTAATAGAGCAATATGTATGTTTGTTATAATAAAATGCAGCAGAAATACATAACTTGAAAAATATTTTCTTTTCCAGTTACATATAAGAGTAAATGTGTTTTTGTAGTATTTCTTGTTGACTTTTTTCTTTCTATTTACCTTTTCTTTCATTTTTCATTAAGTTTTTTGGTACATTTTAGGTATACAATACAGTTACATTCATCACTGGGAACTTATACCTTTACATGATATATCTTGGTTCTTATTTTTTTCACATTCCCCTGCCTTCCCTTCACTCCCTCTACCCCTCCCTCTTTACAAAGACTTTGTTTCCATTTTTTTCCTTTTCTCATATTTTTTTTCCTTCTTTTCTTTCCCCACCTCTCCCACTTTCCATACCCCTTTAGATCTTTTCTAAAGATCTATCAATTAGAGATTTTGATCCTTATTTACACTTTTAGTTTCACAGACCAGAAAAACAATTCGGTATTTACACATGTGTGTCCTATTTATTTCTCTTAAGAGTATGGCTTCAGTGTGCATCCATTTAGCTATAAATGTCTCTAGTTTCTCATTCTTTATTCATGTTTAATATACACACCCACACATTCACACACATCTATATACCTGCATACATTTTATTAAATAAATAAAATATTCTATTACAGCTTATATTTTGAATCAAACTTCATCACTAAAATCCTGTCTGAATAACATAGATATCTAATATATTATTTTACATATGGAATAATATTTACATTGTATGTATTAAAATAAGCAAAGCTCTCATTCTGACAAATAATTAAGTTATCTTTATCTTTTTCAGGTAAAAAATGAGGTTTTGAATGTTCTGTGTTGATTTCCTCAACTATTTCTACAAGATAAATCCATAGAAATAAAATTGCTGAAGTCTATATACACTTTAAATACAGTTATATATGAGGTAGTGAAGATCATTTGATTAAAAATGTTTGATTCTTCCACACAATGTGTTTTCTACCTTGCAACAATATGTTAAATCTGACTTCCAATTTTGTCCTACCAAAGAGAATAAAATAAAAATAATCATTAGAGACTATTAAGTGAAATCCTCACTATTTTGATGTTTCTGTTATGGACATATAATTAAGAAAAATCAGTTATGTCGTTCCCAGTTGTAGTGAGTTGGTAAACTCAGCTGCATTCTCTCCAAAGCAGTGTTAAAACCATTTGTAAATTCATTAAACAGTAAATGAGGATTATCTTCTTATGACTGCGTGGGAGGATGGAGTTTGCATCCCCTACTGCAAGGCCAGTGAAGATTGTGGTCACTGAAAATGGAGACAGGAATATCTTTCAGGCATGCCATTGAAACTTCTCAACTGACAAGTTTCAAATGTGCGGCTATGTGGAGCTGACTCAGTAGAATCAAAACAGAGTTGACTTGGTACCTAACCTTTCAGTTTCATCACAAAGATTCTTGAATTTTCCAAATGCTCAAGTAAATATTTTAAGCCCATTGTGATTGGGTAAACTTTCAATGTACCTAGTCACAAAGGCTTGCTTAGAGGCACAAGGTTACTGTGCAGAAAATTCTCTGTGGAATAAACTCCACAAAACAGGGATAAAGAAACACAGAAATGCATATATTTTCCACAAAATAATTAAAAATATGTCTACAGTGAGTATTTTGGAAGAACCTAACAATAATTGTTTTTAGAAATATTATTTTTAAAATTCTCTACTGAAAAGCCCAGTGAAGGGAAAAAATGCATTTAAAAATATTTTCTTATCAAATGATATGCCCATGAAATAAATATTTTTTTCATAAATACTGTTTTTTTACATTTTCTTATCTGATCATTTTTGAAAAATAATTGACTTACCCAAGCATCTAATTCTGACCATTATTTCAAATTTTAGACCTAGTTATCTTTACATTTAATATGTCTGCCTAAGACCAAGCTCTTGCTAAAATCAAATTTGAAATGCTTTCCTTTATTCTCCGTCTATTCCCCCTTATCTGAATGCCACTGACTACATTTAAGAGCCAATACTATAAAATAAAAACTGTTTTATCTTAGACTAACTTTTAAATCCAAATATTTTACTGGCTTAATCAACAGAGGGTTGGTTATTCATTGCCCTGGCAATGTCAGCTGCCCAGGCAATGTCCTGTTGCTTTGGATTAGTTCCTTCATTGGCAGTGGATCCAGTCCACCTCCACTGTACGGCATCATCATCATCCCAACACATAGCAAACCTACTTTATCATGGAAAGTGAAAGGAATACTATCACACAGATCAGAAGTCATTCATCCCATTTACATATATTAGTTTTCACGAAGAATGAGGAACTTATATTCAAGAGGATTGGACTGCTGTGCCTCCCAATAGGAAAAATTAGCTACATATTGTAGAGTGCTGTTCATGTCTACAGTCCTCAACCCAGACCAGCCCTATGGTTCACCCAGCATTGTTACTCTGTCTCCCAATAATGTGGGATTAAAAAAAAAGAATAGGACATGATTGCCTCATTCCAAATTCTCCAATTCTGAGTGTGTTAGTCAGCATTCTATTCTTGTGACAAAGTATGTGAGAAAAACAACTTAAAAGAGGAGAAACTTATACTGACTCCAGTTTCAGAAGTTTCAATCTACACTCAGTTGGCTCCGTGGTTTTTGGATCTGTGGGTGTTGGCAGCAAACATAAAGTGGAGCAAACATCCTCTTCTGGAAGCCCAGAAAGAGAGAGAGAGAGAGAACCTGGATCCCAAGCCTCCTTCAGGCTACTTCTCAGTCTACTGCTAATGACTTGACTTCCTTCTTCCACACCTCATCTCCAAAAGCTTCCACTAGTTCTCAATAGTACCCCAGGCTAGCAACACCTGAAAGCTTGAGACCTTGGGCAGTACTTCAAAGCCAAACTAATACAGAGTCTAGAAAATACCATGTTAAAGCCATAAATCCTGAGGGTATCCTTTTTTCCCTTTTCTATTTACCTCCTACTTATAGTTTATTGACTCCAAGGATGATTAGCTCATGTTCAAATGCTTGAAAATCATTAATTTATGTTAAAGTGCTGCTGGCCTTACAAAACCCCTTTTGAAACATCTTACTGTGTTGAAAGTCTTCTAATAATGTTTTGGAAAGTTTCAGAATTTCAGATCCAAATGGTATCTTGAATACTGTAATTTATCACTAACTGTTTGTTTAAGGATTGAATATATTACATTGTATCTTAAAGCATAGTTAAAAGTGCAGAAAATATGTTCCCTTATCTCTGAGACCCATTATTTTCCAATGATTTTAGAAGTGCCATTATATATCTCAACAATTACAAGTCATTACTATTTGGGAAACCAAAGGGTTTGATTATGCAATTAGCAACACTGAAATATTGAATTAAATTTAAAATTATAAGTATGTAGGAAGGGTACTTAACTACAGGCATCACAATTTTTAAAATTAAAACATACTACTATTTTTGCCTTTCCATTTAAAAATAATAAACTTGCAGTTTACAAAGGAAATATGTATATTGGCATATTGGTTGAAATTAATTGTGCATTTGATCCTCCAAATCATTAGAAATATATAAAGAATCCTTACATTAAAACTCAAATAAATGCTTATTTCATTTCTAAGATTTACTTGGTGTTTTCTGCTTAAATACATTTCTTAACTATATCAAATCTGTGCATCTCAGGTGTGAAATAAAATGATTGATTTCTAAGCTCATTTTCTAAACATTGAAATTCTAAGATTTCAACAAATCATGTCTAGCTATTTTGTCAGACCTATAGACGAAACTCAAAAATTTTTTATGGGTCAGTAGATTCCTTGGGCACATATGCTACATGCCAACAAATCTATTATTGACTCAGCTATAGGCTATATATTTTGTGGCATGAAAATTAGGCACTTAATCTTTCTCTGCTCTCAGACGCTCAGTTGAGGACCAAAAAATAATTCTATCTGATGGCCATATAGAGAGCACATCTGTGTCATGCTGATCACTCTAATCACCTATGGAAAAAAATTGGCTAGCAATACATGAGTTTTTGCTTCCAAGTGGGGTTTCCAACTGTTCTTTCTATAAAAATATATTCAGAATATTATGAGTAAGTGGTAGAAACATTATGATCGAAATAACTAATGTCAATATGACATAGGTTAAACCATTCTCTGACAATAATATACCTGAACACAAAGAATAAATGACAGAAGTGACAAATAAGGATGTTGTCAAAGTCAGCTCTTTTCAGGCCAGTGGTCAGGAAAACCAAAACTAGCCAGAGAAAAATCTAGCCCCAGACACAAAAAGCCAATGTTAAACAGCAACAAATATCTCAGAGGTTGCATACTGTGACCATCTACTCCATTAAAAAATTAAACAAAAATTGAGCATGAATAGCTTTAATTTTATAGTCATTTTATAAGACTGACAATGGTATTACTATTTTTATGAAGTTGATAAATACGTTTGATGAAAATTTCAGTAAGAAATTTAAAAAAAAATAGCTGAAAAACAAGAAGTGCTTCCTGAAAGATTTCAATATTTATTTTTGCTTTTATATTCTATTTTGCCATTCTATCACCAAAGACAGTCAGCTCAAGGGATGTGGCTTACTACACCCTTGAAACATGACTTCCATCCCTTTAGATTTCATCAGCCTAATGAGATCTGAAAGGATCTACAAGTAGCTGAAAATGTGTGACTAAAACTTGGGAAGGAAGCCCTGAACATTGCTTTATCATAAATGATGTTTCCCGCTACTACTGGAAAACAAAAGTATCATAGGAAAGAAGACTACTGAAAATTCAAGGAAACATTAGATGGGATGACGTTATGTCAGTATAGGAAGAAGTAGGACAGAATGTTTCAGGGGAGATGGTATAGAGGCATACATTACAGTTGTGTGCACGAGTGAGAACCAAGTTCTTTTTGTCATATTATCTGGTGGTAAATTATTCTCTAGAAATAATTGAAAACAATAACTAAATTTTCCTTCCTAGTCTTTGTTGTTGTATCTCACTTTAAAGAAAATCCGCAGATTAACTGCCACCCAAATTGTACAGTTCTTTGATCAGATACTGAGGTGTGAACATCCTGAAAAAGGCATTAAAGGGACAAAAATCTAAGATGAGATGGAAAATTAGGGTGGCAACAAAGTTTAGAGTGGGAGAAATTTTGCATCAATTTGTTACTGTATTATATAATGATAATTTTTTATTAAATGTATAACTATTATCATTCACTAAACATACATATAAAAAATTAAAATTATTCAAAGAAAATCAATGCAAGGGAAAAAATCCTATAATATTCAAATATAATAGAACTCAACCAAAGCAAAACTGAAAAGTACTTAAACATTTTTCCATATAATTTTTAAAAATCTCAAACCTTGACAAGACAACAGAAGAGGTGATTTGTTTTAGAAAGATTTTCAAAACTAATATTGAACAAATAGTAATCTTGAGAAAAAATCAAATTAAGTAGTAGACTCCAAATAAGCCCAATTTTTAAAATTTAAATTTCAATACAGTCATGTGGCACGTGATGGAACTATAATCTGAGAAATATGTTATTAGGCAATTTCATCCGTGTGTATCAGAGTACCAGACAGAGTGCCATATTCTAAGTGCAAATTGAAAAGGTGCACGTCAATCATCTGTGATGGCCCCTTGATATTATCCAAATACGTAGTGCAGTTAAACATGAGATACATGAGGCTACCACTGCCATAGCAATGCACTGTTTTACAGTAAACTCTTTTATATAAGAAGAATTATGCTCTAAAGGTTGAAAAGCGCAGCATGTTAAGTACCTAAAACAATAACAGTCATTTATCACACTAAGGAGTACTGTGTACTATATTCTCACACTAGACAAACTATTCAGTATTTACACGTGTGTCCTATTTATTTCACTTAAGAGAGTGGCCTCAATATGCATCCACTTAGCTATAAATGTCTCTAGTTTCTCGTTCTTTATGGCTGAGTAGTACTCAATTTTATAAAAAAAAAATCCACATCTTCTTTATCCAGTCTCCAGTTGATGGGCACTGGGGGTGTTTCCAAGCTTTAGTTATTATGAACTGTGTCACTATAAACATGAGTGAACATATATCTCTGTAGTATGATACTTCTAATTCTCTTGGGAAGATACCCAGCAGGGGACTAGCTTGGTCAAATGGAACCTCTAAACCTAGTTCTTTGAAATACTGATTTCCACAGTGGTTGCAGCAGTCTCCACTCCCACCAAAAGTGGATAATGGTTCCTTTCTCCTCACACTCCTGTCAGCATTTGTTATTGGATGATTTCTTTATAACAGCTATACTTTCTGGGGGTGAGGTGGAATCTCAGTGTTGTTTTCATCTGCATCTCTCGAATGACTAGTGATGTTGAACACTTTTTTCATGTATTTATTTGCTGCTTTTTCTTTGTCTGAGAAATGTCTGTTCATTTCAGATGCCCAGTTTTGAATTGGGTCTTTGAATTTGGGGGATCTGATTTTTTTAAGTTCTTTATATGTTCTAGACAGTAGTAGTTGTCTAAGGTACAGCTACTGAAATTTTTTTCCCACGATGTAGATTGTCTCTTAGATCTGTTGGTGGTTTCTCTTGCAGTGCAGAAGCCTTTTAATAAGATGAGATTCCAGGTGTTTATTCTTTGTGCTAGTTCCTGTGCTACTGAGTTTTTGGTCATAAAGTCTTTTCCTATGCCAATGTCTTCAAGAGTTCTACCTCACTTATCTTCCATCAAATTTAGTGTTTCTGTCTTAATATGTACACGTCTAATCCACTTCCATTTTAGTTTAGTGCAGGGTGAAAAATATGAGTCCAATTTTAACCTTTGGCAGGTTGAAATCCAGGTTTTCCAACATCATTTATTAAATAGGCTATCTTTCCTCCAATGAGGATAGTAGGCTCCTTTGTCAAAGATGAGGTGGCTGAGTATGTTTGTAGTTGATTCTGCATCTTCTAATCTATTCCACTGATCCTTGGGTCTGTTTCTTTGCCAGTACCATGCTGTTTTTATCAAAGTAGCTTTGTAGTATAGTTTCAAGTTGGAGATTATAATAACCTCAGCCATATCTCTGTTGCCTAAAATTTCTTTTGCTATTCTAGGTCTCTTCTGCTTCCAAATGAATTTTTGGATTGTTTTCTCTAGTTCTGTGAAATATATTGTTGGAATTTCAATTGGTATTGCATTAAATCTATATAGCAGTTTTGGAAGTATGACCATTTGCCCTATATTGGTTCTTCTTATCCAGGAACAAGAGATGTCTTTCCATTTTCTTATATCCTCCTCGATCTCCTTTTTCAGAGTGCTATTGTTCTCAGTGTAGAGTTCTTTTACTTCCTTTGTTAGATTGATTCCTAGATATTTAATTTTTTTGATGATATTGTAAAAGGAATTGTTTCCCTCATTTCTCTCTCAGTGATTCTATTATTTGTATATAAAAGGGCTTTTTTTTTTTTTTTGGATGTTGACCTTATTTCCAGCTACTCTACTGAATCTGTCAATTAAGTCTAGAAGTCTTTTGGCAGAGTATTTTTGGTCTTCCATGTAAAGTATCATATCATTAGCAAATAATGACAGTTTAACTTCTTCCTTTCCTATCTTTATTCCTTTCATTTCTTTCTCCTTTATAACTGCTATGGCTAATGTTTCCAGAACAATATTAAACAGGAGTGGTGATAGTGGGTATCCTTGTCTTTTTCCTGTTTTTAGCATGAAAGTTTTCAGTTTTGACCATTTATTATGATATTGGCTGTTGGTTTTTCATAGATATCATTAATCAAGTATAGATAAAAACATTCTATTCCAATTCTTTGTAGGGTTTTTTTTTTTTAGTCATGAATGGGTGTTGGATTTTTTCGAAGGCCTTTTCTGCATCTATTGAGATGACCTTATGGTTTTTGTCCTTGACTCTGTTGATATAGTGTATTACATTTATTGATTTAAGAATGTTGAACCATCCTTGCATCCCTGGCATAAAACCGACTTGGTCAGAGTGTGTGATCTTCTTCATGATCCTTTGTATTCTTTTTGCCAGTATCTTGTTGAGGATTTTTACATTAATATTCATTAGGGATATTGGCCTGTAATTCTCTTTTGGTGTTGTGTCTTTCCCTGGTTTGGGAATCTGAGTAATACTTGCTTCCAGGAATAAATTTGGAAGCCTTGCTTCCCTTTCAGTTTCCTTGATGAGTTTAAAGATTGATAGTGATAGTTCTTCTTTAAATGTCTTGTAGAATTCAGCAGTGAAGCTATCAGGAACTGGGCTTTTTTTGTTGTTAAATTTTTATTACATTTTTAATTTCACTCATTTTAATTGGGGTGCTTAGAATTTCTATATCTTCATTTAATTTTGGCAATTTGTATGTATCTAGCAATCTGCACATTTCTTCTGTGTTTTCCATTTTATTAGTGTACAGATTCTCAAGGTAGGTATTGACAATCCTCTGGATTTCTGCTGGGTCTGTTGTGACTTCACCTTTTTCATCTTGATTGCATGGATTTGAGCCTTTTCTTTCCTTTTTTGATAAGATTGGCTAAGGGTTTATCAATTTTATTAATTCTGTCAAAAAAATCAACTCCTTGATTCATTGTTTTTTGTTATCATTCTGTTAGTCTCCATTGCATTGATTTCTGCTCTGATCTTTATAATTTTCTCTCTTATATGAGCTGTGGGTTTATTATGCTCCTCTTTTTGTAGAAGCTTGAGATTCTGCATGAGGTTATTTATCTGAGTTTTCTTTCTTTTCTTAACATGTGTGGTAACTGCTATGAATTTCCCACATAGAACTGGTTTCATTGTATACCATAGATTCCTGTATGTTGTATTGGCACTATCATTTACTTGAAGAAACTGTCTAATTTCTTTTTTAATTTCCTCTGTGACCCATTGGTTGTTCAGGAGGATGTTGTTTAATTTCCATGAGTTTGTGTGAGTTTGGGGTTTCTTATGTTGCTGTTCTCCAATTTTATTGCACTATAGTATGATAATATACAGGGGGTAACTTCAGTTCTTTTACATTTATTTTAATATGTCCTATGAGATAGCATGTGATCTATTTTGGAGAATGACCCATGTGCAGCCAAAAAGAATGTGTATTCTGATTTTGTGGGGTGGAATACTCTGTAAACATCTTTTAAGTCCATTTGTTCAATAGCTTGGTTCAGTTCTAGAAATCCGTTGTTAATTTTTTGTCTAGATCATCTGTCTATTTGTGATATTGTGGTATTGAGATCACCCACTACAATTGTATTGATGCTTATTTCATTTTTCATGTCCATTAATATTTGTTTTGTATAGTTGGGGACATTTGTATATGATGCGTATATATTTATGATTGTCATCTCTTCCTCTTGGACTGCTCCCTTCACAAGGATGTAGTGACCATCGTTGTCTCTCTTAATTAGTTTTGGTTTGAAGTCTACTTTGTCTGCAAATAAAATTGCTACCCCTGCTTTTTTCTGGTTTCCTGTGACATGAAGAACTGTTTTCCATCCTTCTACTTGCAGTCTATGTATTTTTTTTAAGTTAGTTGTGTTTCTTGTATACAGCATACTGGTGGATTTTGCTTCCTAATCCATTCTGTCAGTATATTTCTTTTGTTTGATGAATTGAGACTATTAACATTGACAGCTTGGCCTTGCAGTCAGAAAGGTCACAGGTGGCTGCCTCCTGTTCTGTCTGGCTCACCCCACCCACTTTCATCCTGGATATGGTGAGGACCCTCCCAGGCATGCCCACCAGCTTAGCTGGGCCGGCACCTGCAACAACAGGCCCCACCCCCCACCTCTGGCCTCTTGGCTGTGCAGCTACCTGCTTCCACACTAAATAGGCTCAGGGGGACCTAAAAGGCATTGTCCTGAGCTGCAGAAGTGAACAACAGAGAGAGGGTCTCTCTCAGGCTCCCTGATGAAAACTGAAGCCCACTGGAAAAGTGAAAAGAATCTCTCCATAAAGGCACACCAGATCACCATACTTGGTAAGTTGGAGGGATCATCACCTCCCATCAGAATCTGGATTATCTTCAGGGGAAATGTAACCGGAACCTGTAACAGAACCTTGCAGTGTTTAACCCTGCAGGAGGACAGGGAGCTCAACTTGGGACTTGCAGCCAGAAATCTGCCTGAATCTCATGGGTTTGTGACTGGCTTACTGAGACTAATTGATTTATAACTGCACACTGCTGCCCACTTTGTTTATTGTGACAGCAGATATATACTCTGAAGTAGGCCCTTCATTTTTATCTGTTACTTGTTATTTTCAAAATTACCACTATTTTTTGTTCTTATTTTTGATTTTTTTCTCCTTTTTCTACTCTTTTAAAATTTTTATTTTTCTCTTTTCTTTCTCTGTTTCTTTCTCCCTCACTCCCTTGCTGTCCCACATTGTTCTTCATCTCCCTTTGTGATCCTGTTGTGGCACTAATTTATATTTCTTTATTTTTCTTTTCTTCTCTCTCCCTCTTTTGCCTGTGCCCTCTAGCCTCATTTCTAACCTTTCCCTATCCCTCTATCTACCTATTCCTTCCTCTCTAATTCCTTCTAACCCCCCATCCTGAAGGTTAAAGTTGCTATATTGAAGAGATTATTCACTGTAAACATATGTTGGATTGGTCTTTGATCTTGATTTAATTCACACAGTTAAAGGTGATAGGTTAATAACCACCATAAATTATCATTTTCTAAAAGGTACTTGATGTCATTGTGTTGCTTATTGTATCACTTGGGCTAGGGTGTTGTGATTGATATAATCAGTTGTCCTTCCTGGTATAATGAAAATGAGATATTCTCAGAGCTATTAGAAACTCAAAATCTAAAGAGCAGCTATAACTGGAAGACACCTCTGAGAAGCAATCATTGCATAAGGGTTCTAAATACATCAACAAAGATAATTATAATAAGAAAGTTTAAAGTATCAACTTGGGAACTAAACCAAGGACAGTACCAAGAACAAACATGAGAAGACATTTAAGGAAGTCACAGTCTCAGACTTTAACCCCACAAAGGCAAATTCTGAGGGAAATGAGGTGGAAAAGTCTGATAATCAACCACCTGGACACCCTGAACTGATAGGACAAGAAGTAACAAAACAGTTGAATGAAGCTCTAGAAAAATTTAAAGCAGAAATAATCTCCCAGATAACTACAAGGATGGTAAGCAGAGTGAAGGACATGATTAGAGGCTTTAGAACAGATACAGACAAAAAAGTAGATGAGATTAGAAACATGTTTGAAGCCATGAATGCCCAGAATAATAAAAAAATGGAAACCATGTTCACACAACATAAGAAAGAAATGAAATCCATGAAACAGATATTCAGGAGATTAAAAACTCCATTGAAAGCATGTATAGCAGATTAAGGGAATCTGAAGATATAATATCAGATATAGAAGACTGATTGTGGTGAAGGACCATGAAAAGAGAGATTTCTTAAAAATAGTAAGGGACCATGAGAACTCAATCCAGCAGCTGCTAGATGATGCAAAGAAGAATAGCATAAGATTGATAAGAGTCCATGAAAAACAGGAGAAAGTACAATTGACATAAAAAATTGCTCACAGAAGTAATAGTAGAAAACTTCCCAGACAGAGGTAGAGAACTGGACATACAGATAAGTGAGGTGTATAGAACTCCAACTAGCTATAATCAAAAAATCTATGCTTAGACATATAATAGTCAAGATCCCAGAAACCCAACAGAAGAACAAAATCCCACAGGCAGTTGGGGAAAAGAAACAAATCACGTACAAAGGAAAGCCCATCAGAATCATAGCAGATTTTTCTACACAAATGCTCAAATCAAGGAGAACCTGGATTGAAGTATTTAAAGCCTAAAAGAAAATAACTTCCAACCTAGACTATTGTATCCTGCAAAATTATCTTTAAAAATTGATGGGGAAATACTTCCATGGCAAAGAACACCTAAGAAATTTCATGAACACCAAACCAGCACTACAAATAATTCTAAGCAATACCCTACAAAAAGACAATGAAGATCACAACTCCATGAGGCCCAACAGAGGGAAGCCACCAGGCAAAGTAAAAAACTAAAGAGAAAGAGGGAAAAATAAGAAATAAAAGAGCCAACAATAGTAAAACATCATGAGAAGGATGAATCAACATCTATCAATTATAATGATAATTTTTACTAGGAATAAAGTAAATGCATAGAAAAATTATGAGTGTATTGCAAAGAAAATAAGTGATCTTTTATATGATTAATAAGTGTTATAATGATCCATCCAGTCAAGTATTTTATTACTCCTCCTCTCGTCTTTATGCTCTCTCTCTCTTCCTCCCTATTCTCCATTCTTTTCCCTATCCCTCTGTCTTTCTACACACACACACACACACACACACACGCACACACACAATTTTAAACCCATTTGAGAAGTTGACTACACAATGGAACTCTATCCTAAGTATATCATGTTTTTTGCTAATAATAGGAAAATTAAAACTGAAGTTATGAAATCAGTCTTTTTACAAATAATAGTATATCAGTTTATTGCCCATCATTAAATTTTGTCATTTGATCCAATAATGTTTGCTATAGAACTTATCACTCCATGGTTTGGCCAAATTGGTGTGGTATATGGAGATAAAAGTCAATTTGGAATGTGATGTGAATCATTGCAATATTTGAGTGCAGGAAGAGGTTACTGTGCTAAACCATAAAAATTTCTAGAATCTCAATTTTTGTGTAAAGATATATGGATTAGGTATACATTGTAGCAGCATGAAAAGCAAAATTCAACAGTCATCAAATTCAACTCTACTATGTTTTCCACAGAATATCTACCTAAGATAACAGAAAATCAAAAAGGGAAAAATAAGATATATATCTACACCTAAGGAAAAGAAAGCATAATTATATCTTGGACTGTTACAAAGACTATACTTGTTTTCTTACTGTGTTCATGAGTATTTTTATGGGATACCTTTATATTAACTATTAATATACTTCTTTAGCAAATAGTCAATGGTGTTTATTGTATGACAAATTCATTGTTTCACAAATAGAGGATACATTTCTAAGCCCACAGGAGTGCTTCTTACAGAAATTATTGAAAGAAGAAAGCAGAGAAGACAGAAACAACACCAAAAAGGGCACTGTAGTTCTTAATAAGGAATTTGTGACTTATAATAATGGATAAGTTAACATATTACTTTTAAACAATTTTCAAACTCCATGTCATAGGGCCTGAGATTTAGATCAGTGATACTGCTGCCTGGCTCACAAGCACAAGGTCCTGAGTTCAATCCTCAGTACCTCAAAAAAAAAAATCCATGTCATAATAATAGTTAATATATTAAGATTTACTTGGCATTAGTATAAACATTTGTAATTAATAAACATTATTAATAAGTATATTAATAAGAATAATAAACCATTCACTGCTTTCAGCAGTACAGTGATTTATATTCTAAAAATATAGATCAAAACTGCTTGGAAATGCATTTTAAAGTTTTTATCAATTGATACAAATGCAATTCCAGTTTTCCATCCTCAACTATTCATGTTAACATGTGAATTATATCCACACACTTTGCAAAATGTCTTTGACATTATTGTCATTTCTATTTCTCTTTCCCTTATATTTGGCTAAGACTTGCAAATTTTCACCAATCAAATGTGGCTACAGTGACAACGTTTTGAATCTTAACTTCACCTTCATGAGTCATTGCACACTACTATTTCTCATTTGGACCAATTAAATCATCATGAAAGCATGCACAGACAAGGCTCCTGGAAGGAAATTCACATGAACACAGTCAACTGTCCAAGCTGTGGTTATCTTATTTCATTACTCCCAAATTATCTGTCTTCCAGACATAAGTGAGCCCAAGACAAGATCAAAACTTCCCTGCAAAGCTGATCCAAGACCATCAGCAACATCCAGCATTTCTAGAGACTTATGAATATTAAAAATATTCTTTCTTCAAGCCCCTAAATTTTTATGTAATTGGTTATTCACTAATATCTAGATTTTTTTCAGGGAAGTGGTATTTTCATGGAAGGCAGTAAGATAACCATTATTAGAGTTGAGGCTAGTGAAGACTTTGACATAAATTAAAAACAAAATCTAATATTAGAAATGAAGCACACTTAGGGGCCGGATATGTAGCTCAGTGGTACTGCTGCCTGACTCACAAGCAGAAGAACCCGAGTTCGATTCCCGGTACCAAAAAAAAAAAAAAAAAATGAAATGAAGCACACATATTTGATATGTTTCAGAAATTAATTCAAGCTTTCTAGATGATATGAATGAATGCAGTGACAAAGAAAACTAAGGGTCACACAGGTCTCTTTCTTATATTTTCCTCTACAAAGGAAACCTACAAGGCATAAAGTTAAACACTGAGGCTCCTATGAAGTTGAAATTAGCTAAAGTTGCTTTGCTGATTATCAGTTTTGATATTTTGATTTAAATCAATATGTTTTGAGGAGAAGGAAATGCACTATTTATTAATATAATTATTTACCTGATATCTTTTGATATTTTGAATTATTTAATAGAAATAATTCTGGAATTAGGCTTGGTGATAAACTGTTTTCATGCTAGTACTTTGAAGGCTGAGCAGGATAGCAAGTTAAAGGCTAGGCTGGGAAAGTTAGTTATTTAGTGAGACCTGGTCCCAAAACAAAATGTAGCTTAATCTGAATGCTGTGGCTAGAATCCCCAGTACCTCAAAACAAATAAAAACAAGACAATTTCTATTTACTTAGGAAAAAAAATTATCATTTTATTTTGCATTTTACTTTTAATTTGACAAAAAATTACAGTTTTATTCTCAGTGTATTTATGTTTTCAACATAAATTATTGGAAAATTATTTGGTTTATGTTTAAATAATAGATATTTTCTCTTTCCCCAGAGTTTTGATGAATCATATTACAATATTAATTGAATATTGCAGGAAAAAGCAACTATTTTTTACCTATTGACTTTTTAAAAAAAATTTTCTGTATTAAGAAAGTTTAATTCTTATTTTTATTTTTAAGGAATTAGCACAAAAGGGAAAATAACTCTATGTAGTTTTTCCTATGATTATTGAAAATACAGATTGGCACTCAAATAGTCATAAATTTTCACAACATA
Organism: Heterocephalus glaber; assembly: GCF_000247695.1. The sequence continues at coordinate 27,654,274 of NW_004624759.1, forward strand.
GAAAATAACACCTGCATAATTTTAGAAACTATCATGTTCACCTTTAATGGAAACAGAAGTTTAAAGAGCTGTTTAATTATAAATTCAATGTGACACTTATATAAATTTCACCTTAATACCCATTATGGTTAATTTTATGTGTCTACTTGATTATGCTAGAGAGTACCAGAATATATGGTTAAATATTATTTTGAAACCATCTGTAAATGCATTGCTGGACAAGACTGGCATTTGAATCAGTACAGTGAATAGATTGCTTGTCTCCCCAGTGTGAGTGGGCCTGAACCAATTTAAAGGAGAGATCAATTGAAGAAAAGGCAGAATAAAATAGAATTCCCTTTCTGTGAATGACTGTCCTTGAACTCAGCTATTGGTTTTCTCCTATCTTCAAACTCAGGCACAGATATGGACTAACATGTAACATTGTCAGCCTTCAAGTTTTCAGGTTTATGGACTGCTCTGGAACTTACTATCAGTTCTGTTTTTATTTCTCAGTCTTCATAAATACACAAGTCAACTTATATTTATTATATCATTTTTAAAAAATAGACTCAAATATAAAAGCCCCCCCAGAATCATAGACACACACCAACACATCAACACACACACACACACACACACACACACACACACACACACACACAGAGTCCAATGCTTCTGTTTCTCAGAAGATCTCTGTTGCAATAACTAATAGAGTAAGTGGTTCTTAAAATTTTATTTCCAATATTAATTCATTTTGAAATTGGAATGTTCAAAATATTAAAAAAGCATTTTAATTGTACTTTAACTTCTATTTTAGTTTAGTAGTTAATATAAAGAAATTGTTAAACTAAATTTGTACTTATGGAGTAGGAAAATTTGTTTCCTTTGGTACTAACAGCAAAAAAAGAGAAGATTTCCACACATTTATGAAGGTTCTTTCAGGCCAAACATCATACATCTTCTTTGGAAGTATGTTTTAATTTCATAGCTAAATGTGATTATAGATGGAAGTAAAATAGCAGAGAATCAACTTTGAAAAACTTTGGCCCAATCATTTTCATTCATATCATAGTATATTTTATGATTCTAAGAAGATCATTCTTCTCAAAATATATCCTGATGCATTTTTTAAGCAAACTATCTCTGCTCATGTGTTTTGCTCTTAACTTTCTGGTTGCCACCTTCTGCCTCCTGCCACAAGATACTGACATGTAAACTCCAATGAATTTTCTTACATTGTATCCCAGATACAGTTTACAAATTATGGTTGTGTATTTGGCATCCCATGTTGTCCAGTCAACTTAGACTTTCTTTCATCTATGACTCATCTGATGAACATGTAACCTATATTTATATTTATCAGAAAGTATTAAAAAAATCCCAAATTTTTCACCTAAAAAAGGTCTACATATCTAAATGGGCCTTGGGATAATAAATATGACAATAATGAAAAAAATTAATATGATAATAAGTAGCAGTAAGGAAATACAAAGCAAAGAAACATTTGTTAAGAAATTAGCATTTGGACAGAAACCTGACGGACATATGTAATTGAGTAATGTTATTTGGGGAGGCATCCTCCAGGCAGATGAAAGAACAAGAGAGCCATTGAAGTAAACAGGTATAAGTTGTTCAAAAGGAACAACTATTAAGCAATGTAACCCTTATTGTAGATCATTGTAGAGCTTTTAATTTTCACTATTAGTGAAGTGGCAGAGGATTGTAGGGGTCTGAGCAATGAAAGCATGACCTGACCTCTATTTTAACATTATCATTCTGGCTGTAGTGTTATGAATAAATGAAAGAGAACATGAAAGGAGGAAAACTGGCATATTACAATAAACCAACAGAGATTATGAATTAATTATGTTGCTGGCATGTCCTAGGTTTTTGTCAGATATATGAGAAGAGGTTGTGTTTTAGATGTTTTCTGAAAGAAAAAAAAATTTACCTCCCTTAACACACAGGAGGTGAGCCACTCCCAGCACCCAGGAGGATGATTCTGGGCCACTCTACTACCCACCCTTCAATGCACAGCAGGTGACCCACTCCCAGCGCCCAGGAGGTGAGCTGGTGAGTCTTCTAGGTTACCGTACCACCCCCCTCAGTGCATAGGAGGTGAACTACTCAGGCATCAGCAAAACCCACCCCCACCATCAAAATGAGAAGACATGTAAACAGGTCTCAAAACCAGACTTCCAGATCACCTAAAGCAACCCCAAAGAAACGAGATGGAACACTCTGATACTCAACAACCTGGACTCCCTGAATGGGCAACAAAAGAGGATCAGGAAAAAATGAAATCAGAAATAATTTCTCAGATAACAGCAGAGATTGTGCCCATAGTGCAAGACATGATTAATACATCTAGAAAAGACAAAAATAAAAAAAAAAAATAGAGGTATTGAGGAACATAATGGAATCCCAACATAGGAAACAAATGGAATCCAGCAAACAGATACAAACAGATTTCCAGGAGATTAAAAACTCCACTGAAAGCTTATGCACCAGAATGAGCCAATGTGAGGACAGAATTTCAGATATAGAAGATAAAATTGCAATTAGTGACCAGGAAAAGAAAAATTACTTCAGAATTCTAAGAGACCACAAGAAATCAATCCAGCAGCTGGTAGATGATGCAAAGAAGAAAAACATCAGACTGATTGAAGTCAATGAAGAAACAAGAGAGAGTGCAGATGACATAAAATGACGGTTCACAGAAGTGATGGCAGCAAACTTCCTAAGGAGGGGAAAAGAACTTGACATATAGATAAGTGAGACATATAGGAATCCAACTAGCCTTGATCAAAAAATATCTACACATAGACATATAAATCTTAAGATTCCAGAAACCCAACAGAAGAACAAAATTCTACAAGCAGTTAGAGAAAAAAAAATATACAAAAGAAAGCCCATCGGAATCACAGCAGACTTCTCAACACAAAACTTCAAAGCTAAAAGAGTTTGGAGTGATGTAGTCCAAGCCCCAAGGGAAAGCAGCCTCCAACCCAGATTGATGTACCCTGCAAAACTATCTTTCAAAATTGATGGAGAAATAAGATACTTTCCTGACAAAGAGCACCTTAAGAACTTCATGAACACCAAATGAGCACTACAAAAAATTTAAGACAATACCCTAGGAAAAGACAATGAAGATCATAACCCCAGGAAGCCCAGCAAAATGAATCTATTGGTCTCAATGAGAAATAAAATGCCAAGGGGGAGAATCCAACAAAAATAAAAAGTCATGGCAATGACAAGTCAATACGTTTCAGTTATAACCATCAATGCTAATGGTCTCAATTCACCAATGAAAAGAAATAGACTGGCAGAATGGGTAAAGAAGCAAGATCCAACACTATGCTGCATACAAGAAACACACTTATTACAATAAGAAACTCATAGACTGAATGTTAAAGGGTGGAAAACAATACTCCATGTGACAGTAACCACCCCCGCAAAAAAAAACAAGAGTAGCTAACCTCTTTGCAGATCAAGTGGATTTCAAACCAAAATCTGAAACATTTCTGTTCCCAAGAATTTCACATAAGGAATACTCAACTTGTATGTACAAATCTATTGTGAACATACATTTTCCTTCCTCTTAAGTAAAAACTTAAGAGCAGAATTTTTAGTTCTTAACAATAATACAAGAAATTTCTATATTGCTTTCCAAAATGGTTTTCATTTTACATTCATATTAGTAGTAGTAGAAATTTCTAACTGGTTTACACCTAAGCTGACATTTATTCTTTTAAAACTTTAACTTCATCTCCCTAATGAGTGTATAAGACAATCTTGTTATTGTACTGATTAGTATTTTTCTGATTCTAATGTTGCACACCTTTTTTTGTGTGCTGTACTGGCTATTCATCATCTTCTGGTGTCTAATTTTTAGTTGGGTTATTTATTAATGAGCTGTAAGTGTTCTATATATTCTGGTCATAGGGTGTATGTATTATAAATATGGTCTGTTTGAGGACTACATTTCGTTTTCCTAATGATGTCATTTGAAGTTCTAAATTTTTATGGAATCTCATCAATTTTTTTCTTTTATACATCATGTTGTTTGTATCCTAGGAAATTCTTTCGGACCCTAAATTCATAAACATTTTCCCTTATAATTTCTTCTTAAAGTTTTATACTTTTAGGCTTTCATATTTAGGTTCATACAGCCTCTCAAGTTATTTTTATGTATGTAAATAAAGGGTTGAGGTTAATTTTTAACATATGGATAAAAGGTGTTCTCATACCATTTTGCTGAAAAAGCTATCTTTTCCTCTGCTCTTGAGTTGAATTTAAGTTCTATAAAATATTAATGTTAAATAATCTTTCAAAACTCATTGGGCCATATATGTGTGGTTCTATTTCTAGATTCTCTGTTTTATGCCAATGATCCATATGTCTTTCCTTACGCCAACACAGCTTTGATTACTGTAGCTTTAGAGGAAGTCTTAAAATTGGGTAATAAATGTCTTCCAACACAGTGTTTTTCTTCTTTTTTACTTTTCTGGGTCCTTTGTACTCCTACATAACTTTCAAATTTCAATATCCAATTCTTCAGCTATAGCAAGTATGCATAGACCTGAATTTTTATATATACCTTGTGTTTTCTAATCCTGCTAAATTCAGATACAAGTTCTAGGGGGTCCTAGAGATTTCTTAGTAATTTCTCTGTAGGGGATCATTTCATCTACATATAAAGATTTTGCTTCCACCTTGCCAGTCCTATGCTAATTATTTCTTTTTATTCCCAGGCTATTTTGGTTTGGGCCTATGTTTCAAAGTTTAATGGACAGATGAAGAGTAGGCATATCTGCCCTTGTTCCCCACCTTATAGAGAAACCATTGTATGTTTTCCATTCATATAAGGCATTTTTGCTGGAAATATGGAGTACATGGCTTATCTGTTGTAAAGGTTCTGTTTTACTTCTATTTTCATGATAGCTTTTACCAAGAATACAGCTGTAGAATTTAGTCCGATACTTTTCCTCCAACTAGTGCCAGAATGATATGGCTTTTTCCTTTCCTCTGTCAAAATGATGACTTCTGGGGGTGGATCTTCCAATGCTGAACCAACACTGCCATCCTATAATAAAACCACTTTCTACATACTGCCAGATCTGACTTCTAATAGTTTATTTTGTTAAACAAATTTTTATCTATGTTCATAATGTTTTCTTCTAATATCTTTATCCAGTTTTAGTATTGGCACAATGTTGATTTACTAAAATGAAGGGAGAAGTGTTCCTTCTTTTTTCTGCCTTAAATGTTTGATATAATTCAGCAGTTAAAATTTATATGAACCTGTTGGTTTCATATAGGTAGGTTTTCAAGCTGGGAATAAACTTTCTTTAATAGGTGCTACTCAAATTTTATATTTCCTTCAGAGTCAGTTTCATTAATTTGTCTTCCAAGGTACTTCATAGAAGTTGTCAAATTTATGTCAAAGAAGATTTTTGCAATATGCTTTCTATTTCATTTTAAATTCTGTAACATCTGTAGTAATGTCCTCTAAATTTTGATATTTTAATGAAAACAATGTATAATAGATGATGTGCACTAGGAAGAAAAAGTCTAAAGGAGTAGGGGAAGTGGGAGTGGTAGGGAAAATGAAAATAGGGAAAAGAAAAAAATATGACAATAGGAAAAAAATGGAAACAAAGCCTTTGAAAATAAGGAAGGGAGGGCAGGGAAAGGGTGAAAAAAAGAACCAAGATAAATCATCTTAAGATACAAGATCCCAATGATGAATTTAACTGTATTTTGTATCTAAAATGTACCAATAAACTTAATGGAAAAAAATCTTGCTAACACACTGGATTTCAGGTAGATATTGGTATAGATATAGACAGTAGATAAAAAGATATATGGCAGAAGAATGGCCAAAGATGATTGCAAGTTTCTATAGTTTGTGCATCTGAGGTGAAATTATCATGGACTGTTTTTAAGGAGACTATGAAAAGAGGAGATGTGTATAGTTTAGAAACTCTTTGATATAAATTTGAGATCTCTAAGAAATTAATAGGATTTAGAGTATAACAGATTCATATCCAATAGACATAGAGTAAAAAGGTACATGATGTATGAATTTATAGAAGAGATACATCTGGAAGAAGACATTTGTATTTTATCTATTTACTTTTTTTTTTCAAGTACTAGGGATCAAACTCTGGACCTTGTGTTTGTGAGGCAGGCTTGGCACCACTGAGCTAAATCCTGTCTTCTTTTTACTTAGGCTTTTTTTCCTGTTTACAAATATTATGAAAATATAAATTGGGAGAGATTAAGAAGTCAATTACTGCAGAACAAAAGGTAAATTATTCAAGAAATGAACCTCTAACACTTTAAAATTAGAGACAGCATATAGAATGTATATTTATGAGACAGAACAAGTGAAAACATACAGGATGTATAATAAAGGACTAGTACAGTTTGCAAAAAAATATGACTATCATAATTGTTGGGGGTATAGTGAATGAATTTTAAATGAGTTCAAAAAGAATGGAATGAGAAAAATTAATATATTTTGTATGAGCCATAAATTGCTCAGGAAAGTTGAAGAACAAATTTGGACAATACCTAAAGGGTAATATGTCATCAAAAGAGGGTTTGGGGAAAGTTCTGGTTCTCCTCCACCTACAATTGGGAAAGATTAACAGAATGCAATAAATGGAAATGCAGATATAAAATGGGTAGGTTCTATTACTAAGGGGAGTAATTTAATCTTTTCATGGAAAAAATAACTCCTTTCTAAGCAACAAGAGATTGGGAAAATTTAAAAGTAATGAAGAAATGGGACAATAATGCAACTGACCATTATGCAGGAACAGTATATGAGTCACTTAGAAGGAGGTAGAAAAGAGATTTGATTATTTTCTTTGGGTATCTAGTCTAGCTCATAGTTCAAGAAAAAAAACACAGTTGTTTATAGCATAATCTAGCCTAAATTGATAGCATTTGAATGCAAAGAAAAATATTTATAAAGATGACTAATTTTCTGATATGTATCACTGGTATATGGAACTTTTTAGGAATTATTTTTATTGTGATGCTATCTAGAATAATTTAGTGTGGAAAAACCCTAGCTCAGTACCATTTTTATATGGTGCTCACAACGACCACTAAGAATTTTTTTAATAACTTAGCTTGTGAGATTGTATTCAGGTTTGTTTTTTGAGGATCTATAGATATACAATTAGACATTTCTGTCTGGAACCTGTCGATTTATAGACTTAAAACATCTTGAAGTAGGATTAACCTTTGTATTATCCTGCAACACCAGCAATTGGGTAATTGACTAATTCAGTCACTCTAATCAAGAATAGGATACATTCATATTAACCAAAATATTTTTATGTAAGCTAAACTTGGATTTTTGCTTGCTATATAGTTATTAACAAAATTATTTGATATTTTTCGTGTTGCATATTGAACCCATGTCCTTGCACACACTAAGAAAGCACCCTACTAATGAGGCACTCCCTTTGTCTATTGCTGCTTATTTTTCCTAGTATTTCTCTTCTTTTATATTCCCATTGCTGCTTACTTGGATTGAACTCTCTATTCCTATGAATATTAACTATTAAATTCTACAAATTTAAAAATATTTTCCTGAGTCTATAAAATTAAATGAAACTTTCAGGATATATACCAATACAGAATTTCCACTTTCAAAGACAAATAACCTTAGCCTTTGTTAAAGATCCTTGATCCTATTATTGTTTCTGAGAAGGAAAGAGAATGGAAAAGAAGAGCAATTTTCCTTTGATATTGTATTACCATTTGTTTTATTTTCCTGTGGAGAATTCATATGAAAGTGCAAGAAAGAACAACAAATTGTCAAGTTTAAATAAAATTTATATTGAGATGAAAACAAGAGGCACAAGAAAACCAGATACATCTTCCTCAACAGAAGACTTCCTGCAGCTTTTATTGTGGGTGGTAATAGTATGTGGTCCAAAGGTCCCATGAATTAATTACTTTCTGGACATATTGTTGTGAAAAAATTGACAGCTTTCTCCTTAGAAAAAATTTAATTTGGGGGAAAATAAGAAGCAAACCATATTTTACCTTAATTTTTAAACTCTCAGGCAACTGTAAAACAAAAATTCTTTTTACTATTCTGGAATAGTTTTCCGTGGCATATTAGGAAATTAAAGATTTTTAATGACTTTATTACTCTCCTAATTAAAAATGCATTTCTATAACTGTTAAATTCAACATTCTGATTTTTGTTTCTATGGTTTTGCTTTTTGTCATTGTTTTATTTTTTTTGGCCAAGGGTATTGAACACAGAGCCTTCACACTGAGCTATATCTATGGCTATTTTTTTCCTTCTTCTTCTTTTTATTAATCCTTAGCCTCCTCCTCTTCTTCTTTTTCCTCATATTTTTTTAACCTTTCAGACGGAGTCCAGATATGTTGCTAAGTTGTCCAAGTTGGGCTCAAAATTCCAATCCTTATGCTTCATGCTCCCAGAATGCTAAGATTATATGCAAAAATTAAGAAGATTCTAAAACTCGGAAACAGCCCAAATACCCATCAACTGGAGACTGGATAAATAAAGTGTATTTTTTATATAAAATAGAGTTCTACTCAGCCATAAAGAATGAGAAATTAAAGACATTTACAGCTAAATAGATGTACATTGAGTTGACACTTAAGTGAAATAAATATGAGACACATGTGTAAATAACAAATAGTTTCTCTTGTGTGAGAAACTGAAAGTGTAAGTACAGACTAAAAGGTATAATAGATAATAGGAAATAGGAAGAAAAGGGGCAAAAGGGAAGGGGAAGTGGGTGGGGTATGGGAAAGGAAAGAAGGGAATGGAATTAATATGAGAAAATGAAAAGTGGAAACAAAGTCTTTGTAAATAGGGAGGGGTGGAGGGGTTGAAGGGAGAGCAGTGGGATGGGGAAAAACATAAGAACCAAAAGAGATTATATAAAGGTACAAATTTCCAATGATGAATGTCACCATATTGTATACCTAAAATGTACCAGTAAAATTAGTTTTAAAAAGAGAGATGGAAAATATTTGAAATAAAGAAATCAAAAGAAGCTAAAAATACATTAAAAGAACACACCACAGTAACTATAGATTCTTTCCTCAGTCTTTCTTGGACAGGTTCCGGAATTACCTTCAAAAGGAAGATTGTGTAAAAATCTAATAATTTGACATAAACTATAGACATAATCTTATTTTATTTTATTATTTTTCATTTTTAAAATTCTTTTATTGGTACATTTTAGGCATGCAACACATTTACCTTTCTCATTGGGAGGTTGTACCTTTAAATGATGTATCTTGGTTCTTATTTTTTCCCCATTCCTACCCTCCATTGACCCCTTCCACCCTTCCTTATTTACAAACACTTTGTTTCAATTTTTTCCATTTCTTATAATTTTTCCTTTCCCTTCTGTCCTTTCCCCTGCCCCTCCCAATACCCCTACCCCTTTGGACCTTTTCTTCTGATTTTACATTATCAATTATTCATTCTACTCACTGGTACATTTTAGGTGTACAACATAATGACATTCATCATTAGAAATTAGCAGCTTTACATGATCTCTCTTGGATCTTATTTTTCACAGTTCTCCTTCCCTCCCTTCAACGCATCCACCCCTCCCTATTTCCAAAGACTTTGTTTCCAGTTTTACATTTTCTCATATTAATTCCATTCCCTTCTTTCCTTTACCCTACCCCTACCACTTCTCCTTCCCCTTTGCCCCTTTTCTTCCTATTTCACATTATACATTATACATTTTAGTCCTTATTTACACTTTCAGTTTCTCACACTAGAGAAACTATTCAGTATTTATACATGTGTGTCATATTTATTTCACTTAAGAGTATTGCCTCAATGTGCGTCTATTTAGCTATAAAAGTCAATAATTTCTCATTTTTGATGGCTGAGTACTACTCCATTTTATTTACAAAAACACATTTTCTTTATACAGTCTCCAGTTGATGGGTATTTGGGCTGTTTCCAAGTTTTAGCTATTGCAAATTGTCTTGCTGTGAACATGGGTGTACATATATCACTCTAGTATGATTCTTTTAATTCTTTGGGGAAGACACCCAGCAGGTCAAATGGGAATTCCAGCCCCAGTTCTCTGAGGTATCTCCATAATGATTTCCACAGTGGTTGCCCCAGTCTACACTCCCACCAGCAGTGGAACAGGGTTACTCTTTCTGCAAAGCCCCGCCAGTATTTGTTATTGGTTGATTTCATGATAGCAGCCATTCTTTCTGGGGTGAGGTGAAATCTCACCATTGTTTTCATCTGCATCTCTTGAATGACCAGTGATGTAGAACATTTTTTCATATTTTTATTTGCTATTTCCACTTCTCTTTCTTTGAAATGTCTGTTCATTTCGGATGCCCATTTTGAGATTGGGTCTTTAAATTTGGGAGGTCTTATTCTTTTAAGTTCTTTGTAGATTCAAGATAGTAGACCTTTGTCTGAGGAACAGCAGGTGAAGATTTTTTCCCACATTGTGGATTGTCTCTTTGCACTGTTGGTAGCTTCTCTTGCTGTACAGAAGCTTTATAATAATAAAAGACTCCACTTATTCATAGTTTGTGCTAGTTCATGGGCAACTGAGGTTTTGTTCATAAAATCTTTTCCTACACCAATGTCTTCAAGAGTTTCATTTAACCTCTGTTCCAGCAGGATCAGCATTTCTATTTTAATATTTAGATCCTTAGTCCATTTTGATTTTAATTTAGTGCATGGTGAGAGACACAGATCTAGTTTTAATTTTTGGCAAGTTGAAACCCAATTTTTCCATCACCATTTATTATACAGGTTATCTTTCTTCTGTGAGGATTTTTGGCTCCTTTATTGAAGATGAGATTGCTGAGTGTGTCTGACTTTGTTTCTGCATCTTTTAATCTGTTCCACAGGTCCTCACCTCTGTTTCTTTGCCAGTACCATGCTGTTTTTATCACAGTAGCTTTGTAGTATAGTTGCAAGTTGGGGATTGTGATACACCCTGCCATGTCTCTGTTACCTAGAATTGCTTTTGCTATTCTGCATCTCTTCTTGTTCCAAATGAATTTTTGGATTGTTCTTTCAAAGTCCGTAAAGTATACTGCTAGGACTTCAATTGGTGTTGCATTGAATCTATAGAGCAGTTTTGAAAGTATGGCCATTTTCACTATATTGATCTTTCCTACCCAGGAGCAGGGGATCTTTCCATTTTCTAATATCATCTTCAGTCTCTCTTTCAGAGTGTTATAGTTTACAGAGAAGAGGTCTTTGATTAATTTAAGTTGATTCCCAGGTATTTCAGTTTATTGGATGCTATTATGAAAGGAATTATTTGCCTTCTTTCTCTCTCAGTGAGTCTGTTGTTCATATAGAAGAAAGCTATTGATTTTTGTGTGTTGACCTTGTATCCAGCTACTTTACCAAATTTGGTTATTAAATCTAGAAGACTTTTGGTGGAGTTCTTGGGGTCTTCTATATACAGTATCATGTAATCTGCAAATAATGACAATTTGACTCCTTCATTTCTTATCTTTATTCCATTTATTTCTTTCTCTTGTCTAATTGCCATGGCTAATGTTTCCAAAACTATATTGAACAACAGTGGTGATAGTGGACATCCTTGTCTTGTCCCTGATTTTAGTGTGAAGAATTTCAGTTTTTGACCATTTAGCATAATATTGGCTGGTGGTTTTTCATAGATAGCTTTTATCAGATTGAGGTAGAAAACATCTATTTCAATGTTTTGTAGGGTGTTTATCATAAGTGCATATTGGAGTTTGTCAAATGCTTTTTCTGCATCTATGGAGATAATCATATGGTTTTTGTCCTTGCCTCTATTGATATAGTGCAGTACATCGACTGATTTGTGTATGTTGACCCATCCCTGCATCCCTGGGACAAATCCCTCTTTATCAGGGTGTATGATCTTCTTGATGATCTTCTGCATTCTGTTTGCCATTATCTTATTAAGGATTTTTGCATCTATGTTCATTAGTGAGATTGGCCTATAGTTCTCTTTTTTGATTGGATCTTTCTCTGGTTTGGAGTC
>NW_004624759.1:27677180-27688309 GCF_000247695.1 Heterocephalus glaber
TTTATCAATTTTTTTCTTTTATACATCATGTCTTTTGTATACTAGGTGGTTCTTGCCTACCCTGAATTCATAAACATTTTCCCTTATAATTTCTTCTTAAAGTTTTTTACTTTTAGGCTTTCATGTTTAGGTTCATAGATCCCTTCAAGTTATTTTCATGTATGGAAATAAAGGGTTGAGGTTAATTTTTTACATAAGGAAAAAAAAATGGGGGTAAAATTCCATTTTTACATGCATATATTATCACTCTCTAATTTTAACTTTTGACCTGATGTTACAAAGCAATATTGAACTTTCATTAAGTAAAAAAAATCTGAAGAAAAGGGATGTGGTGGATTAACTAATGGTCAACTTGGAATGCCAACCTGAAGTGAATCAGGTTGTCTGGGTATGGAAGACCCACCTAAGGATTATATGGCATAAAAAGATCTGGAGGAGAAGATTATGGGCTGTTGATTTTCTAGGAGAATCTTGCTGTGGGTCATTTTCCTGATGCCAACTTGGTTGTTCTCACCAGAGGAGGAGCTTGGGGCCTCACTGTCTTTGGGAATGGCTGCTGTTTTCCTCTGAGGAGCTCTGATCTTCACCGTGAGCATCACTTCCTGGCTTCATTATACATTCCTCAGGCTGGTGACAGAATTCCTTCACCCCATTGCCACAACTTTTCTGGCTTCCATCACTGGCCTTTGGGCCCTCCAGGTGCAGTTCCTAGATACAGACTTGCATGAAACATTGCCTTGGATTCTAGGCCACTGGCTGGACTTATGAAGGACATTCCTTAGTGCTCTAGGCCTTCAGCTGGAGTTTGTGGGATGCTGCTGTGGGACCAAGACCCTTGGCTGGATTCTTTGGGTCACTGGTATGTGGGTAGATATCTTGCACTTCTCTGCATTTGACTTTTTGGATGGCTATTATAAAATAATCCTATAAATTGTGGGTCTTGTATTAAATCTATTCCCTTGAAAACCCTGATTTCAAGGGAAATAGAGTTGGCAAAAATGAAATGTTTATTTAAATTTATCATGACATGAAACCATTTAGAGCTCCACAGAAGATGTTCAAATTATTCATTATATCTGAAATTAAATGTAATGAACCTGCTTAATGAGGAAGATTGTTAAGTGAATTTTGAGCTCTAAAGCACTAAGTATACTTTTAAAAATGTGTCAAAGAAAACAAACATGCCATTTGAGTATATAGTCTTGAAAACAGAAAAAATTCTAATGTTCTGAATATTTTATAAACATTAATAGAAAAAGCTGAGAACATGAAATGCATTTCTTAGTGTATATATTCCATCTAGATTATTTTTTCATAATGTTCCCACTTCCAAATTTTTGACATATGTGTACATATTTCTCATTTCCATATACATAATATCTTCCACAAAATAAACAAAGAAATATGAGCTTGCAAAAATGGTATTGAGTAACTTGCAATATATGTAGGAAAAAATCGTAGATACATGGATTAGTTTTTCAGTAACTTGTCTTATGGAAAAAGGAAATATTTGCTATAAATTTTTATATGAGCTCAAAAATTTGACTGCTATAAGACCTTATATCAGCTAGAATCTAAAAGATTGATTTCTGTGAGAAATGTGTCTGACTGTATGTCTAAATAAATGACATTAAGGTCCAATATTGTCTAATCTTTGAAATTACATTTTGTCATCTTATGGTAGCTTTTAAAATTCATCCTTAATTCATATCAACTTCTCCAGTTCTCCTGTACAAATACCCCTCAGACTACATTCTATTTATTGCGGCATTACATGGCCTACCTTGGCCTAATAAACAAATAAAATTAGCCATAATTTAAATGAATTTTGTACCTTCATTTTTCTATATTTACCCTAACAGTTGAGTTTTAACTAATTTTATATCATTTCTACATCTAAACTGTAAACAAATTATGATTTTAAAATCTATCCAGCATACATACTCTATTTTTGCTATCAAGAACAGAACTCTCTGTTGTCTATTTGTATTTATAAAGTTATGTTATGTCTCTTATCATAGACATCACTAAGTTGTCCCTCTCTCTAACTAGGTTTATTTAGTAAAACCAGTCCTCTCTCCCCAAGTGCCGGTGCGGGGGAGGGGGGGTAGGTAAGTGACAGAGAGTTACCAATCCACTTCTGTCTCCACAGGATTTGGAAATCTTTTCTGTAGGATAGTTGGGGAGGTGAAAAAATAAAATGCTTGATTAGTGGATACATGAAATTTTGTTGCATGCACATACATTGATTCAAACTTTTATTGTGGTTCTTTGTAATTGCATCTCTGGAGATTTCTTAGTATTTATCTCAGTCATCTTCACTTTAAAAAATATATTTTATTTTTCTTTAGATCATTTCTCCTTTGTCAAAAATCAGACACCAGAGTATATCTGAGCTTTTTTCTGCATCCTCAATTCTGTTCCTCTGGTCTAGATTCATTATTTTATTACAGCACCATACCATTTTTATTATTGTAGCATTGTAGTACATCTAGAAATCCAGGATTGTGATGTCTCCTGCTTTGCTGGTTGGGGTTATTCTGGGTCTACTATGGGTACATATGAATTTTAGGATTGTTTTCTCTAGTTCTGTGAGGAAAACTTTTGGTATTTTGAAAGGGGTTGCATTAAATATATATATCACTTTTAGAAGACTTACAGTTTGACAGTGTTTGTTCTGCCTGTCAGTGAACAGCTAATGTATTTCCATTTTGTGACATTTTCATCTATCTTCTTTCTCAGGGTATTGTAGTTTTCATTGCAGAGGTCCTTGCTTTGTTGCATAGGTTAATTTTTAAGTATTTAATTTTTTGATGCTAATATTCAAGGTGTTGTTTTCCTAATTTCTTTCTCAGTGGACTCAATATTATTGTCCATGACTAGTATTGGTTTTTGTGGGTTAATTTTCTATTCTGCTTCTTTGCTGAGTTTGGATATTAATTATAGGACTATTTTAGTGAAATTTTTTGGACCTTTTTCATAAAGAATCATGTACTCTGCATACAATGATAATTGGCTTCTTCCTTCTTAGGCATAATGCTTTTTTTGTTTTTCTCACCTGATTGCTTTAGCCAATATTTTGAATACTATATTGAACATAAAATGTTATAGTGGATGCCCTTTTCACATTCCTGGTTTTAAAGGGAAACTGTTCAGCTTTTCATCATTTGATATGATGTATGCTGGTATGTCATAAATGGTTTGCATAAGATTAAAATATGGTTATTCTGTGCCTATTTTCTTTAGAGTTTATATTATGAAATGTTGGAATTTGTTTAAAAATTTTTTCTGCATCTACTGACTTGATCATGTGATTTTTGAGATTGCCTCTTCTTATGTCATTTATTGTATTTGTTGATTTGTGTATGTACAACAAAAATTCCATTCCTGGTATGAAACCCACTTTGTCATGATGTATAATTATTTTCACGAAATGTTGTCTGCAACTTACCATTGTCTTGGTAAGGATTTTTTCATGTATGTTCATTAAATAAATTTTTTTTGTAGGGCCCCGGTGTGAGATGTGTCAAAGCCCAGGCATCTGAGGGTGTCTGAGGGCACCTGAGGACACAGTCCTGTCATTAAGTGCAGGCACATGATGGGGCTTTGTTATATAATAACGAGTTAGCATAGACAACCACGCAAGTGCCACATGCCCTGCAAGGTCACCCAGAATGTTTTGTCTTAGTAAGATGATAAAAACTACCATGCTTTAATATTTAGATCTTTAATCCATTTCTATTTTAGTTTAGTGCATGGTGAGAGATATAGGTCTAGTTTGAATCTTTGGCAAGTTGAAGCCCAATTTTTCCAGCACCATTTATTAAAGAGGCTATCTTTCCTCCAGTGAGGGTGTTTAGCTCCTTTGTTGAAGATGAAATGGCTGAGGGTGTCTGCAGTTGTTTCTGCATCTTCTAATCTTTTCCACTGGTCCTCAGGTCTATTTCTTTGCCAGTACCTTGCTGTTTTTATCACTGTAGTTTTGTAATAAATGTAGTTTTTTTTAATAAAATGGAATACTACTCAGCCATAAAGAATGAGAAATTAGAGACATTCTTACCAAAATGGATGCACATTGAACTAATACTCAAATGAAATAAATAGGACACATGTGTAAATGCCAAATAGATTCTTTAGTGTGAGAAATTGGAAGTGTAAATAAGGATCAAAAGGTATAATAGATAATGTGAAATAAGAAGAAATGGTCCAAAGGGAAAAATGAATTGGGAGGGGTAGGGGAAAGGAAAGAAGGGAATGGAATTAATATAATAAAATGAAAAAATTGAAACAAAGTCTTTGTAAACAGGGAGTAGGGAAGGAGTTGAAGGGAGGGCAGGGGAATGGGAAAAAATAAGAACCAAGATACATCATGTAAAGGTACAAGATCCCAATAACGGATGTAATTGTATTGCGTACCTAAAATGTACCAATAAAATTAAGGAAAAAAACCTACCATGCTTTGTTGGAAAATAAAGCTGGGTTCTTATTTTATAATGTCTGCTCCATGTGTGTTCTTTTCTTTGGGAAACTAGCCTAAGAGGACCTCTCTTCAGTCCACCTGCCCCAACAGTTGATGTAGTCAAACTCAGAATGATCAGATGAATGTGCCCACTATGTTATCTGGGGAAGTAGCATCAAACAACAGGGAGGAACCTTGGGAAGTTACCACAGTGCATCTCCTGTCCTCACTCTGGTTTCTGGTAACAATTTTCTTGGCAGCTTGGAAATCTCCTGAGAACTGGAAGTTGGTCTGTCTGACCCCTGAAATTTTGATTGGACTTAGAAACACTGGAAACACAAATTCCTCTCCCTCACCATGAAGCAGCAGGGAGGATGGCTTTGTTGTTTTTAGTCTCTTTCACCATGTGAGACACGAAGCAGAAGACCTTATCCATTTGGTAAACCAACTGCAGCAAACCAAAGAATCCTTGGAGCAATGCATGGCAGCTGTGGAAGTCATGCTGAAGCAAATTGGGAGTGCTATCTCCTCTTGGAGCACAAGTCCCATGCACCAGGACAGCCCCCTCATGTTGTAGGAACAACCCACTCTCCAGAAAAGAGTGAAAGAGGCCTTGAACCAAGAGGGGGATCAAAGGGTATATAACTACACAATGTATATGACCTACTCAGCTATGGAGCTGCTGGAACTGGCAAAACAATTGAAGCAAAGCATGAGTGAGACAGTGCCTGCATGCTCTGCTACAGGTCTAGGCTGAAGGATCTGACAACACAGAGGTAAACCCACAGGAAATGGCTCAAACAGCCAGCATAGCCAGTATCCCCTCCATGAGCTGGATTTTGTAGCATGCACAGATGTTGGCCCACGCAGTGGGTAACTGTACTATGATAAATTGGCCGATGGCAGCAGCCCATGTGCTTTGTCCAAACCTGGTTGACTTGCCAGGGCAAGTCACAAAATGGACAACCTATCTGGACTTGGTAGGTGTGTTGCATGAAAAGGGCATGCAGTAGATGACATTTGCTCCTCGCTATACTAGCCCCTGGCTTAGTGGTGCTGCTGCCTGCCTTTAAAGTGCAAGGTCCTGAATTTGATCCCCGGTCCCCCCCCCAAAAAAATTGCTTATAGCACTCATGAAAGAGCTACTCCTGGCTAGCTCCCCAGCTGACATGTTTGGCACAGTGGCAGCCCTACTAACACCCCTGGTAGATCATCTGATTCATGATGGTGTGGACACCTTGGTGCATCTGGGCAATGTAGAGGTGAAGCATCAAGGTAAGGCAAGACCAGTGAAATCTCAGCCTCCAAAGGAGAAAAAAATGAGCACCCTCAGGATGAGAAAGACCATTATTCCCTTAAATGTAAGACAATGCCCTATCTGAGCAGAACTGATTGATAGCAGCTGGTTTAGATGTAGGGAACCTGGAGGGGCAGCCCTTAGACATTTGCTGTAATGTGGAAGTAACACCAGCCCATGGGTCCAAAGGTTAAGGCAGTCCTTGTGAAGCAAAGCAAGATGAACTGATGCTAGCAGCCTTTGACCCAGACTAGGAGACAAGCTGAG
Source organism: Heterocephalus glaber (assembly GCF_000247695.1). The sequence continues at coordinate 27,683,204 of NW_004624759.1, forward strand.
GTACCCATTTGCTAGGGACTCCAGGAGACTGGAGGCCACATGTGGAATTAACTATTTATTGATCTCCAAAGAATGTGCAGCATGTACTGGCATTGGTGGATACTGGAGAAGAGTCAATGCTGATCCATGACAACCCAGACAGTTTCACTGGTCCCACTGCATGCATAGAAGGATATGGAGGTCATTACATTACAGTCCAGAAGGCCAAGGTGACTTTGGGCAATAAGCATTTGGCCCCACATTCCTATGATGTTTATGATTCCCCAGTAGCTGAATACATACTGGGGGTGGACATACTGACTGGCGTCAGGTTAGATACCACACAGAGAGAATTCCATTCATGGATTCATGTGATAAAAACTATTATCCTAGAACATCCCCATTATGCACTGTTGACTCTCCCACAGGCAACACAGGTTGTGTGTATGAAGCAGTACTGGCTGCCTGGCGCTGATGAGGGAATAGAAAGACCATTTTGAGGTTGGAAGAAGCAGAGGTGAAAGTCTGTACACTGTCCTTGCAATTTCCCTGTCTGACCTTTGCAGAATCCCAATGGGACTTGGAGAATGAGTGTGCATTACTGGGAACTGAACAAAATGACTCTTCCATAGCTGGACTGGCAAGCGACTGGCATCCATTGCAGGGTTTTACATGACTAGATCCATTAGAATACCAGGCCTCAGCTGTGAGCCTCTCCTCCCCTTCTGCATAGGGACACCTTGTCCCTGCAATGGATGATGGCCACTCACCAGTCCAGTACAGAGACACTCTGAGGTGGGGACAGGCAAGTCAAGCCAATGGGCAGAGTTGCAGGCTGTGTGGTTACTTGTTGTGCATGTGGATGGATGTTTGCACAGACAGGTGGGACATATTCTGAAGGCTGATGCTCTGGTTACCAACCTGGGTAGCCCAAGTTTGGCAGGTAGGACATTGACCAGATAGGACATAGACTTTCTGAGTGACGGAGAGACTTGTGGGAGCATGGCCAGATTATAACACATGTGGTGAAGACAGGCATCTCCTCTTATCAAGGAGTGATTTAGAAAATTCCTTCACAAGGGTACCAGCCCTTCAAGGGGTGCCCTCAGCAGTGCCAACTTGGTTCCATAAGAAATTGGGGTACATAGGACCCCGTACCATGCAAGCTGTAACACAGAGATGGCAACTGGATATGTCTGCCACAGAGGCAAAAGTGGCAGTGAAAGTGTGGCCTCAGTGCACTCAACTGGCCCCTTGGAGGAGGAGGGTGCTCACAAAATTGGGTGCAATATGGTGGGCACCCCATCCCCCATAACAATAGCAGATAGACTATATGGAGCCCCTGCCTCACTTGCAGGGACATAAATATCCTTTAACTGCTGTGGATACTGCCACAGGTAGGCTTTGCCTACCCCTTGCCCTTTGCTGACCAGCCCCATATCATTAAGGCATTACAATGGCAGAGCACAGCATCTGACCAGGGAAGCCATTTTACAGGGGTTAAAGTTCAACAGTGGTCCAGAGACAGTGACGTTATCTGATACTTTCATGTGCCCTGCTGGCCACAAGCTGCTGGTATGGTTGAGAGATATAAATGGGCTCTTGAAAACTAAGCTGGTTTATTTGGCTCCAAAGTTTACTGGGTGGGTGTGGGCCTTACCACAGGCTCTTCAATTGCTCATGATCAGTCCCAGTATACAGATGATAGCCCTCTGGATCACCTTCTGAAAGTACACCCAACTAGTTTGTGCATTCAACCAGCAGACCAATGTCCTAAGGTGATAAAAGGGGCTTTGATACTCTATGTATTAGAGACTATGAGGCTGGAGGATCTGATACCAATAGACTTGGGAGTGGCCCACAGACTCCCTGCTGGGGAATTGGGTGTTTCTCTTGGAGCCCTTGAGGGGACGGACTTGACCAGGCCACACAAGTGCAGCACTTGATTTTAACATGTCCAGTGAAGGCCTTGGTATGCTCCTCACCTGATGCTTGGGACACGATTCTAAAAGGAAATGACATTGTGGGTATTTGACCTACTCCCCTGGAGATGATAGACCTGGCTTGCTTCTTGACCCATTCTGGCAGTCTATTTCTTTTGATTGGTGAATTGAGACAGTTAACATTGATGCTTATAACTGATATATATATTGATTTATCCTTGTCATGACTTTTTCATTTTGTTGGATTCTCCACCTTTGCATTTAATTTCTTGTCACACTTGATGGTTTCATTCTGCAGGGCTTCCTGGGGTTGTGACTCTCATTGTTTTTCCTAGTATATTGTCTTAAATTTTTTGGAGTGGTGATTTGATATTCATGAAGTTTCTAAGGTGCTCTTTGTCATTAAAGTATCTTATATCTCCATCAATTTTGAAAGATAGTTTTGCAGAGTATATCAATCTGGGTTGGAGGCTGTTTTCCTTTAGGGCTTGAAAAATGTCTCTCCATTCTCTTCTTGCCTGGTGGTTTGTGCTGAGAAGATTGTTGTGATTCTGATGGACTTTCCTTTGTATGTGCTTTGTTTCTTTTATCTGTGTGTAAAATCTTGTTCTTCTGTTGGATTTCTGGAATCTTAGGAGTCCTATATGCCTCACTTATCTGTATGTCAAGTTCTTTTCCCCTGCTGGGAAGTTTTCTGCTATCACTTCTGTGAACAGTTATTTTATGTCATCTGGATGCTTTCCTGTTTCTTCATTGACTGCAGTCAGTCTGATGTTATTCTTCTTTGCATTGTCTTGGAGCTGCTGGATTGATTTCTCATGGTCACTTACTATTTTCAATCAATTTTTCTTTTCCTGGTCACTAATTGTAATCTTATCTTCTATATCTGAAATTCTGTCCTCACACTGGCTCATTCTGCTGTGTAGACTTTCAGTGGAGTTTTCAATCTCCTGGAAATCTGTTTGTATCTGTTGTATGGATTCCACTTGTTTCCTATGTTGGGATTCCATCATGTTCCTCAGCTACTCTCTAGATTTATTAATCATGTCTTCCACTATGAGCACAATCTCTGCTTTTATCTGAGAAATTATTTCTGATTTCATTTTTTCCAGATCATCTTTTGTTACCAGTTCAGGGGTCCAGGTGGTTGAGTATCAGAGTGTTCCATGTCGTTTCCCTTTGGGGTTGCTGTAGGTGATCTGGAAGTCTGGTTTTGAGACTTGTTTACATGTCTTCCCATTTCAATGGGGGGATGCCTTTAGCACCCACAGGGCTCACCTCCTCTGTGCTGGGAGTGGTGGAATGGTGACCCGGGAGCCCCTTCCTCTGGGGTTGGTGTGGCTGAACCATTACCCAGAACCCCTTTCCTCTGGGCTGGGAGCAGTGGAACCACAGCCCAGAAGCCTCTTCCTCTGGGCTGGGAGTGGTGGAAATGTGGTCCCCTCTTTATATTTATAATTTGATCATTCACACGAATAAACTCTCTTAGCACTACTTTTGTATTATCCTCTATGTTTTTGGTACATTGCAGTGACATCATCATTTGATTCCAAGGATTGTTTAATTTCTTCCTTGATTTATTTGGTTACCAATAATTGTTCAGGAGTGTGATAGTGTCCAGGTGTTTGTAAAATGTCTTTGGTTTCTTTTGCTATTGTTTTCAGTGAGCTATGATCTGCATGCATGAGATTATTTTGATTTTTTTGTATTTATTTAAGCACACTTTATGGACAAATATGTGTCCTAATTTGGAGAAAATTCCATGTGTTACTGAGAAGCATCTCCATGCTCCTGTAGTACAGTAGAATACAGAAATTGATTTATTCTATTTATTTGAAAGTTTGGTTTAGTTCTGATATTTCTTTGTTAATTTTTATTTGACTTATCTTTTTGTGAAGTGGGGTATTGAAGTTTTCTGCTAGGATGGTGTTGATCTTTATTTGATTTTGTATTTGCAATAGTGTTGGTTTTATGAAGTTAGGTACAGAGATATTTGGTAAGAATATTTTTACCATTATTACCTCTCATAGAGGTCTTCCCTTTATTAATATGTAGTGATCTGCTTTGCCTCTTCTGATCGCTCTTACCTTGAAGTTTACTTTGAAAATATAATTACTGCAGGGCTGGGGATTTAGCTCAGTGGTTTCGCTGCCTGCTGTGCAAGCACAAGGAACCAAGTTCAATCCCTGGTACTAAAAAAATAATAATAATAATTACTACATCTACTTGTTTTCAGGGTCTTGGTGCATACGATATTGTTTTCTATCCTTTGATTTTTAAGTTTACTAAATTATTTTTGGGTTAGATGAATTTCTTAAATGCAGCAGACTGCTAAATTTTTTTTGATCCAGTCTGTCAATTTGTGTCTTTTACTGAAGTACAGCTTTATTCCTCTCACTGCATTCTTTTTCTGTTATTGACTCCGTTATTTTTCTCTTTTTTGTTTAATTTCTCATCTTGCTTGATGTATTCCTCTTCATATTTGGCTTTTTTGCTTTGTTATCTCTGTCTAAGATATTCTTGAGTGCTTTTTGGAGTGCTGTTTTGGTGTTCATGAATTTCTTAAAGTCTTCCCTGTCATAAAATGTCTGTATATCTCCATAATTCTTGAAAGATAATTTTTCAGAATTTACTGGTTTGGGTTAGAAGTGATTTTCTTTTGGGACTTGAAACATTTCACTTTAAGCTGTCCTGGCTTTTAAAGTTTGTGTGTAAAAACTGCTGTAATGCTACTGTGTTTGGGTTTATACATATTTTGTACTTTTCTCCCAGAGCTTTAGGAATCTGTGTTTTGGTTGGACTAGTCACATTTTGACTATGGTGTGGTGGAACAAGTTTCTTTTTCCTTCATGGTCACTTGGTGTTCTGGAAGCCTCACTTAATCGTATGTTGAGTTCTTCAGGGATTTATAATTATCTAAATGCTCCATACAAAGAAGAAGGGCATAATAATCTTAGTAATAGCTGACCATGTTGTCCAGTGCTCAACTCTCTATTGAGGTAAAAGAATATCGTAACTATAGGAGAAAGTGAGAAATATTGGACAAAATGACAATCAGTGTTCAGTTCATTAACCACTAGCTTTAGTTTTCAAGATCATCCTGAAAAATTTCTCAGCACAAAACATCTGATTCACACCTCTTGTGTGAAGTTCTAACAGCTGGAGGATCTTTTGTAGTCATATA
>NW_004624759.1:27688409-27710794 GCF_000247695.1 Heterocephalus glaber
GGCTCCTAGTGTTGATCTAACATTTTCAATCTTTAGGTAATCAGTTTTTCTTAGAATTAATTTAGAAGTCCATTAAATTTATATCTCATTCTGAAAACCTAAAATGCAGTTCAGAACTGGTTAAAAAAATTATGATTGTGCCCCAGAGTAGAGAACTGTTATTTCCTCTGTCAACCATCTTCAATATTTTTATCAACCCAGAAATACAAACCTTGTGGAATGAAATATGTTATATAATATTATTGTGCCTGTACACTTGCCATTTCTTTTTCTGTAGCCTTATGCCTACTTGTTCTCTACCATCTGTTTCTCCTACAGGGAAGAATAGGAGGTATCTGTTAGTGAAATACTACCAGAAGTAATAGTTATCACTTCCAAATAAAATTTCAAATAACTCTTTTATTTTAGACACCAAGAAAGCATGTTTTACAAATAAGTTGACAACTCAAGATGAACCTCAGAATGAAAAAAGTGGAGGACAAAGCAGAGTCATAGCCCTTGTAATATGAGAAAAAATGTGCATGTCATTTAGAATTTGGATTTGTATGCTAATGAAGTATAGCCTAGTGAAATTAGATGAATTTAGAAAGGACTAGTTATATTTGAAGAAGTAATATTCAATAATGCCTCAAACAATATCATGGGTCAATTTTTTCTAGTTTTATCCAAAAGGATCTCTGGTATGCTATTTAAATAAATATGTACTGAGGAAAACAAAGCAGAATTTTCTGAACTTGAATATTATCTATGAATTGTTAACCCCTAAGATTCCAAGAATAACAAACTAGTCTTTCACCTTATAATTAAAATAGTGACTTAATTCAGGTGGCTAATGACAGTGTGATATTGCTCAGGTTTCTGATTATTCCCAAAGAACCCAAAATCCTTTTTTGATTATAAATTTTTGATGACATAATTCAAAGATCTTTTATCAGAATCTGTCAGGATTGAATTTCCTGTTCTCCATCTCAGCTCATGGCCTGTAGAGAAGAATATTAGAAAGGTAATCAATTGAGGTGATTAAGATGCCACATGAATGGTAATAGGGAGGTTTTTTTTTTCAAGTGAGAAGGTGAAGTAGCATTGCCAAAGTAAAAGGGTTTAGGTAAGGAGTGAGCTTTCAGAGAATGAATCAAGGCCAGTATTATTGGCACTGAGAAAAATAATGGTTTATGGGTCATCGTAAAGTCTATGGCTTTAGGGAGAGAAATCTAAACATGATGGGACATATTTTATCAACAGGGTTAGGGATCTATTTTGTGTTTATTATTTGATTTGTGTATTCAGATATGAGCTTCAGGAGACATGAAAGGAAATGGTAAAACATGTTAACATTTTTAGACAATTCCAAATCTAATTTTTAGATAATTATAGTAGCATACTTGCTAAATAATGTAGGTTGGAAATAAGTGTATGAAGGGATATTGCATAATATCAAAGCTAAAAACCAGACAGGCAAGATAGAACATTTTTTAAGACAAATAATGGCAAAAGAGATAAAATTAAAATGCATTTCTAGATTGAAATGTCACTGTGTGCTTATTGTACACATTGTTCATGAACATGTGTACATACATGGGAGCACACTTCTGTTAGATGCTTTAAAGATTTTCATTTTATTATCTTTAATGCATCTCTTTTTTCCACATTTTTATCATTCTTTTATGTCTAGGAATTTATAGCATTGTATCAAACCCACAGGTTAAAATATTTCTCCCATTTCAGTTTTTTGTTTAATTTTAAACATTTTTGAATATAAGTACATATAGAAAATCCTAAGGGTATAACTTGATGAATTTTCACAGGGAGATATAGCCATGTAATCAGCATCCAGGTCAAAAAACAGAACATTAACTGCAACCCAGAGGGCTCCTTATTCCACCTTTCATTAAAACCCCTCTGCCTCGAGGGTCATCACTATTCTGACTTCTATTAGCCTTAGAATTGTTACTGTTTTTAAAATTTATGTATGTTGCAAGGAAGGCAATGTTTTGGGCTTTAATAGGCTTTTCATGTTCGTCTTATTTGTAAATTTAATGTTAATATGGGTTGTTTATATCATTCTGTCATATAATATTTGGGTTCATGCTGATATAGGCAGAAGAATAATTACTTCTTTGCAATAGTATCTGCAAATAGCAGAGTGAAAGTAGAGTCCTAGGTTAACTGAAGGCATACCCTATATGTTAATTTTTACATGTAAGACAAAATTCAAACTAGGTTACATGTGTATCTATAATGTTTGAACATTCTATTATTTTTGCAATACAATTATAATTTGTATTTAGTAATGTTGTTAATAGATAATGACAATTCATGGTGATACCTAATTTATTTTTAATCATTACTACAAATGATTTATTATAATATCAATGAATAATTTTAATATTCACTGGTTTGCCAGTAGCTGTCCTAAGTTCCCTAATGAGTAATTTCAGTTTAGAATTCTAGCATAAGACCATAGCTACAGATCCTCACACACTCCTAAAATAAGAATCTGAAATCTTCATAAGCAAAAGGTTTGATTCAGCACCAATTAAGGCATTTTCTCCTGTGGTTCAGAAAATCCATCTGGGTGATTTATGTACTGTATTCTTGAAAGTTAGAGAAAATATTGTCTCTAAACTACTTTAGCTCATCCATAGTCTCTGAGTACTTATAATTGAATCTTTAAATCCTTTTCTAATATCCACTCTGCTAATTAATGAGACACTTGCTTAACCAATACAAGATATTTTATCCCATGTGTTAAATAGGAAGGTGCTAAGTGATGAATGAAATATGACTAAAGTGATTATGTGATTGCACTTTCTCTTACAAAGGTAGCCAGTTTTCCTCAAAATGTACCCAGTTGATAGAATTTTCTATCTCACCACACTTAGAATCAAATTTAAAGTAACTGACATATGCATGAAAAATTCTTTGTACTGATTATGCTAAAGTATATGAAATCCTACTGAAAGAAAATGGCACTGTGGTGGAAGATAAAAACATATTCAAGATGGTGTAATTAAAACACTGAGTATTATTTTAATGTAATGAACCATCTTATTCAAAGAAAAATTTTCAGAGGATTTTAGCAAGCATAGAACTCTAATAAAACTTAGGAAACATTATTTTTAAAATAATTTAAGATATTAAAATTATTTCTTAGCAGTCATAACCAACAGTAGAATTTTATAAACCCAATACATATTAGAGAGGTGAAATTTAATAATAACTTCTTTAAAATGCATCATTTGCCAAGATAAAATTGACTAATATAATATACTATTAAATTTTAGGTTATGACTGCATATTGATTTTGACATGCAATTTTTGGCAACTTCATCAGAGACCATCTAAATTTTACAACTACATTTTGATGAACTATTACTTTGGATTAATAATGTAAATATTTAATTTATTCATTCATTCTTAGTATTGTGGTAGCAATATGGAAACATTAATCTTAAATGTCACCTCCTCACTTTGGCTTGAGGAACAGGTGTAAGCCATGCCTCTGGTTAAAATGGTTAAAATGCCACATGTTCTTATGAAAAAGAATGTAGAAAGTAAAAGTAATAATAACTTATACAAAAATATAGATATAGTGGGTGTTGAGCATAATGAGCATCTGCCTTTATTGCTACTATATTATACATAGAGATCTCTTAAACTAGTATATCAAAAGAGACCATTACATGCTTTACTGCCTTCATATCTAAGATAATGTTGTATATCTTGCTCCTTTTATATCTTATAAATGTTACCATTACATAGAATATTGGTTCTGTATTAACCCTCTGCTACTCCTCTCACCAATCCTGTCTGATTCTCAATCTCATACTTCAGACTTAGTGGATTCTTTGGTCTTCCACATGTATATGAAACATTTTTCTACTTGAGGACTTTGTATGTACTTGGATGGGTGTTGGGAAATACTTTCCTGTCTACTCATCAAGTGATAGAATCCTTATACTTAGGTGATCCATTTGAATGTCACCTTTCCACTGAAGCCATCTGACAGTGATGTATCTCAGCCTCAGTGGGTTTGTTCACTTGCCAAAATCTAAAGGTGTCTTCACTCTGCTAATATCCACCGTTTCAGCCTATTTCCATTATTGTGTGTTCTATGTGTGTCTGTGACATATTATACTATTATGCATATGTACACTGACAGAAGTCAATAAAGATAAATAAAATTTTTCTGACTTGTTAATAGTCTATATTCCAATTTATCTTAATTTATAAACTCTTTATTTTTTCAGTATTTCATTGTACCAATAACAAATATAAAGCCTGTCACATAGACAGGAAATAATTTATTTGAAGAATCTATTAATATATTTCTATTCTAGAAAACCTTAGTTATCACTTCATTTATTTTAAATTCATGTTTAAAAACTGAACACTTTTATTGAACAAATCTGTGTTTAAAAATTAAACTAAGCACAATTTAGTAGACAATACATAATTTGAAACAATTAGATACTGACCTTCCCTCACTCCAATGATACCTTGCTACCACATGTGTGTGTGTGTGTGTGTGTGTATGTGTGTGTGTATATGTGTTTGTGTGTTTGCAGAAATTTAGACATGAATTGCATGCAAAGCCACCTTCGTCATTAGCCCATTGTACAAATTTGGGGAAGATAAATCACCATGCCTCAGTTCCTTCCTCTAAAATAAAAGGATGAGAATTATAGCTAAGTTAAATGACTTTTTAAAGGACTTAATATGCCACATTTGACTAAAAAAATAGCCACTAACTGCTTCATTCTTATTTTGTTGTAATTACCATTTTTGTTATGAGTGTCTTTATCTCTCTCTCCAGATCGTAAAACCTTTGGATTCAGAGATTCCTGTTTACTTTGATATCAGCACAGGATAGAATAATGACAAACATTCACACACACACACACACACACACACTCACACTCAAAACTTTGTTACAAAAGAATAAAATAACAACAAATATTTTGAAAACATGCAAAATTTGCTATTACTACAGTAGTGTTTTACATACATTATATTGATGAATGTATGTTAAAAAGGGTGCAATATTTTTTAAAATTCAGATATTATCTGTTCATATTAGGAACAAATTCTGTATATAGTGCTTCAATTAGAAAAAAAAAAAACTAGAAAATGACATCCATGAAAGCTGAAGAATGAGTCTTACAGACCAGTTTTGTTACTTGCTGTGGCTTATTACTATTCAACTGCAAGAGTTAGTCATTTTCTACTGATATGAGCTTTGTAAACTTAAAATAATTTATTTTCTAAAGTTCAAACTTCAGAATGGTAATATTGAGATGAGGAGGAGGAGGCAGAGTGAACACTAAGATATCACATTACATTTGTTATTTACTCATGAAAACAGATGATTTTCCATTTGAGTAAGTTTCTGCTGAGATCTGCAAGTGGAAAAGCAATGGTGACTGACACATTAGCCAATCTAGAGTATTTCTTTAAACACGTGTATGGTTTAATAATCTTACATTCTTTGTGGCTTAGATTTTAAAAATATATAATTATGCATAGGAGCAAAAGAACTGGAAAATGAAGAAAGGATGATGAAAGAGAAAAAATCATACAACAACATAACTTTTTGAGTTCTAAAGCATTAAAACAAAATGTTTTCAGAAAAACAAACAAAATTCATCAACATCAATCACTGTTTACTGAAGAAGCTCTTCTTTTGAACAATTAGTAATTCTTAATATAATCAATAATTTTACTAAAATGTAACTGATATTTTGCTTAATGCTTTAAGTTCAGTATTGGAACTATTCATTTTCTGTGCCATTCAAACTCCTATCTTGGCCTGTTAACTGACATAACCTGTTTTTTCAGTAACTTCATAGATCATGCAGCTCCAGAATTTTCTTTCCCCTTTCCATTAATTCATTTATATACATGCATGTTACTAAAATATATTGAATGATAACATAATAAACCCAAACAGTGTTTTGGAGGCCTAGCCCATTTAGTAGCAACGTATTAATATTAGTAAGAAAATAGTCCTTTCTGTTCCACATTAACAATAGCAATTTCATTGGAAAGTAGGGAGAGATATCAGAAAACTGTGTTTTTATTAATTCATTATTTTGTAGTGAATATGAGAGGACAGAACATTTAGAAATTAGTCATTATATTTTTGGACCAAAGAATTCTTGCCAGGAAACAAGAGGTGAAAGAGATGATTAAAAGAGTATCAGAGAATAGGTAGTGAACAGAGTACACCTGAGGTGATAATTATTAACCCTTGAAGTGATATTCAATTTTTGAACAAGAGCAAGGTATACATATCAGAGTCTCTTTTCATGTTGAAGAGGAATAAAATAGCATTAGCAGTGTGCAGATGAGGAAACTGATTGGAAAGGATATAACAGTGTCCATCCTTTTTGATGTGGAATTATCTAAACACCATGCCATGATTTCAGCAAAGGAAGAGGGCCTAGAGTTCTTTTCTATCATTTGTCAAGAATGAGATAGATCAGATATCAGTAGAGGATCCATTTAAATTGTACCATGAGAGTAGGACAAAAGGGTGTAATGATGAATTACCACTAGGGAGTCAGAGAAAAAGAGCAATAAAATTTTTGGTTTTGACTTCTCTACCAGGACCAGAATTGTAAATAATTTTCCAAAACAACCCATTTCATGACCTAAAATATATTAAGTACTATATTCTGGGAGGGAAAAAAAGTAGGAATCCAAAGATTAAGGTACATTGAAATAGTCTGAGAGAGACTGTAAGTTTAAGTAGTAGAAGAATTATAATCCTGAAGGAAGAGGAAAATAAACTGTAAGATGAAGAAACTTGAAAGGGGCAACATATTTTTTTCCACATTGCCAACGTAATCAGTCAGCCCAAAGGAGACACATGGTGAATCACCTGGCCCCAATCTCTGTATCCCAATAGAGTGTCAGGAAACAAATGGATTATCTTAAATCTTTTTTTTTAATTTAAATTCTTTTAGTGGTACATTTTAGGTATACAACACATTTACATCTCTAATTGGGAACTTGTACCTTTACATGATGCATTTTGGTTCTTATTTTTTCCCCATTCCTAGCCCTCCCTTCATCCCCTCCACCCTTTCCTATTTACAAAGACTTTATTTCCATTTTTTCCATTTTTCATCATTTTTCCTTTCCCTTCTTTCCTTTCCCCTGCCCCTCCCACTACCTCTACCCCTTTGGATCTTTTCTTCCTATTTTGCATTATCGTTTATTCATTCTAATCATTGGTACATTTTAGGTATACAATATTATCAAATTTTAAGTGAAAAAAACATAAAATTTTAATTTCATAATATTGTGGTTGGATGTTACATAAAAAGCAGAGAGATGGTGATATTTTCAGACATCACAGTATCAACACTGAAGTGAAAAAAAAAAAAAAGCCTGACACCCATGGAGAAAGTCAGTATAGAGAAACTCAGAATAGACAGCTGTCTCCTCTTGATGCTATGATTTTGCTTACACAACTCAAAATTTTGATGCTTTTCCAGAATAATTTGTTTGGTTGTTGTGTATTTCATGAAAGAAAAGACATAAGCGAGCAAGATAAATCAGAAAAAATAACTCAAAAGAAACATAGGGTTGACCTGGCATATATTTCTTTCAAAAGCTTAAACATATTAAACTTCTTTACCTTATATGATATGTGATATTGAATTACATAAATTACCCTTTCATTTCTCTCAAATAAATATGCTTGTACACACCATGTTTCATAGAATATCACCAATCATCATTGTCCTTTTTATGCTTATATGTGACATTATTAATTTTGCATTTCTGCTTATCATTGCAATGCAGTGCAGCAGTACTTATATTTTACATAAAGGAAGCAAATAAACTGGCTGTGGTGGCATACACCTGTAATCGCAGTGCTATGGGAGGGTAAGCCAGGATACTTAGAAGCCAAAATATTGCATCACATTGTGATGGTAAGTGTACATTTACAAGACATCTTGTTATCACGTATAGGCTAATCTCTCTAGAGCAGAGCCTGTGTTTTCAGAATGATTTCATGAAGTTAGGAGGATATAGCTTTTTGCCAGAATTTTAAAATTATAAATAGTATTAAAACATTATATTTAATTCAAGACAAACTATTTAAATTATTCATTGTTTCTTAAGAAATATTATGTATTAATCACAAAAGAAAGCTTATAAGTTTAAAATGGGATTGTTTAGGAAATAAATTTCAGATTAATTGAAATTAAAGTCACAGGATAGCACACATTTATGTTTATGCATATTGATCAAAGGAGGTTGGTCAAAAATTTCACTCCAATTCTATTGAAAGCCAATAGAGGGATGATCTAAATACTTTGCTGACTGCTAAACTCATGTCATGGTTATTATTTATTTTACTCTTTAGTGTACATAAAGATTTCACAAGAGTACTTTTTACTGTAAATTTTAAAATAAATACAAAGTATATTTTAATATCTAAAAGGAAAGGATTTCAGGGATCGTGAGTCATAATTATGCTAATGAGCCAGTTAAAATTTCAAAGTGTGGGAAGCAAACATGAAATTTTTCATTGTATGTTTTTATCCTATATTCGGTAGGAAATCTTAGACTCTTCGAATAAAATTATCAATTATTTAACTATATTTTCCTTGTTTATTGTTGAATAATAATATTTTGCATACATAGGCAAAGGTAAAATGATAGAGCAATTTTCACAATGCTTCCAATAAAAAATAAATTTTAAACATTTCTTGAAACTGAATCATTTTTGTAAGTGTAACACCTGATCTGTATCAAATAACTCATTAACCATTTCCAGATTTCAAGCTGCCATCATGTTTCACTGGACCATTACAGTTGTCTTCTAATTTGTGACTTTGCTTTAATCCTTCCTCCCATTCCACCTTCTATAGCAAGTACAGAGTTCTATTTAATCTTTTAATCGGAATAGACATGTTGGTGTATTCCTGTAATCCTAGCACTCTGGGAACATGAGGCAGGAGCAGAGCAAGTTAAAGACCATCCTGGGCAATTTAGCAACTTCAATAGACAGCCTCAAAACAAACAAACAACAAGGGAGTGAAGGGGTACAGAGGTAGCTTAGTAAGAACGTAATACTCAGTTGTGAAAAAAACTAGAGTTCTTATTAAATTGTAAACATGTCCATGCCCATCCCTTCTTCAGACATTGTAATCGATTCTCTGGACCAAAGACCTTACTCAGATCCACATACTCACTATTATATGGCCACTGGCTCTCTAGTTAAATTCATTATATGTCAGTTCTTCATATTTTCTCACAATGCTACAGACGTATTCCCCTCTGTTTTGGACTTCCAAAACATGCATATGTTTTTTGAAAACACTAGCTCAATTTTTTATCTGTTTACTCCAATCATTCTCTCACAACTTTTAGAAAATGTAGCCCCAGTGCAATTTCATCAAAAGATTTATTAGCCACCTTAAAATCAAATTGCATTGCCAATTCACTCTGTACTTCTTACACTACTTACATTTTCTTCAGAAAAATTCTTCTACTGCCATATTATATATTTTTCTTGTTGTTTTGCAGTCCCCTGGAGTATAACTGTCATGACAGCTATGATTTTTGTTTATTTATTCGTTTTTTGTGAGGCTATGTAATGTTTTGCTTTGATTTAACTGTACTATGGCCAAGACCCACAAAATTTCTTTCCAAACAGTATAGGGACCCAGTAAAAAAAATTGAATGAAATAATGCTTATTAATATGAGTAATCCAAATAATACATTTATAAGTGTTTGGGACTTTTTTCCTCTTATCTTGCCTTTTGAGTTGAAAAAATATGGTTTGGAAATATAATAACTTAATAAAGAATTATATGAATGTTAGAGAAATACTACTAGCAAATTGTTCAAAAATAATTTAATAATTTATCACATTATCAAATGTTTAGATAGCGAGAGAGAGAAAATCCAAATATATCAAATGACAAATGAACAAATGAACATTATAAATAGCACCACTGACATTCATAGAATTGTAAATTAATTTTTTGAAAAATCACGTAGGAGCCAATTCAGAAATAGAGTAGAAATTCACACAGTTCTGGATATATGTGACCTAACAATATTGAACAGAGAGAACATAGAAATAAAAAATAACCCTAAGAATTCCTAAAATTCATGTTTAAGCACAAAAACATCAAATTCCAAAGGAATTCTGAGCAAAAATAATAATTCTGGAGATGTCAGGATACTTAATTTCAAAATATATTACAGTCTCATACTAGCAAAAGTAGCATGCTATGGCCATAAAAAGATAAATGTTGAACAGTGGAAGAAAGAAGAAAACCCATAGAAAAATCCACCTATGTATAACAAAGTGATTCTTGACACAGATTCCAATAGTGTGTGCTAGAGAAAAAACAACTTCTGATCAAACAGTGTTGAAAAAATAGGTATATTCACATATGAAAGATAGAATCTAGAGCCACATCTCTCATCCTATACAAGAATCAATGTAAAATCATAATACTGAAACATTTTGGCACAGGCAGAAATTCCCTGAAAACTATCCCCGTAACCTCAGGAAATAAAAGTAACCACTGGTAAGTAAGATTGCATTAAATTTAAAAGTTTCTGCACAGCAAGGGAACCAAAGACTGAAGCAATAACCTACAGAATGGGACAAATCTTTGTAATGTATTCATTTGACAGATGATTAATATCCAAACTATAAAACAAAAAAAGTAGTTAAGAACAACAAGAAAAACAGGTACATTTAAATACTTGAAAAATGTCTTAGCTGTTCTCAGATGTTCTCATTATCTTTATCCAATAGAAAAATGTAATGAAAAACACACTGAGATTCTATTTTAACCCAGTCAGAATGCCCACTATTGAAAAACAAAACAAAACAAAAAAAACAAGCAAAAGAAAAAAAAAAAAAAAAAGAGAGAGAAAGTGTTGGGAAGAATGTGGAGAAAAATGAATTCACAACTGTTGACAACAATATAAATTTTTTCAAAACTGTGGAGATTCCTCGGCATACTAAAAATGGAAGAACATTTGATCAAGATATTACTTTTGAATATACAGTGGAACTTCAGTTCATGAATTTAATTTGTTCCATGATTCTAGGGAAGATGGCCAGATTTGTGTTCATCACTCAGTGAAGAATTCATGAATGGAAGCAAACTTTTGCCATACACTTCTGTTTGTGAACTGAATTGCTCATGAACAGAAGCATTTATGAACCAAGATACCATTGCATATTTGAAGGAAATGAAATTGGTGTATTATAGAGATATCTAGAATTTATGTATACTGCAGAAGTATTCAGAAAATGTAAGATGTGTGTCAGCTTTGCTGTTGTTGGGCAGAATACCTGACACCCACTACTTAAATAAAATAGATTTAATTTGTTTAATGTTTTACAGGGATTCAGTTCATGGTCAGGTATCTTCAAGGCAGGAACATCATGGTAGAAAGGTATGATAAAGCAAAATTCCTTAGGTCATGTCAGCTGGTGTAGGAAACAGGGAAAGAGGATGTTACTAGGACCTTGGCAGTAAGTCCTCGTCTCCTTTGAGCCATGTCAGCACAAGATGAATTAATTTATTACATAGACAGAAAAGACAGAAAACATGAGACTTAAAAGAAGCAGCTGAGCTTTGGGCCTGATCAGTGCTGCTCTGGACGGCAAAGACAAAAGCCCCTGAGCTTGCCAAACCTTTATTCAGTACACAGGAGAAATAAATTTAAAAGGTGACTCAGAAGGAAGTGGCAGGAGTGGCAGTGAAAATCTTAGAACAATGAGGAACTATGCAGATGAAGATTTTGTTCCTCCCAGAATGTCTTCAGCTGCTATCTGGTTCTGGAACATCACAACATCACCACTGGACCATTGAGGTTTTAGCTGTGACTGGAGGCCAAAATGGAAGTATCTCTCAAAATGCCATAGCTGGCCTGTAGGCAGAAAAAGTAGGCCTAATTATAATTTCATTTATGAAATGATTTTTCCCCAAAATTATGTAGAATTTCTCCCGACAGTAGGCGAACACAGAGGAATGTTAGACATGATATGTTATATCCAAGGCCTTTGGGTTCTACTCAGACACACCCAAGAGCATGCTTTACTAATTTGCTATGTATTTCTTTCTTTTTTTTTTTTTTTTTTGGTACTGGGGATCGAACTTGGGACCTTGCATTTGTGAGGCAATTGCCAGAACCACTGAGCTAAATCCCCAGCCCAAGCTATTTGTTACTTAATCCAAAGAAGTTGATATAATTGGGTTCATGGTCACAATGTGAAATCACCCTAGGTGCTGCTCAACAGACGAATATATAAAAAATATGAGATGCATGCATGATGGAGTATTATTCAATCATAAAGAAGAATGAAATTTTGTTATTTACAGAAAAATGGATGGAAATAATAGACAGCTTTTTAAGCAAAATGAGCCAAATGTAGAAAGACGTGTTCCACAAGTATTTTTTTCATATGTGGAAAACTAAGGAAAAAAAAAAAAAAGATGACCTGTAAGTAGAGGAGGGACTGTTATGGAAAGGAAAGGCGACTGAAGGAGCCAAGGAAGAGAGGAGAGAAAGTGAGGGTATCAGGGAATGTGGACATAGTCAAACCACAAAGGATACATGTATGGAAATGTCACAATGAACCCCGCTTAACCAGTACAATTAATATTTTGGAATAAATGTGAAGAAAATAAATTTTTAAATGAAGAGTTTTGATGCTTTTTTAATATTCGGCATAAATCAGTTAATAAATATTTGTGATGCAAACAAACATGCCTAAAAATATGGTCTGTAAGTATATAATATTTATTTAGTGAGATGGATGGATGGGTAGATAAATTTATGAGTGAAACTAGGAAGAAAATGAAGAAAACATTTAAGTTTGAAAAGATATATTTTATTTTTCTCCTTTTTACTGAATTGGTGATGGAAGATGTCTTGGGCTGGGTGATGTAGATGCCTGTAAGTCATGCACCACTAGTCAATTGAGATTGACAGCTGGTTATTAATCACGTGTACTCACATCCAGAGGTAGGTGGACCCTGCATCACCCAGGGCCACTTGAAAGGCTGTTCTGGAGAGTACAGTGAACAGGAAAATTGTGGGAAGCAGGCACTGTGTAACAAGAGGGAAGATATGATTTCCAGGGCTGGCAGGGAACTGAAATCCAATACAAAGGAATAAGTAATGCATATGCCAGTCCCTGTGATGAAGAGACTTGTAATGTAAGAGGTCTTATTCTCAGGAATAGAGAAGGGGGGAATTTGCAGACACTTGAATCCTTCATAATTTTAATAGATGTCAAGCAGCACCTACTACTAAACCTTGATTTCAGAGCTTGTCCAACAAGAAGTAATGTGCAAAGAGAGTGAAGACCAACTCAGTTTCCTGAAATGGAAGATAGTGAGAGCATCAAAAAAGAGTGGCTAAAGAGAGGAAGGAGTTGAACTGAAATATGAGGTCAATTGTTGAGTTGTTGATATCATTGAGTTGGAGAGTTTTGTCTTTGTCCAGATTTACAATAAAGGTTTAGAAGACTTAAATAAAGATGTTTAAAAATAAATTTAATTTTAGTAGAAGAAATAAATGATACGGTTGCAAGTAAACATTATTCGATGCATATTTTAGAACATTGTGGATAATATCCAATAATATGTTAGTGTCCCTATTAAGAAGTAGAATTGGTGCTTTATGCTTGAATTTTCACATAAAAAAACAAAATGAGTTCTTTTGTTTTCATAGAATAAGGATATTGATGTTTAAGCCATCTAAATAAGGTAGGAAGGATTCTGACAAATTTTTACCTTTTACTAAATCTAGGAATTTTCTGTCAAACAACAGTTCCCACTGAAGGTGCACTTTGTCTGTAAAATTTAGCCAATCAGAATCATCAATAAATTGCTAAACTTCAATTAAATTTTATATTATTGGAAGAATAAAATAGAATATTAGGAAGAGAAGGTCCAGTTTACTTTCATTGTTCTTCAATGAAAAGAGGTAACAACTATAATCGGGATAGTTTTGGGAAAGTGTCTTAGAGGTTAACATGTCAGAAAATCTACTAAAAAATATATCATCTCCTAACACACACACACACACACACACACACACACACATATATATTATATATATATGTTGAAAATTGAAATGTCTGTTGAAATGTAAAATTAATAAATTTTTAAAATGTACTCAACTGATTAATTAATGAAGGAAATTAAAACAAGCTAAAACAAGTTTACAGAGCATAAGAAGAACAATGTTTTTATAGAAAATGTAGTAAGTATTGGTATTGGGATTACAAGAAAAGGAGATAATACCTTATAGAACAATAAGTGTATCTTTTAGAGCTGTGCTTTCTTCAAAACAAAGCAAAATTTTGCAGTCAATAGGAAGCCAATTAAAGATGTAGCCTGTATATACTGTACTAAAAAAACACTCAGTAATCTCTTTTGCCAATTTCCAAGTTTAGTGTATTTTTCCTGACACTTTCAATCTTTAAAAAGGCTTATGAGATGATTATATTTGAATATATTTCTCTTCATTTTATGTATGAAAAAAATAGAGCTCAAAATTTTCTAAATGATTTCAAAATGAATATATATTAAATAATGTGAAAATATTCATTATAAATAAGGATTTCTACTATTATAAAATCTATGTTTTTTCAAGTGTAGCAAATTTCTACTTAAACTATCCTCTTATGTTGGATAATCACTAAGTAGAGATATGTTAGGAGGAATTAATGACATTATTGGTACTTGGTTCGGCAACCCACATATACATGGCGTAAGGTGTTATACGTGTTTAAATCAAATATTTGATACTTAAACTCCCTCACACTCACCTGAAAAGATTCTTTTAAGGTGATTTAAAATTTCCAAAGCTCCAAACTATTGATCTACTCTCCCTCACTCTTCTATGAGTTTCCTTTTTTTCTTTGTTAATTTAAATACTATGAACAAATGCCCTAGTCATCAAACATAGCACTCCTTTCGTCTATGATCTGGATGCCATCTTTTGTTATATACTAAAAATATTAATCTATATATTCATGAACTGGCTCTTTTTTATTGAAAATTCTTGATTGTATTTCCACATTACTCTGGATAAAACTAAATTATGTAATATTTAGTAAAACCCTACAGAACTGAATTTGATTATAGCTGAGATCACTTTCCTACTTCTCCTTTCATCTTTTGCGCTATATTTCTACTATATCATTCACCTGATTTCTACAGAAAATTGCAGGAATTAACCCAATTCAAATTATTAATACTTACTGTTCTCTTTAGATTTAAATTCTCTTTCCCTAGGTTTCTACACAAAATGTTTTCTAATTTATGTATTTAAAATTAGGGTTTTAGGAGGGAGTTCTCTTAACAGTATTATTTAAATAAGAAATCTTCCTATTTGTATGATTTCTTCACTAAGTTTTCCTCCATTAATCATTAGTAGCATACTCTATGTTTTAATTAATATTTTAATATCTACCTGGTTTAAATATATTTTAATACCTGCCTGGTTTAAATATAAAATAACTAAGTGCAGAAATTATGTTATTTGTATATACATCATAATGTCAATCTTATAAAAGAGTGACTATGTAATGAATCATAGATATCTGATATGTATTTTGTGAATTACATGAACAGTGAATGGATAGGCAGAATCTTAATCAATTGGTAATAGATTTTTGTAAGTTTCTCTTTCCTTCTTGTTCCTCCTCTGCAAGTGAAATATATCTTTGTATGACTCAGTGATTTTAGACATTGGTCTTTCTAGGTTAACATGACAGAGTATCCCCTACTGACAAGTACTTTCACTAACTCTTACTGATGTTAATATATATAATAATTCAATTATAAGGATCTAAAGGAGTTATTACTTTAAAATATTGTTTACATATTATGAAAGAATAATTCTATTATAATATATTTCCCAGGATATTGATATTACTTGAATTGTAGGAAGATCTAATATGAATTCTAAAGTCATTTTAAATACTGTAGCATGTTTAGAAATATACTTGCATTATATAGATTTTTAAATGAAATATAAACTATTTATAGCTTGTATCATAGAATAATTATCTCTGGATCCAGATTTTCTTGGACACTTATTTCTAGAACATATATAAAAAGGAAACAAACAAAAATGAAACCAATATCAATCTACTGAATATTAGTATACATTACTACAAAAGATATCAACTTTTTCTGGAATTGTGGGAAAATAAGGTTCAAGATGAGAATAAGAAATTTGAGGAATCAGAGAAAAGAATGATAGTATGGATATCCTTGAATAAGAAATAAATACTGAAGATGATATAAGCTATCACAGACAAAATACATCTATGCTATTTTAACTACAATTTTCTAATTTTTATAGTACATTACATTTACAGTCCTTATGTGGAGTTAGTACACGTACATAAAATATCTTAAGAGCATTTTCAGCCCCTTCCCCTCTTTTCTTCCCCTTCCATACATCTTTTAATCCACCTCCCACTTGAGAAAGATACAATTTTATCTTCTTCCCATTTCTGTTAAAAAAGATAACTATGAAAAATATGTAGATTACAAAAATTTATTATCAGAAGCCATAATGATGATGATGTCTTTTTAGTACTTTGTTAGAAATGAAAATAAATTTACTCCTCAGTTTCATAGTTATAATGAAGCATATTCTCAGGTTTTACATATTTGTTGAGTGATCAAAAGTTCATGCCTCCCACTCCAATGCCTCATTTGCTATCATTTGAAAGAAAATGTGAGCAGAAGAAAGCAAATTGTAAATTTCCCAGGTTTGAAATGTGCTATGTGAATCTGTACCACCAATTCTAGAGGAAACATCTTGTTTTTCACTAGATATTTTGAATTCTTCAATCCTCAACTACATAGTAGCATAGACCAAGGAGTTATGGTGTTTTACTACTTTGTTATCAGTATGTAGTCTATTGTGTTAGTTTGCTATTGTAATTGATTATGATATCTTACTGGCTTAAAACAAAGCAAATTCATTCTTATGTATGTAGTTCTATATTTTAGAAGTCTGTGGATCTTGCTGTGCTAGAGGCATGGGGTCAGCAGTACTGTGTTTCTTTCTGGGACTTTAGAGGAGAATCCATCACCGTGCCTTTTCCAGCTTCTGCAAGCCTACCAGTTCCTCCACATTCAGATCCTTCAGTCTCAAGTCAGCCATAGTGGGTCCAGTATTTTTCAGAATGATGTTCTGGCTCTTTTACCTCCCTCATCACTATTTAACAAAATTTATGTTGCATCCATATGGATGGTCCTGTTTAATGTAAAATTAGCAGAGTATCACCTACTCCGGGTTATTTTTCAATGAAATTTTGGAACATCATGGCTTAAGGAACAAACTTATCTGGCAGTGACTTATTTTGTGATAAAAAAATTAACATTTTAAGTCAAAAATTTTTAAACTTTTACCTAGTGTGCTGCAAATCTTTTGTCAGCCCTCCCCTCCTTGTTTTGTGTTCCTAAGCAGAAATCTCCCACCAAATCTCCAAATAAGTTTTTGTTTCTCTTGCCCACCTTGTAATGGTTTGCAGAAGATTAAAAATCATTACAGAGAGTATTATAGCTATGGTACATCTGTTCAAGGACATCCCTGGTATTTTCCTCCACTCAACCTAGGACTGCACCATGCTATTGCTTAGAGAAAGGAAAAGGTAGTAAGAAGGTCTTCTAGAGTTGAGTTACTGCTATTACCTGTCTGGAGATTGATTTTATCATTTCAATCACTACTGCCCGAGAGTCGCATGGCCTTCTTATGAATTGTACTGGGCATATCATGTTTTTCTCCTGATGTAAATATTTGAGAAGCCATAATAATATCATATATCAAATTCTGGAAATGTTTGTTTTTAAAATGTATCATATGAATTCTACCATTTATTATATAAGTAGTGATTTACAAAATCATCACATAGATTACAGTTTTAAATAAAAATGATGAAATAAAATTGTCTTGCTACTATGACACATTCTCTCATGTTATCTGATATTTGCTATCTAACTAATCCCAGATTAGATGGCATTATTTTTCATTGTCACTCAAGTAGAGACATTGATTTTAATTCTGTTTTAAAAATATATTGATTTGACTTTGTTCTCAAAATAAATTGTTATATGTGTCATTAGTAAAATGAAAGTTTAGGGTCTGCAGGACCCTATGGATCAGATACCTGTCAATGCTCATACAAAGTCCTGTCTGTCTGTAAATTCCTTGCTAAGCATAAGGCCAAGTAATTTCATGTGCTGCTACCTTGCTGTGTGAAAGGGCCATCCTTAAGTTTTCAGAAATCCCAGGGCACCAAAGCTGGTCTTACAATCTGAGTGAAAAGGAGGCAGACACTGGCAGTGCTGGCTGAAATTGCTGCTTTCATTATGAGGCAGACACTCTTAAATGTACAACATGGCTTACACTTTAACTCATTTATGATTCAATCCCTTTCCTATGATATTCTTGTTAGAAATGTGTGGCTTAGAGGTATATCTAATGAAAAAATAACAATTTAGTTCAGGGAATACTCCTAATATTTTTTGGAAAATGGAAAAATAAGCGTGATATTTAACCCACAAACATCAACCATGGACTAGTTTGAAAAAGAGATTTAGATATTTTATAACATTTAAATTGCATGGGCAAACAGGTTTTGCTGATATTCTTGAATTTTTCCCAGTATACAATATGTTATTAAATATTTGTAGCTTCTAATATCCCATGTAGGATACAGAATATAAGAATGATGTATAGCTCATGGTATTAATTTTGAAAACTAAAGGACATAAGGTAGAAACCACCTCAGTAGACAGTTTGGGTTACAGTACCACTGAATGAATAAAAACATGACACATTTTCTTTTTTTACAATTTGAACATGGGAGCCTGTCTAATATCATGATTTCTATAATGTGATACTACTTTCCCTGAAAGCTTTAGATAATTAGATAAAGGAATAATTAGGAAAGTGTTGAATTTGGAGTCATGGACATTAGTAAAGGTTTTACTTATACTTTTATTCAATCTCTATATCTCTTATTTCCTGAAATAAGTATAGAATTTCCAAACCAAACAAAACTCAAACCATGTAAATTGTTTCTTGTAACATAATTTGTTAAGAAGTTTTATACCACTGTTTTCTTCTTTCCCTTTCAATTAGGTCCCAACTTCTGACACTGAAAGCCCTTCTGCTGATCTCCATAGAGCCCTTTAGCCCTGGCAACTGGCAATGTATTTCCTTCTTGTCAGCTCTCTATATGACACTGAATTTCCCCACAAATTCAAACTCCTGAAATAGGTTTTGAATGCTATAAAATATACAATGTAATTGTTTAAACATGAGTTATAATTGTTCAATAATATGAAAGGAATAACTCAATTATGTTTTTGCACTCATTTTTAGTGATTCATAACATACTTGATTTGAAGTAATTAAATGAATTATTTTTAAAGAATGTATTTTCTTTAAAGATAAAGACAATAAAACACCACTGAAGGGAGTCATATCATGGAAATAAGATTGTTTTGTTGTATCTGAAAGATAATCAGTTTTCAATTTTATACTGCTCAGTATTGGTTAAAATACTGTGTCACTGTGATGGAATTTAATGGAACACAGTGATATTCAAACTTGAATCATCTTGTCAGTAAGAGAGACGGGGGAGGAAGGGAAGGAGGGAAAGAGAGAGGCCTTATTTATTTAATAATTTTTAGTAAATATATGAAAATAGCATAAACTAAAAGAAAAACATCGCTGATGCAAATTAACATTGCATCTTAATGTATGAAAAGATAGTTTTCTTCATATGTATAGTTTATTACAAAGATAAACTATTGATTATTGATCACAAATATAGTATGAACAACACAAAGACAGTTCTTTATTCTTATATAGATATTTTTCATTTCATGACTTACCTGTTTAATGACTGTTCAGACTGAGGATCGAGGTATGCTGTTCAGACTATGCCTACTTTGGACTTACAACCCGAATTTGGACTCATGATGCAGGAACGTGAGGGTCAGAGTGGCCTTACGATGGCTTCTTGTAAAGTACAATACTATAATTTTTGCTGATTATACTGTATGGTACAGTAATATGGTATTGTATTCTGTTATATATTATAATGCTGGATTAAGAGTTATGCAAAATAAAAGCAAAGTCATGAAGCTGGAGTTTCTCTGGACCAGTTCTTTGTTTTGAATATTGTAATGCACATGCTACATACAATTCCTCGTTTAGTGACCAATTCATTTAACAACATAGTTACAGGAAGAAACTCAGTCATTAAACAGAGAATATCTGTATTTATTTGCTTTCAAGTCATTAAAATACTATTAAATTATATTTTTTAAAAAAAGAATATTTTTGCCCATTCTCATTTTTAAAACACATAGTGTTATATTTGTGTTGTGTATGTGTGTGAGAGAGAATGAGGGAGAGAGTGAGAGAGAGAGACAGAGAGAGAGACAGAGAGAGAGAGAGCGACAGAGAGATGGAGACAGAGGGCCTTCTCTCCTACAATGGTGAGTGATCCACGAGGATAGAGATGATTAATTCTTGTCCATTTCTTTTCTCTCAGGCAGATAAAGCAACTGGAATATCTCAGGAGTTTGGCCAACAGAGTTTGAATTTTAAAAAAGGGCTGAGAATCAAGCATATGTGACTTAACAACACGAGGAAAAGAGGTATTATTAATTCTAGGATAATCTAAACTATGTCGTCATATATATAATATACATAAATATATTATAATGATATATGTATCACATTTAATTTCCCTAATATAACAGGCTTTTTTAAAATTCCACTTTAAGTATCTTTTTTTTTCTATTAAGTTTATTTCTAGATTTTAAGTATACAATATAGCAGTACAATTTGTAATAGCAAAAACTTCAAAACAGCCCAACTGCCCATCTGGCTAAAGAAGATGTGGTGTTTTTTTTTTTTTTTTTAATAAAATGGAGTACTACTCAGCCATAAAGAATGAGAAATTAGAGACATTTACAGCTAAATGGATACACACTGAGGCCATACTCTTAAGTGAAATAAATAGGATGCAGATGTAAATATTGAATAGTTTCTCTGGTGTGAAAAACTAAAAGTGTAAATACGTGTCTTTTTTTCAAATAAATAATCTTGGCTTTGATTGTCAAGATTTTGATCTTTTCATGATTCTTTCTGAAAGTGGATTTTGTTTTAAATATTTAATTGTAAACTCAGATCCAAATGTGATTTTAACAAAATAAGAACGTTTTAATTTTGTCTAAGTTTTGTTTCATTTTAAGACCCCATTCTAATCATCATCATTAAAATATTGCAGATATTTTGAAGTTTTACATTTGATGTAAGAAGTTTTGCATTTGATGGAGAAAACTCTTTGATAACCCACAGATAATAGCATATTTTTGGCTCTCTCTTTATTTTTCCTTTGCCCTAAAACCTATTTGTTACAATTTCTATTTGGTTTACACCGCAGATGGTATATTTTAAGATGACAATTAGTCAACTCCTTACAGTTGTGACCTTAAAATTTAGGTTTAACTTGAATAATCTCAAGGCTTTTTTTTTTATAGTAGTTTGTAGTCTTATTTCTAATAAATTCTACCTTTGAATATGTTTTTTGTTGCTAAAATTTTCATTCAATAAATAATATTTTTGAAAATATATGTGAGATCAATGTAATTTCTTACAGGCAAATATATTGATTGCATAATTTAAAAGTATTTAGTGAGAGGGGCTGGGGACTTAGCTCAGTGGCACCATGCCTGCCTTATAAGCGCCAGGTCCTGAGTTCGATCACTAGTACCAGAAAAAAAAAATTAGTAAGAAAAGCATAAAAGTATTAATTAAAATATATGAGGTGTGATCAAAATTACAGTAAACATTTAAACATTAAAAATTTTATTACAGACCACGCTGCACACAGGCAGGTCTGTGCACACCCTACCAAGGTCCTGAGTTACATGGAAGACACCAAGTTACCGGGCTGCAGACAGGCAGCCACCTGGTTCCACACTATAAAGACGCAGAGGACACCAGACCACCAGACCAAGGTACTGAGTTTCGTTGTTCCCGGCACAGAGGTAGGGCCTTCTGAGCCATCTTCCCACTGCTCCTGGTCCAGAGGAAGGGACTTCCTGGTCACCATCCCTCCTGCTGCTCCCAGACCAGAAGAAAGGGATTTTGGGCCACCTTCTGTGCTGCTGCTCCTGGCACAGAGGAAGGGGCTTTCAGGCCACATTCCCTCCCACCACTCCCTTCCCAGAAGGAGGGGCTTCTGAGCCACCATCCCACTGCTCCTGGTACAGAGGAAGGGGCTTCCTGGCCACCATCCCTCCCGCTGCTCCCAGCCCACAGGAAAGGGCTT
>NW_004624759.1:27716269-27731523 GCF_000247695.1 Heterocephalus glaber
AATTTTATTACAGTAAAAGACATATCGGCTTTGATTATCCTTAAAAGAATCTCCCTTGCTTTGAATATGCTTTTCCCAACTTTCATATCACTTTCTGAAGCAGTTGTGAAACTGTTCTTTCATGGGCATCTTTGCGGCATGCGATCAAATGCAGTGAATGCTGCCACTGAATGGCTGCCAACAGAAGGGCAGACCCCTAAAAACATTGAAGTGCATCCTCGTCTTCTTTATTTACTGGATCTGGCACCTTGCTTCCTTTGGCTTTTTCCAAAGCCAAAATGATCATGAACAATAAATATTTTGAATTGATACATTAAGGCTTCCAGAAGAACACAACTAAAGACACTCCCAGAAGACTTCTAGGATTGCTTCAGAAAGTGGTAAGAATGATGGTTGTCTTTGAAGCAAAAAGGGGGTACTGTGAGGGGGATTAATGGTGATGTGCTTATTATTGTAATTTTTTTGAAAAAATAAGCATTTGGCATATTTTTGATAATAGCCCATGCATCCTACTTTCTTCTACGTCAAAGACTGCATTGCATTTACTAAGACGGAAATGTTAGGGGGAAATCCAAAGCAATACAGTTGTCACCCTGGAAGGAGATTTAAGATAAGACCATGTCAGTGCCATATCTCCATAATGCAGCACAGTTCCTTGCTCAGAGTTGATTCTCTGTAAGCACTTGATAATTTAATAACTAATTATTTTTTCATCAGCTCATCATTTGGCTAAACTCTTCAGAGCATTGCCTTGATCACACAGAGGGATGAGGAACAGCAGGACATGGCTGGAGGAAGGAAGTCAAATCCAAAGATCTGTTAGAGTAAGAGAAATCTGGCAGATTCTAGGGCTGGGGATGTAAGAAATTAATTACAAGGATCTAAATATATCTAAAAGTATCAAGTGGGAGATTTTAACCCAGACAACAAGAAATTCATCTTAGAAAAGTCAAGGGAAAGCCAAATAAATACCAATGTAACTATCTATATCTCTGTTTTAGCTTGTCTATATTTTTAGTTTGATCAAAATTCACCAACAGGATTTGGACAAGGGAAAAATAGTCATAAAATGTAAGGTGACTTCAAGAGATTTTTCAGCCAAGTCACAAATTTATATCTGTCAAATCATACATTTAAACATGTATTTTAGTAGGAAAAAAATCACATAAATTATCTGTAACAAAATATGTCCAATCTGGCAATATAGTTGAGTGATCTCTGAGAGATGGTAAACAAAATAAAATGAGCTTTACATTGAACCCAGAAAACTGTTTGTTGCATCTTTCCATAGCACAAGGCAGTAGAGGAAGGGAGATGTAACATGGAATTATATGAGTAAGATTCTGCAGGGAGCTGACAGTTCAAGGACAGAATGCCTTACTAGAGATGAATAATTACCCCAGACTACTGTGTGTTATCACCTAACAAACATTAAAACCAAGTCTCAAAGGAATCAGTTTTCAAATGACTTAACTACATTACAGAACAAAATTCAGCAGCACTTACTGGAATTTAAAAAAAATATCCTGCAGCTAACAAGAGAAAATTTACAATGTATGGCATGTAATGAAAATTTACCAGGCAGGCTAACACAGAAGAAAAATATAGCTCTTATGAGGAGTAAAGAATATAATATGTAACAGACTGGAACTGAGAGATTTAAATGCTTAAAAATCTTATCTATAAAGTTTTAAAAAGTAGATGAAAGAATGATCATGTTTGCATAAAAATGCAAGATGTAAAACAAATGAAATTGCTAGAATTAAACTTATGTGAACAATATTTTGAATGCAAAATGTACCGGTTGAGATAAACATTAGATTAGACATTGCAGGAAAAAGATGGGTTATCATACAGATACAGCAAGACAAACTAGCTCAAAGCTAATCACAGAATTAACAATGCACAAAAATGGAAAGAAAATCAGTGAACAGTGGGAGTACCTTCTAATAACCAAATAAATGTGTATATTGGAATCTAACAAAAAACTGAACAATTTTACGTACAATTTTTTATTCACAAACCCTATTAAGTCTAATTAATCAACCATTCCTATTAACAATATTTATGTTTCCATACCAATTATGCTTTGATGAGACTGAAAATAGAGAATCATAGTGCTATGATCAGAAAGCTTAGTCATTCTTTTTTGACTGCACATTTTAACTGGATTATCTGATTATTTATTGTGTAGTAGCTCTACATTATGCAATGACTTAGCTTCTCTTGATCTCACATATTCTGACATATTTTCCTGTGGTGAACATTTCATTTAAAGCTTACAAGCTTGCTCTATGTAAGGCTATCTAGCCCAGTCTGAGAGTTCCTACTCTTCACAGCGTCTGATCAAATGCTTTGCTAGTAGTTTGGTTCCTAGCAACTCTAAAGGGCAAACTATGACTCAAAATTGCAACAGGTTCAAATTCATAAAGAGCAAAG
This sequence comes from Heterocephalus glaber, assembly GCF_000247695.1. The sequence continues at coordinate 27,718,709 of NW_004624759.1, forward strand.
GTTTATCAGTGGGGCCAGAAGACAGAGAAAATTTCAATGACTTCCTTAGTCTCATTGCTCTCAAAAAATAAAATAAAACAACAACAAAAAAAACCAAGAGTATACAGCTCAATTCACTATTTCTGACCAATGTAGTCCTGCTTGGCTGAGGAGATTTGCTATTTCCTTTGTTATCAACTGAAATCCATCAGGTGCTATTGCTCCCAATCCATCCCTGATTTTTTCCATCACTTCTACTGATGTAGGTTTATGCCTTTCAACAAAGTAAACCACTTGAGCTTTTTTTCAGGTCAGCATGGGAATTTATGGTTTACTTGATTCTCATGCGTGTGTGTGCCTCTCCTTATCTGATTATTTTAGATACATAGCCTATTTTTAATCTGCTAGTTCTTTGAATTTTACAAGTTTTATATAATATACTACAATAAGATTATATGTTGTTATTTGTATGGATATGAAAATAATATATTTTAAAAATCAAAAAAATAGAAAATCTAGATACAAAACTTAATAATGTTTAATATACCTATTTTAGCAAGTTATGTTTTTATGTATATCTGTTTGTGTCTGTTTGTCTCTGTGTATGTGAAACAGAAAAGAGAGAGATTGAAAAGTAAATACAGATATATTTTGTAATAAAATTTGTTATTTATTTCCTTGTTCTACTTTTCTAGTTGTCCACACAGAATAACATAGTCACTATTAAATATACTGTTGATGTATGATTTTAAAATTTTATTCAGTTCTTCAAAAAGTTTCCTAATTATACATCCTGTCATCTATCTTTTGCTTCACAAAGCAGTACTGGGACACAGTGTTTAATATATGTGTCACATTATTTTTCCTTAAATCCTTTTTTTTTTTTTGCTTAAATTCTTTTATTGGTACATTTTAGGTATACAATACATTTACATTTATCATTAGATGTTTGTACCTGTACATGATGTGTCTTGGTTCTTATTTTTTCCCCATTACCTGTGTGCCCTTCATCCCTCCACCCTTGCCTATTTACATACTTTGTTTCCATTTTTTTTCTTTTCTCATAATTTTTCCTCTCCATTCTTCCCTTTCCCCATCTCCTCCCAACACCCCTACCCCTTTGGACTTTTTCCTATTTCAAAGTATCAATTATTAGTTATTAATCCTTTTAATCCTTATTTACACTCTCAGTTTCTTACATGAGAGAAACTATTCAGTATTTACACATGTGTGTCCTATTTAATTCACTTAAGAGTATGGCCGCAATATGCATCAATTTAGCTATAAATGACTCTAGTTTCTCATTCTTTATGGCTGAGTAGTATTCCATTTTATAAAAAAACCCCACATCTTCTTTATCCAGTTTCCAGTTGATGGGCACATGGGCTGTTTCCAAGCTTTAGCTATTACAAATTGTGCAGCTATAAACACATATATCTCTGTGGTATGATTCTTTTAATTCTTTTGGGAAAATACCCAGCAGGGGAATAGCTGGGTCAAATGGGACCTCCAGCACTAGTTCTCTGAGGTATCTCTGCACTGATTTCCATAGTGGTTGCACCAGTATGAATTCCTTAAATTCTTTTATTGGTACATTTTAGATATATAAAACATTTACATTTATCATAGAGAACTAGTACCTTTACATGATGTATCTTGGTTCTTATTTTTTCCCCATTCCCTGCCCTCCTTCACCCGCTCTACTCTTCCCTATTTATAAAGACTTTTTTTTCCATTTCTCATAATTTTTTCCTTACCTTCTTTCCTTTCCCCTATGCCTCCCACTTCCCCTACCCATCTGTACCTTTTCTTCCTATTTTGCACTATCAATTATTCATTTTAATCATTGGTACATTTTAGGTATACAATATAATGACATTAATCTTTGGAAATTTACACCTTTACATAATCTCTCTTGGTCCATATTTTTCCCCCTTCCCCTTCCCTCCCTTCAACCCCTCCATCGCTCCCTATCTACAAAGGCTTTGTTTCCATTTTTTCATTTTCTCATATTAATCCCATTCCCTTCTTTCTTTTCCCCTACCCCTCCCACTTCCCCTTTCATTTTGCCCCTTTTCTTCTGATTTCACGTTATCTATTATACCTTTTAGACCTTATTTACACTTTCAGTTTCTAACATTAGAGAAACTATTCAGTATTTACACATGTGTGTCCTACTTATTTCACTTAAGAGTATGGCCTCAATGTGGGTCCATTTCATTATAAATGTCTCTAATTTCTCATTTTTTATGGCTGAGTAATATTCCATTTTGTAAAAAAAAACACCAAATTTTTTTTTTTTAATCCAGTCTCAGTAGATGGGCATTTGGGCTGCTTCCAAGTTTTAGCTATTACAAATTGTGCAGCTATGAACATGGGTGCACATATATCACTGTGGTATGATTCTTTTAATTCTTGGGGAAGATACCCAACAAGGGAGTGGCTGGGTCAAATGGGACTTACAGTCCTAGTTCTTTGAGATATCTCCATACTGATTTCCACAGTGTTTGCACCAGTCTACACTCCCACCAGCAGAGGAGCAGCGTTCCTCTTTTCCCACAGCTCCCCCAGCATTTGTTATTGGTTGATTTCTTGTTAGCATCCATTCTTTCTGGAGTGAGGTGATATCTCAGAATTGTTTTCATCTGCATCTCTTGAACAGTGAAGTTGAACATTTTTTCATATGTTTATTTGCTATTTCTATTTCTTTGTTTGAGAAATGTCTGTTCATTTCAGCTGCACATTTTTGGGTTGGGTCTTTAAATTTGGGAGGTCTGATTATTTTAAATTCATTATGGATTCGAGATAGTAGACCTTTGTCTGAGGAAGAGCAGGTGAAGATTTTTTCCTACATTGTGGGTTGTCTCTTCATATTGCTTGTGGTTTCTCTTGCTGTGCAGAAGCTTTTTAATAAGAAGAGATCCCACATGTTGATTGTGCTAGTTTACAGGCAACTGAGGTTTTGTTCATAAAATCTTTTCCTACACCAATGCCTGCAAGGGTTCTTCCTAAACTCCTTTCTAGCCGGTTAATGTTCCTGTTTTGATATTTAAATATTTAATCCATTTTGATTTTAGTTTAGTTCCTGGTGAGAGATATAGGTCTAGTTTAAATCTTTGGCAAGTGGAAACCCCATTTTTCCATCATCATTTATTGAAGAGTCTAACCTTCCTCCAGTGAGGGTGTTTGGTTCCTTTGTTGAAGATGAGGTGGCTGAGTGTGTCTGGCATTGTTTCTGCATCTTCTAATCTGTTCCAATGGTCCTCAGGTCTGTTTCTTTGTCAGTACCATGCTGTTTTTATCACAGTAGCTTTGTAGAGTAGATTGAAGATGGGGATTGTGATACCTCCTGTCGTGTCTCTGTTACCTATAATTGGTTTTTGCTATTCTGGGTCTCTTCTTGCTCCAAATGAATTTTTGGTTTGTTTTTTTAAGGTCCGTAAAGTATGCTGCTGGGATTTCAATTTGGATTGCATTGAATCAATATAGCCATTTTGGAAGTATGGCCATTTTCACTATGTTAATCCTTCCTACCCAGGAGCAAGGAATGTCTTTCGATTTTCTCATATTGTATTCAATCTCTCTTTTCAGAATGCTATAGTTTTCAGAAGAGGTTTTTGATTTCTTTTGTTACATTGATTCCAAGGTATTTCAGTTTTTTGGATGCTATTGTGAAAGGAATTTGTTTGCCCTATTTCTGTCTTAGTGAGTCTGTTATTCATGTAGAGGAAAGTTATTGATTTTTGTGTGTTGACCTTATATCCAGCTACTTTACTGAATTTGTTTATTAAGTCTAGGAGACTTTTGGTGAAGTTCTTGGGGTCTTCTACATAGAGTATCATGTCATCTGCAAATAATGACAGTTTGACTTCTTCATTTCCTATCTTTATTCCTTTTATTTCTTTCTCTTGTCTAATTGCCATGGCTAATGTTTCCAAAACTATATTGAACAGAAGTGATAATACTGGACATCCTTGTCTTGTTCCTGATTTTAGCATGAAGAATTTCAGTTTTTGACCATTTAGTATGATATTGGCTGTTGGGTTTTCATAGATGGCTTTTATCAGATTGAGGTAAAGACTATCTATTCCATTTTTTTGTATGGTTTTTATCAAAATACATGTTGGATTTTTTGAAATACTTTTTCTGCATCTGTGGAGAAAATCATATGATTTTTGTCCTTGGCTTTATTGATACAATGTAATACATTGATTGATTTGCATATGTTGAACCATCCCTGCATCCCTGGGATGCATCCCACTTGATCAGGGTGTATGATCTTCTTGATGATCTACTGCATTCTATTTGCCAGGATCTTAAGAAGGATTTTTGCATCTATGTTCATTAGTGAGATTGGCCTGTAGTTCTCTTTTTTGGTTGGGTCTTTCTCTGCTTTGGGGATCAAAGTGATGCGTGCTTCCAGAAATGAATTCATTCGGGAGTATTGCTTCCCTGTCAATTTCATTGAAGAGTTTAAAGAGTAGTGGCAGTAGTTCCTCTCTAAATGTCTTGTAGAATTCATCAGTGAAGCCATTAGGACCTGCACTTTTTTTAGTTGGTAATTTTTTAACTATGTTTTCAATTTCATTTGTTGATATTGGGTTGTTTAGAATTTTTAGGTCTTCTTTGTTCAATTTGATAATTCATATGTATCTAGGCACCTGTCCATTTCTTCTGTGTTTTTCATCTTATTGGTGAATAGGTTCTGGTAGTAGTATTGATGATCCTCTGGATTTCTACTGGGTCTGTTGTCATTTCACTCTTTTCATTCCTTATTGCCTGGATTTGGGCCTTTTCTTTCCTTTTTCTGATAAGGTTGGTTAAGGGTTTGTCAATTTTGTTAATTCTTTTGAAGAACCAACCCTTGGATTCCTTGATTTTTTGCATCATTCTCTTAATCTCCACTGAATTATTTCTGCTCTGATCTTTATAATTTCCTCCCTTGTATGAGCTTTTGGTTTGTCCTGCTCTTCTTTTTCTAGAAGCTTGAGCTTCAGCATCAGGTTGTTTAATTGGGCTCATTCTCTTTTCCTAATATGTGTATTCACTGCTATGAATTTCTCTTGAAAGACTGCTTTCATTGTGTCTCATAGATTCTGTTATGTTGTACTGTCATTGTCATTTAATTGAAGGAACTGTCTGATTTCTTCTTTAATTTCCTCTGTGACCCATTGGTTATTCAGAAGTGTGCTGTTCAATTTCCATGTGTTTATGAAGTTTTTGTGGTTTCTTTTGCTCTGGATCTCAGATTTCATTGCACTATGGTGTGATAATATACAGGGAATAAATTCAATTCTTTTGCACTTACTTAAACATGTTCTATGACCAAGTATGTGGTCTCTTTTGGAGAATGACCCATGTGTAGCTGAGAAGATTGTATATTCTTATTTTGTGGGGTGGAAGACTCTGTAAACATCTGTTAAGTTCAGTTGTTCAAGATTTCAAGTGAGGTCTAGTATTTCATTACTTATTTGATGTCTAGTTGATCTATCTATTTGTGACAGTGAGGTATTGATGTCCCTACTACTATTATATTAGTGCATATGTGACATTTCATGTCCGTTAGTATTTGCTTTATATAGTTGGGTGCACTAGTGTTTGGTGCATAGATATTTATGATTGTCATCTCTTCCTGTTGGATTATTCCCTTTACAAGTATGTACTGTCCTGTTTTGTCTCTTTTAATCAGTGTTGGTTGGAAATCTACTTGATCTGCAAAGAGGATAGCTACCTTTGCTTTTATTTGGGTTCCCGTCACATGGAGTATTGTTTTCCACCCTTTAACTTTCAGTCTATGACTTTCTTTTTGAATTTAGCATGTTTCTTGTATGCAGCATATGGTTTGGTTTTGCTTCTTTACCCATTCTGCCAGTCTATTTCTTTTGATTGGTGAATTGAGACTATTAACATTGATGATTATAATTGATACATATTGACTTACCATTGTCATGACTTTTTCTTTTTGTTGGATTCTCCCCTTTTATGTTTTATTTCTTGTGGCACCCAATGGGTTCATTCTGCTGTGCTTACTAGGGTTGTGTTCCTCATTGTCTGTCCCTAGGACATTGTGTAAAATTCTTTGGAGTGCTGGTTTGGTATTCATGAAGTTCCTAAGGTGCTCTTTGTCATGAAAGTATTTTACTTCACCATGAATTTTGAAAGATAGTTTTGCAAGATACGTCAATCATGGTTGGAGGCTGTTTTCCTTTACTTCTTGGAACATGTCACCCCAAGCTCTTCTTGCCTTGTGGGTTTGCATTGAGAAGCCTTTTGTGATTCTGTTGGGCTTTCCTTTGTATGTGATTTGTTTCTTTTCTATAACTGCTTGTAGAACTTTGTTCTTTTGTTGAGTTTCTGGGATCTTAACAATTATATTCCTATGTGTAGATTTTTTTTGATCAAGGCTAGTTGGAGTCCCGTATGCCTCACTTATCTGTATGTCAATTTCTTTTCCCCTGCTTGGGAAATTTTCTACCATTAGTTCTGTGAACAATTTTTTATGTCATCTGCACTCTCTCCTATTTCTTCTTTGATTCCAATCAGTCTGATGCTATTCTTTTTTGCATCAGCTAGCAGCTGCTGGATTGATTTCTCATGGTCCCATAAAATTTTTCTTTTCCTGGTAATTAAGTGTGATCTTATCTTCTATGTCTGAAATTCTGTCCTTACATTGGTTCATTCTGCTGTGTAGACTTTCAATAGAGTTTTTGATTTCCTTTATATCTGTTTACATCTGTTTTATGGATTCCATTTGTTTCCTATGTTGGAATTCCACCATGTTCTTCAGCTCTTTCCTAGATTTATTAATCATGTCTTGCACTATGAGCACAATCTCTGCTGTTATCTGAGAAATTATTTCTGATTTCATTTTTTCCAGATCCTCTTTTTTGGCACTTCTGGGAGTCCAACTGGTTGAGTGTCAGATTGTTTCATTATGTTTTCCTTTGGGGTTGCTGTAGGTGATCTGGAAGTCTGGATTTGAGATTATGACTCTTCTCATTTCAACCTGGGAGGAGGGGAGTGCTGTTGGTGCCCACGTGGCTCACCTCCTCTGAGTGGGGAATGGTGGGATGGTGCCTCAGAAGCCCCTTCCTCTGGGCCGAGAGTGGCAGGATTTACAGAGGCTTGGAAACCCCTTCCTCTGGGCTGGGACGGGCAGGATGGACCTGTCACTTTTTTATTATGAAAACTAAAACTAGTTCTCTGGGTCAAAGATTAAATGATATATCTAAATTTCAATCTGTTCATATGTGTAAACATGTTTTAAAATGCTATTCTAAAGTTACAGATAGACAGTTTTCATACAAATTACCTATAATAAATTAGAAAATCCACTTTTTATATTTGCTGCATATTTTATTATTTCTATGATTATTTATTCATATATGGCAGCTACTATTTCTGATTTGTAATATTGTTTCATATCTGTTGGTTACAAATAATCTGCTTTATGTGTTTTATAATTTGTATAGAGCTTACCAATAATTACCTATAATAAGAGAAAAAGTTAATATGTAAAATATATTCCAGTAATGATATTTGAATTAGGGTAACTCTGCCATTCAAATTAACAGTACAACAGGTAATAAATTCTCATAATAATTCTATTTGAGTAATGCTAGCATTACTCAAAAATTTGAAGTTCCATGTAAGAAACTAATGGGGAAGGTGACACATTAGTATGTTTTGATTGATTAGGTCCCTGCACTAAGTAGTTTTTCATTACAAGGAGATATATACATGTAATGGCTTTTATATGTGAAAATATGTGAAAGAAATTTTGGTAAATAATTTTTATTTTATTTTTTATCAGAGGCCTGACTTCAATCTGCATGTTTATATTTTCATCAGTATTGATAATGATTATCATTATGCTCTTCATGTAATTTCTTATGTGATTCCAGATATGTGGTGTCATTTATATTTTCACTGTTGAACTGCAGTAATATTTTTGAAAATTAATTCTATCATACCACCAAAACATACACATACTATCGTGGACTAGTCAATGAAAGTGTGCATCTTTAGAGGAGCTTGTAGCTCAATTAAGAATGTGAAATTTATGTCTTAGAACATTTTCTGTACTTCTAATGTTTGCAAAAAGTGGCATATGGCCCCTGATTTTGGTATAATATCCTCAACTATGGTTATTAGAAAGTCTAGTTGATAAAGTCTCCAAATTCCAATATTTCCTTTCAAGCACATAAGAAAAAACAACTTTCTGCTCTCCATTATAATTCCTTGCATTTACAGCATTACTAGCACCATTAAATTTATTTAATAATCAAATTCCACTAATTATCTCTGACCACAAGCTTAACACATTGCTTTATGAAACCCTACTTTGCTCAGACACTGTTTTCTCTCATTGTTGAGTATCTTTCTGGTGATTAGTAATATTTTCTATCAGATAATTTATGTGCTTTAATTCCTTCAGAGTCAGTTCCTAGAGATTTATTATCTTCCTTTGTTAGTATCATGTATCCCTTTTTCTTTATGTCCCTTGTAACTCTGCCTTTGTGTCCAGGTATTTGAAAATAAAGCCGCCTCTTTCAGTTTTAAACACGGATTTCATACAGGGAAAGAACTTCCTAAAGCAGTGAGATTAAGGATCCTAGTATCCTTTCAGACATGTTCTATGGGATCAGATTCTCTGGGCTTGAAGATATGAGTTCCTGGTTAGAGGGAGAGGCCATTCTTTCAGGAGGTCCTAACCTGTCATTCCTTCTTGTGTCTGTGGATAGTACTGCAAGTTCTCTGAAGTTGCCTAGGGCCTCTCTCTTTTTTGTCCTCAGCAGCTGTTAAGTTTCTAGAGTGTTCAGTATTACATCAAAGTTCTGAATCAGATGAGGCAGAAACTTTAAACAGAAACTTCTCTCCTGGCATCCCACTGAGCAACCCAAACAGTGGACACACTCTTCAGTCTTTTCTTACTTCTCTTTAAGTTGAACTGTACTCTGCCTATCGTGCCACAGGACATTGAGGCTTTGGGGCAGCTTTCCAGTTCTCTTTTGTTCTCAGTGGTCACCCGGCATGAAGAGCATGCCAGCCAGTCAGTACTCAGAGAGAGGTAGGGGATAAACCTGTCATTAGGCAGCTTCTCAGCAGTCAGTTTGAGACACACTCTCCAAATCATTAAATCTGTGAAGGGAGGCTCAATTTTGAGGCCTTCCTTTGCTTTTCTTCTCTTTTTTCTTTGGTAGTTCTTTTAATTTTTTTTTTACTTTTATTAATACATGTTTTCAGTATATAATGATTACATTCACTGTAGAGAAATGGTTCTCTGCTTGCAGAAGGGATCATGGTAAATGAATTCCATAGTATTCCAAATTACTGAGTTTCTTCTCAATAACTCAAATATGGTGCCTTTCATTTATGCTCTCACTTAGGCAAGACAGAGAAACAAGTCCTTTGAAAATTCCCATTACAATTTGGAACATGGAATGGAAGTTTCAGTCTTCTCTTTTCCTCTGTGGAGAGTAAGGAAGGAGTTGGTAGTGTCCTCCCTACTGCACTTCATTGAAATAAGTGATGGATACTAATTAATTTTCCTATAACTTAGTGTAGCTGATTTGGTGCTCATTGGAGGTACAGATGCTCTCTTATTTGGCTTCTGGGTTTATTGCAAAGGTAAATAGTGTATGTATTGCTTTTCAGGCAGTATCACCAAGGTGGGAGGGAGAGTCAGAGGCCTCCTATTCTTCACCTTCTTGACCTCCGCACTTTATTGTATATCTCAGATTTTGTGCCTTTTTTCTTTCTAGATAATGTCGCCATGTAATTTTACCAGTGTTCTAAAAACTATTTGGTGATAATATTTATGGCACTTTGGAAAGTGAACTACAATTATAGATGCTTCTTAGTTGATGATGAGTTTGAATCCAAATTAAACCATTATATGTTGAAAATATAATAAATTTAAGATGCATTTAATATACCTATGAAATTGAGCAAAACAACATAGGAACATAGTGCACTGAAAAGTATCAGTTATGTCTGACTGTGCACCATGACTGATCTTTGCTGCCCAGAGTCCTAAAAGAATATAGTGTGATATTATTGGCCTGGGAAAAGATCAAAAGTCAAAATGTCATGCAAAGTTTCTACTGAATGTTCCTCACTTCTGTGGCATCTGAAAGTTGAAAAATCATGTTACACCACTGTGAGTTGGGGAACATCTACATTGTAATCCTCACATTTTATACCTATTTTGGAGAAAGCACAGAACTGATATTTTCTCTAATCCAACAGTTAAAAGATCCAGGATGTTCTGCCTTCTTCATAGTTGAGATAGCAGTAAAAAGTATCATGGTAGCAGGATATGATTATCTATATTATTCCACCAAAGTTTGGGCACTTTCTTCAGCACATAGTTGGCCCTTTTCCCATCATGTTTTTGGGCATTCACAATGCTATAAATTTCTATTCAAAAATTTAATGCTCAAATATTTGAAGGGCTTTAAGCATAAAGAAGCTGATTTTCCCAAAATACTGATTCCTAATTCCATTTCATAAACCAAAATAATAACTTGTATGTTGCATGGTTTCTTGCAAAGAAGAAAGCATACTGTTTATGATCAATTTAAGATAATTCTTGAATAATCTTACTTTTTGTTGCCCCATTTTAAAATAATATGAGAAACCCAAAATATAAATACATTAAAGAGCAAAGTAAGGAGAGTAGGAAACAAGGAGATAGATCTTTTACAAAAGGGAAAGGGAACAAGAGTTGAGGAGAGGGGAGAATGAGAGGAGGGGCAGGAATTAAAAAAAGAATTAAGAGTTGTTATGAAGGGCCAGGAATTTAGCTCAGTGGTTTAGCTGCCTGCTGCACACAAGCAAGGACCTGAGTTTGATCCCCGGTACCAAAAAAAAAAAAAAAAAAGAAAGAGTTGTTATGTACATTTATCAACTCCCCTCAATGAATATAACCATGTGCTGCAAACATGTACTAATAAAAAAATGAAACATAAAAGTGGTAAAATGAATAAATAAAATACTGGCCAAGATTCACCATTTCATCATTGGGGTTTTGGCCTTCCCTGGCTATGGCTGAGACATCCAAACCTTAAGGTTCAGTCTCAGGGTTATCACTTATCTAGATCTTCTCTCGCTCTGGTGAAACAATGCCCATCTTCGACAGAATGCAAGAATGGCAAAGGACTTTCAGGTTTACCTTTCTAGGGCTTGCAGGATAAAAACATTTATTTTCCCTCTCTACTCTATGACATATGGGAATTTTCAGACAATTTTCTCCCAAAGATTAGAATAAGTTCTGCTCAAGATGGAGGCAGGCATTTTGTCTCCAGATTTATGAGACCCTCTCCCTAGCCCCAATTACTTCCCTTATTCATTCCCTTAAGTACTTTATTAATAGATCACTACATAAATTTTATGTATGCAAATTTTCAACTATTGGTATTAGTAGTTCAGCCATATAAAACCTGTACTCCTGAAAAATCAGTACTATAAATTGTTTCATAACCTTTTTTTAACTTCTTTCTACCTTTTGCAAATGTAGCTATAATGTCAAAAATATGTGAGCATCATTGTATTATTATTTTATGTCATCACATTTTAAAGTATCTTGTCTGAATTTCAAATGAAACAAAAAGAGAACTTGTTAATAAACAGTAGTATTTTATATAATTTCATGCTATCAAAATATTTTCCTATATCAAACGTCATTCATTTTACTACAGTTCATTTGAATTTTTTTGATGGAATAAGTTATAATTTTTTTTTCAAAAACATATTCAGTCCTAAGTATTCTAAATTTTTAAGACTAAAATGTACTTTGATTTTTACAGTGGTAGATAGAAAACTCTTTTCAGTGTTTTAAACATTTGCTGAAATATAGGCTGGGGATTTAGCTCAGTGGTTCCGGTGCCTGCCGCAGAAGCACAGGGTCCTGACTTCAATTCCCGGTACAAAAAAAAAAAAAAATTGCTGAAATGTAAAATATTATTCTGAATGTATCAGGTGTTTAATTTATATATTATGATCTTTTAGTGTAGATCAGCCTTTATTTTACTATTTGAATATACTGACCATTTAGACTTCCCATATATATCTATGTTCCTGTGTGCGTGTCTGTATATGTGCCACAAATGAAGTTAATTTTTGTGAGTTTAAATTATTTTATTATAATCATTTTTTTCTTTATATAGTCTCTGATCCTCTTTATTTAAAATCCTTTTACTTTTTGGTTCATTCCTCTGCATAAACAATATTTATTGATTATTAAACATATGCATAACATTACTCTGCAAATTTCTTTTAAAATATCTGATAATTCACTTGTACTTTTAAATATCAATAGTATTAATAGTTCAAATACAGTTCATTGACATCATGAAAATCTCTACTTACCTGAAAATAGATGCAGCTAATTATAATTATCTGCATAATTATACTGTTATGCTGACTAGGGAACAGAGGTGGTGGTTGGATCATTACACAGTATAGGCAAAATTACTGTCCTCAGGTAGATTTCACATTTTAATCTCCTGAACCTTGAGAGTTTATGCTTAATGGTAAAAAGTACTTTGTTGATATAATGGAGTTTCCAAATTAGTGAGTTTAAAACAGGGAGATTTTTCTCGTGGCCCTACTATAATTAAAAATGATGAGTATTTAATAGGGGAGGCAGAGACTGAGTGAATTGATGGTGCATACCTGTAATCCCAGCTACTGGGGAAGCTGAAGCAAGAGGATGAAGAGTTAAAGCCACACCTGTGACATTCAGCATTCAGCAGGAAAATGTTTCAAAATTTAAAAAGTATATATATATAAATAAAAAAATACCTTGAGAAATAGTTTAGTGTGAAGGTCCT
>NW_004624759.1:27731623-27742732 GCF_000247695.1 Heterocephalus glaber
CCCCCCGGCAGATGAATGAGGGCCACAGACTGAACAGGTTAGGGATTCCTCCACCCTGACTTTGAGTTCTGGAAATGTTTGAGAGCTCAACATTCCGCAGTGTGTCTATCACTTGCCCTGCACCCGTTCAAGTTCAAATAACATAAACGACTGTTTCGCTAGGAAAAACCAGAAAACCAAAATACCTACTATGGAGATGTTTCAGTGAGAAATGATTAATTTTTAGCAGCCAGAATGAATAATGAATAGACCAGAGTGCTAACAGGAGTGAGATATAGATGAGAAGAGAGAGAGAGAGAGAGAGAGAGAGAGAGAGAGAGAGAGAGAGAGAGGGATTGCTTAAATTGAACAGAACTGCCTAGACTTCTGTGAGACTTCTGACTTATAGAACTGACATAAATATATACTATTCACAGCTACATTTAAAAAATTTTATTTTGTGCTAATAGAAAACAAACATATTTTTAAAAATGATTGTGTTAATATCTATGAATCCTGCTTTAGACATTAAAGCTTTTCTCTGTGAGTGGTTTCTGACCTCTAGGACATGGTGGAGGTTAGGTAAAGTTTCAACTTCATTGAGTCTGTGATCCACCCAGGGAACTGATGGAACACACATCTGAGTGTCCCTGGATTTATCACAGAGCCAGGACGTTGGGGTCTAAATATGATCGCTCATCCCTTCCACTGTGGCGCTATGTATTCCTCTATTCTGCTTCCCTGCTACCATGAACTAATTATCTTCTTTTTCACATGCCCTTCTACCTTGGTAGTTTTTCTTCAGAGCCAGCCAACTATGGACTGAATCCATTAAATATGAGCCAAATGAAACCTCTCCTTAAGTTTTGGAACCAGGTACTGTGTCCCTACAACAGGAAACTTGACTAATATAGTCAATATAAAATTCTTTAGTATCTTATTTTTTCATTTTAAGTTTAGCATATGTTTCCAATACACAACAAATCCATTCATCTTTTTACTTCCTCTTAGCCACTCCTCACTCTTGTCTTCCCCATTCCTAAAAGCCCTGACTTATCTCCACAAAGTTTATCTCTGTTCTTCCTATCAACTATCTTTTATCTTTCTTTCAAATTATGTATACCTTGGGTCTCTCATATAGGGAAACTACATTATTTAACCATCTGTGTCTAGTTTGTTTCACTTAGCAGTATGGCCTTAAAGTGCATCTATTTTCCTATAAATTAATCAATCATCCATTTTTTACAAATAAGTAGTAGACAGTTGTGTATATACCACATTTTCTTTATTGAGCCATCTGTTGATTAGTATGTGTGCTGGTTTAGCTATTATGAGTTGTGCTGCTGTAAACATGAGTATGGATATAGCACTGTAATATACGACTTATGGGAAGATACCCAGGAAAGATATACCAGGAGCAAAAGGAATCTCTATTTTTAGTTTTCTTAGGTATCTCCACACTGATTTCCATACAGAATGTACTAGGTTGCCTTCCCACCAATAATGTGTAGAAGGGTTCCTTTTTCCCACAACCTCTCCAACAGTTGTTTTCTGTTTATGATGATAGCTGTTCTTTCTGGAGTAAGATGGAATCTCCATGTTGTTTTATCTTGCATTTCTTTAATGGCTACAGATGCCAAGCACTTTTTCATGTACCTATAAGCCCACTTGTACTTCTTCTCTTGACAAGTGTCTAGGCATTTTGACTGACCATTTGTAAAGGAGACTTTTACTTTAGGAGGTATAATTTCTTTCTTTATATATTCTAAGGTAGGTAGATGGGTACAAACTATTCCTTTGTCTGAGGGTTCGCTGGAAAATTACTTTCCCATTCTGTATGTTGTCTCTCCATTTTGTTGGTTGATTAATTTACCATGATAAGTTTTTCATTAGCTACAGTCCCATTTCTTCAGTCTTGATGTTATTTTTTTTCTAATTAGGATTCTGTTCAGAAAGTTCTTGCCTATGCAGATGTCTTCAAGAGTTTTAATGATTTTTTTGGTCCCATGTTTCAGTTTTTATTTTCATATTTAAGTCTTGATCACTTTTGATTTAATTTTAGTGTAGGTTTAGATATATGAATCTAGTATCACTCCTCTGCACATATACAACTTTCTTACCCAGTACTGTTAAAGGGACTCTCTTTTCTCCAGCATACGTTTTTGGCCCTTTTCTTGGATATCAGTTTGCTAAATGTATTTGGGGTTGTTTCTGCATGCTCTATTCTGATCCATTGATCCATGCATTTGTTTTTGTACATGTATCATTCTATTTTTTGTTACTGTAGCTTTGTAATATAACTTGAAATCTGGAGTTCTGATGCTTTGTGCTTTGCTCTTGCTATCTAAGATTTCTTTAAATTTTAACATTGATTTTTCTAGTTCTATAAAGAATGCTGTTGGGATTTTAATTGAGGTTGTATTAAATTTATACATCATTTTTGATAGTTTGGCCATTTTGAAAATATTTATTCTGCCCCTCTAGGAACATGGAATGTCTTTCCATTTTCTGATGCCTTGTCTATCTCTTTTTTCAGAATATTAGTTTTTGAAAACAAGAAGAATAGTTTTTCTTACATAGGTTGAATTTCTGGTCTCGAGTTCAATTTGTCATAACTCTCAACTTGGCTTAACAGTTTATGTCCTTTTTTTTTGGTCCTGGCAATCAAACTCAGGACCTTGTGCTTGTGAGGCAGGTGGCAGAACCACTGAGCTACATCCCCAGCCCAACAGTTTATGTTCTTAAACAAGAAAAAAGAATTTTTTTTGAAAGCATTGATTCACGAGTTGTATTCTACTGTCTTCTAATTACCTGTATGGCCAATCATACAAGAGCTACTCTGTGGGGGTAAAGAGAATTAAAATATGTTGTATACATGTACCAATTCCCCCAATGATTGTAATCATTACATACTGCAAATATGTACTAATAATTTTTATTAAAATAAATAAAAATAAAATACTATCTATTAAAAAATCACTCTGGTAAATAACTGACAGTTTTGGAGATCCTCATTTTTACCTGAATGGGGTTATGTGTTTTCAGCTGGTAGATTTTAATGTCAAATCTTCATTCTTTCTTTGTCCTCTAGAGCCTTCTCACTATTTGACAATGCAGATGACTCACCTTTCTTTTTCCTGCATGGCTATATTTTCATTTTACTTTTCTGTCATTCTATAATTTAAAATATTGAGCAGCAAAAAAGTAACAATTTGTATTTAATTAGCCATTTAAAACTCGAAGTCTTCAGTTTACTAATTTTATTCAGATATTTCATTCAGTACAGAAGATATGTTTTCATAATTCATAGAATTTTTTTCAAAATTCATAGAATTGAAATTAATAAAGTTTCTTTCTTTTTTTTTTTTTGGTACCGGGGATTGAACTCCAGTCCTTGTGCTTGCGCAGCAGGTGGCGAAACCACTGAGCTAAATCCCTAGCCCAAAAGTTTCTAATGAAAGGTGATTATAGTTTCAATATATTATTGCATGAATGAACAGCAATAAAGCCAACACTGGTCATATTTCAAAATCATGTATTAAATACAAGGCCTGTAACTATTGAAATTATACTTCTATTTAAAAATATGAAGTAAGTAATGTTCTTATATGCATATATATATAACTTATTTCATTTTTTACCACTAATACAGTATAGTAATTTGTATTTTCCACTGATATACTTGAAATATATTATACATATCTTTTTATATGCAAAGGCAGTTTTTAGAACTACTTGCAATATTATTTTTCCTAATGGCTCAAATGTGAGACATTTTTATTTTTAGTGATAAATAGATCTGACATGTTTAGCCACAAAGTCAAGAAGACTAACAGTATCTGTTAATGAAAAATTTAAAACACTCTTTTTCATCTAAAAAGAAAAAGTAAATTACAGCAAGAAATTCACTAATGCAGTTAATCCATTACATTTATTGATTCCATTATGTAAATTCATAGATTTTTATCCAACATCATTTGTTCAAAAATAATACAATCTTAAAAAACATAAATTGAAGCTTGCTAAAGGATTCAGATACATTTATAGCTTTTAAGCACTAAGAAGTAGAAATCAAATAAATATGTGCCACAAGAGACTCATATCATCCAGCCATGAGTGAAGACAAAAAATATTCTTTAAAGCAACAAAATAGCTATCATTTGTAAATAAATATCATCATTTTTCCAAGGGAGCAATGTTATCCAGTGTAATCTGTACTTAATGTCAGTGACTAAGAGCATGTATTATAGTAGTTTCCTTTGTCGAACAATCAACAGAAATAAAAGTTTCCTTTGTATTATTCTTTTACCTAAATTAGGCCCTAGCTTTGTGTGAATATCTCTCTAGCTGTATCTCTATGATTCACTTTTTTTCTGTGTATTTGTGTTTGTTTTCCAGGCTTACTACTTAAAATAATCACATAATTAGCAAAGATGATTAAAAATTAGAGATGGAACAAAGGGCTGGGCTCCATGGTGCAAGACTAAAGTCTCAGCTATCAGGGAGACTAATGAGGGAGGGTCATTTTAATCCAAGAGTTTGAGGGCACCCTGGGCAACATTGCAAGATTCCATCTGGAATAAGAAAAAAGAGGAAGAGGAAGAGGATGTGGAGGAGGAGGAGAAGGAGGAGTAGGAGAAGGTTTAGAAGGAGGAGAGTTGGAGGGGAAGAGAAAAGGATAAATCTATTATCTACATTCATGGTTCAACCTTTAGACAGACTTTACCACTCAGTGACTAATATTTGCTATTATGCTTTCTTACATATTTACCTATCAGGACATTTAATATGGCTTCAGATCCTAAACCCCTTTCTGGGATTCATTTTATTTATATCTAGACAAATACTATTGATTTCAAATATATATATGATAGCTTAATACTCAGAAAAATAGACAAAATCGATAAATGGAAGCTGCATATTTGTTTCCAATGAGTGCATTCTTTTTGAAATTTGCATTATTATCTAGATCAGCAATTCTCCAGTTTTCTAGAGAAATATTACTCAGAAGTAGTACATAATAATATTCCTATTGTATAATGCACATATTGCACAGTATTTTGGTAAGACATTTTGGTTGATGTATTAACAAAACTGATCTTAAGGCTATTTATCTAGAAATGTAATTCCACCTATAAAGTTTTCTTTAATCTATGACATTATCATGGGACTCATGTTACTCTAAATATACCCCAATACCATGAACTCATAACAAATACCGCAGGCTTCTTTAATATTGATAATGAAGAAATGAAACATAATGTACTACAGTCACTTGGAAATATTCACTAAACACAAAAATGAGTTCACATTTCTTCTAATTATTAGTTCATTTATAGAGGAAATCTGTCCATGACTAGTAGAAGTTTTAAATATTATATAAGTGAACGACAGCCTAGAAAATGAATGGTATATAAACAATATTCTCATTTGTTAGAAAGATCCATTAACTAAATTGTTAGAGGTAGAAATATAATATTTTAAAGTGAATGTTTAAACATATAAATATTAAAAGATACATATACTTTAAAAGAATCTATACAAATATATGAATACTGTATTATATACAGTAGAAGTACAGGGCCATTCATACAAAGATGTTTTCCTGACCATATGTATTCAATATGAGGCCATAATACATTCAAGGATGGAATATTCCTACTTGAGTATCCTGAGGACCACCTCACAAGTACTCTTTCCTAGAAGTCATTGTTTCAATCAGCAAATTTATGAGACTGAAGATGATACTATTTGCAAACACTTGTTGTAGTCCCAGATCTGTACTTTCCTAAGTCATTAATGTTGCAAAATTTATTTGTATTAATTTATATTATGGCATGAAATTGAATCAATAGTAGTATATACCTGTGCTGGTTTAAATCATGTAAGACAGACCACCTAGAGAATGTAAATGTGCAAAAATATATGTGAAAAATTAGAAAATAGTTATATAAGATTGGAACAACCATTGAAACACAATTGAGTTCTGAATATGAGAGAAGAGGAAAGAAAGATTAGATAGAAAGTCTAAGATACTGCTACATGGTATTGGAAATATTGACAAATTAATTAATGAGTCATGAGCCAAGGACAATCAGAGATGTGTCAGACCCTCGAGGAGTGGCTATGTACCAGAAACCCTGTGGAGTGCATCAGTGCTGGGGGTGCTGCAAATCTAGAATTTAGTATAAATTCAGGGAAGAATTTCGGAATCTAGCATCTGGGGTCCTAGGTCATCAAAACTCCCTTAGTAGCTAAGGGTCTAGGGGATACACTGTTGTGGTCACCATGTTACCTCATGAACAAGCCACAAACTATTCCACCAAAATCAATGAAAACAGTCTGAAAATGCTTTCTGTTGTTTTCTGATAAGTGACTTATATCTTTAGATAATACATTTACATCTCTGATTTATTTTCAGTTAAATTTTGGTGTGAAGTTGTGGTCCAACTACATTCTTTTACTAACAGTTTTATATTTGTCCCAATGCCATCTGTCGGACCTGAGGACTGGTCTTTATTGATCTGCCAAGGAACACTTGTTGAAAATCGGTTGACATTAAATTTAAAGATTCACTATTGGACTTGAAATTTTACTTTCAAGTCCACTACTGCACTTGAAATTTTATATTATTTATCATATAGTATGACAATATTTGCACTGTAATTACTACTTTGAATTTGTAATAAACTTAGAAATCAGGAATTGTGAATCTGCCTACTTTATTTTTCATTATTTGAATCATTTTGGCTATTTTGATATCCTTGCATTTAAATGAATTTAAAAGTTACTTTGCCAATTTCTCTGGGGAAAATATCCAGCCTCACGGGGGCTTTATAGGCATCATGTTTGAATGTGTAGAAAACTTAAGAATTATTGTCACTTTAACAGTGTTTTTTAGATCCATAACACAAGATGTTTTCTTAGTGCTCAGATCTTCTTCAATTTCCTTAGACAATGTTTGGTAGTTCAATATATGAGTTTTGCAGTTAGGTGAAATTTATTTCTAAGTACTTTTTGATGCTCTTGTAAGTGAATTGTATTCTCAATTTCATTTTCAGATCATTCATTGCTGGTTTATTCAAATACAATTGATTTTTTTTTTGTACATTGACCTTGTATCATGCAATCTTGTGGGACTCATTTATTAATTATAAACACTTTTAGTAGATTCCTGAGCTTTTGGTATATACAAAATCATGTTATCTACTAATAGACATAGTTTTGCTTTCTTCCATTCAATCAGAATGACTTTTATCTCCTTTTAATTCTTAAATGCTTTGGAAAAAATTAAATATATTTTTGAATCAAAGTTGTGAAACAGCATCATGATATTTCTCTATTTTTAGAAAGTATTCAGTTTTTAAGTATGATAACTTGATTGTTTTTCATAGTTAAAATCTTTAACCTTATACATGGAACATATAGGTTTTCTTTTTCAGCTTGTGGGTGTTCTCTGCTTCTATTCATTCCTCTTGCTTTTATCAGGGGAAGATAATGACTTTTTTGAATGCCTTGGGTGTATATCTTCAGACCTGCACATGATTTACATTCTATTCTTTTACATTAACATATTACATTGGCTGATTTGGAGTAACAAAGAACTTTGTCTTTCAGGAATAGAACTCATTGGTAATAGTATAGTTATATTTATTCTGGATTTTGATATTTTTATAAATATTTTAATGGGAATTTTATTTTGATGCTTATTAGCTATTTATTTTTGTAATTCATTCTTTTCATATAAGGTTATTGTGTGGCTTTGGAACATAGGTCATATATGTTCCCATAAGATGAGCTGGGAAGTGAACTTTTCCTTTAATTTTTTGACAGGTAAGGATTTGTATTCATTACCCTTCAGATGTTTAATATAACTTAGCTGTGAAGGAAGATATCTTGTCCTGGGCTTCTTCTATCTCCAGAAAACTTTGTAAATTTTCTGATTTCTTTTTAAATCTTTCATGTCTGTACAATGTAAGTTAATCAACATGATTTTTTCACCCAATGGTTTATGCATTTTTATCATGGTAAATATATATAAATAATATTTACCATTTTGAATACTTTTAAGTATAGATTTCAGATGTAAAATTGTATATTCTCATTGCTGTACAACTATAACCATTGTCCATGTCCACAAATTTTATACCTCCCAACATGAGATACTTGTATAAACCCACTAAACAAAGAGTTCTTGTTTTCTTCTCAACTCTGGAAATTTTTTCTTTGTAAATTTGAATTCCCTAAATATATCATATAAGTGAATTCATACTATAGCTGACCTGCAGTGCCTGGGTTATTTCACTTAATGTCTCAAATGTGCCCATGTTGTGACATTTGCCAAAATTTCTTTCCTTTGTAAAACTGTAAATGATTATGTATATAATCTCCAGTTATCCTAATCCCTTTTATTGAAAAGACTGCTCCTTTCTCATTGAGTGGTCTTGGGTTTCTATGTTATTTTGAATCACTGAAGTCTCAAACATGATTTGAGTTTACTTTCGAAAATATATTAGGGCTCTCCAGAGAAATGGAACCCATAATATGGACTGATAAATAGACAAATACACAGACTTTATAAAGGTTCACATGATTTTTAGGTCATGTCCCGTGAGCTTTCATCTGCAAATGGAAATGCAGGCTGTCCAATAGTGCAATTTGAATGGCTTAGAGCTGGAGAACCAATGGTTTGCATTCTAGTCTAAGTTTGGATGCCAGTGAATCACAGAAAACCTGTTAAATGTAGATTATGAAAAGCAAATGAATTTTAGTACTTTTACTAACACAATTATAAAGGTTTTCAGTATTATAAAGGGAAAATGCACTACATGGGCTTGTCAATTTATGAAAGGTTATACTCATTTGTGTTACGTTATCAGGCCTGTCTGGTAGTTTTGGATTGCCTAAGAATGAGCATGTTTTAGGAGTCCCCTTTCTAAATTGTGTTCTGATAAAGCCAGCTAATAATAAATTGTAAGAAAGTGCTGATGACCTAAATTTGAACAATAATTTTTTTCAACTGTTATTGTCTATTTAAACATACACTACATGTCTGCCACTTCTAATAACACTTTGGTGTCTGGTACACATTCAGCGTCATCTCAGCATTTCACTCCCTGTGAAATAATTTTCTGAATAAATTAGTCTGTGCATTACTCTACTTTTATTTTTTCCATGTAGTTCTACTGCTTCTGGTAGAATTTCCACAGGTCAGGTATTTGTATAATATATTTGTAGAAATTACTTCTTGATTAAAAATAAAATTAAAATTGTTGTTCCTTTTTTACTGCATGATCATATTGAACATGACTTTTTCTTTCTATTTTTAATTGCTTTTTAAAGAGTATCTAATTTGTGGTCTTTAATTGTTAACTTTCTGAGTCAACATTTGTATCTGTATGTTTTTGTCCCCCTGAAACATATCTTTCTCTTCAAAGTAAAAGAAAAAAAAGTGATATATTTTATTACTTGTTTATTTTTAAATGATACATAATGTTTTCTTTCCTTATTTGTATCAAAATAAAATTATTTACATTTCTACCCTAAAATAACTTAAGTAACCAAAAATATCTAATTAGTAATCACAAATATTTCTTCTATTATGGCTCCATAAAAATTTGCCCAATTTTTTAAACAAATTTTATTTTCTTCAAAGAAATGAGAAATCTGTTTGCATTTGTCTTATGAAATAATTTAAGAATCAAATATCAATTGACTTTACCGCCCTTCCATAAGACATTTATTTGTAGGTAAAATCCACCTATCCTTTTTTATGTCAATTTCTGTTTATCACTCAATGTGATAAAAAAATACAGTGAACTTTCACTCAAAAATAAAACATCACAGGGCAGGGATTTAGCTCAGTGGTTCTGCTGTGTGCCTCGCAAGCGCAAGGTCCCAAGTTTGATCCCCAGTACCAAAAAATAAAATAAAATAAAATATTGCAGTAAAAGATATATTTCCATTAATTCTCCACAAAATACTTCTTCATGTATGTGCTAATAAAAATAAAAATAAACAACAAAATATGCTCCTCCTTGCTTTCAGCATAATCATCCCAGGGTTCTTCCCATTACTGAAGCAATTCTAGAAGTCCACCTTCTTGAGTGTCTTCACTTAGGCTGTTGTATCTTAATGTCCTAAATTGATTCAACATATTTACCTTTCATGGACATTTTGATTTTATGGAAAGCCTGAAGTCACATGGTGGGAGATATGAGGAATAAGGTGCATAAGGACAGGACACATGATAATACTTTTACCAGCCTTCTTTTCTGTTGGATGGCAGTGGATGGCAGCATTCACCATAGCTTATTTGTTTATTTATTTATTTATTTATTTATTCACACCTTGTAAAGACTTTCAGGAAAGAGGACTTCCAGAACTGCTTCAGAAAGAGGCAGAGATGATGGCATTCATGTGTTCAAAAGGAGGGAGCATGTTTAAAGGGAGATTGATGGCAATGTATTTTTAGTGTAATTTTTAAATTTAGAAGTTCACCATATATTTAATGACTTCTTATATTTTTCTTCCATTCTAGTTCACATCTTAAATTTAGTAGTCTAAGAATAAATTTAATGACATAACTTTATTATTATTATAAATTAAAATTGCTATTTCATTCTAACTTAAAGATTGTATAAGTACTTAACATTCATTTTCACTTACCTAAATTTTAAGGAATATGAATTTTGGTTTATGCTTTATATCTTAATCATTGTTATTAAAATCTGTTACAAAATTTAAAATCTAGTATGTAAGCATTGTGCCTCTTTTACATTTGTTAGCTCGTTTGAATTGATACTAATGCAGGGTTTTGGTTAAAAGAGAACATTTTGAATAGATTGATTATATTAGAAACCTTTTAGTTTTATATTCCATGTACAAACTTGAAATTTATAAAAGAGAAAATGTCTTCTGAAAAGTACTTTTCTGTTTGTATACCATAGTATGTGTGTTACATTGTTATATGTTTAAAAATATAAAATTTTCAAATATGTAATAAATTAGAAAATATTCAACAAATTTATAGGAAAAATGATTCTTAAATGACTTTTTAATTTAATGATAGTTAAGTCCAATATTATTAATGATAAGGCAGAAAACATAAAATCATGCTTCATATATATA
>NW_004624759.1:27742832-27755678 GCF_000247695.1 Heterocephalus glaber
TATATATATATCTTTCAATATGTAACAAAACCTAAGCATTTGACCTAGAGGCTCCTTCTAACACTGTGGTATTGCGTTTCCACAAAGAGACAGGTAGTGTATAAAAGATAAGGCTACTGGGAATCTGATACTCTGACAGTCAATTCAAATGCTTTGGGCTCTGAATTTAACTAGAAGTCAGTTATTGACAACAGAAGAAAGCTTTTGCCTGGGAAATTCCACTTAACATTTAAGAAAAGTTACATTAAAAAAAAAGTTAACTCATTCTCACAGTAACACTTCTATGTCTCTTCGCTAAAAAAAGAAAAATCTTATAAAGTAGAAAATTTATAGGCTTATCATTGTAAAAAGGAAACTTAAAAATCTACTTAATTTAAATTTCTATCTATATTGTTTAAAGTTCTAAGCATTTTATGGAAACTATTCGGTCTCTCTTTCTCCTCTACCTCTCCCATCCCCATTAATTTTCCATTTCTTGCTTTTGCTCAAGAGGTTAGACTTCAAGTCCTT
This sequence comes from Heterocephalus glaber, assembly GCF_000247695.1. Next base: position 27,743,343 of record NW_004624759.1, read on the forward strand.
TTAGGGTAGTCAACATATATTTCAAGAAACCCAGGACTAATCTTCAGCATACACACCAAGTCTACTGGAACACTATTTATTGGAGGACAGCTGTGGAGATCAGAGCAATCACACAGGCCTGGTCCATTACACTCAAAGCTATTACACAGGGTACCTATTGGGGCTACCTTTTATATACAATAATACTTTGGTTCACAACACTTATTTGTAAATAATTTGGTTCACAAATAGAAGCAACTGGCAAAATTATACTTCCCTTCTTGATCTCCATATTGGTTCATAAACACAACTTTGAATATTTTCCCCAGAACCGTGAAACAGATTAAGTTCATGAACCCAAGTATCCTTGTATAGTATTATTAGGTAACCTGACCTTCAAACTGGAAGCTTGAAGGAACATTTAGCTGCAAGGCTGACGGAATATGAATATATTTCCTAATATGGGACTGGAGTCCAATCCCTCATCATACAGTACTATATAACTAAAAAACATCTGTGACCTGAAATCTTAGATTCATACCTGTTCAGTTAATTTTGTCCATGAGTTGAATCCATTTTCCATGCAGCATTTGAAAAATCAGCTTGCCAAGAAGTAGGAAGTACTAGCACTCTACTGGAAAATATAAAATCAGGCCTTAAACGGGGCCTGGTGATCACTTTCAGAAGTGGATCAGCATGACAGGAGCCAAGCAGAGTAATGTATGACTCTTCTGATCTGAGATCTTTAGAGGAGTCACATGGACACACCAGACTAACTGACAGAGTGATCATAGTTTCATGTGAAAACATTCTCACTAGATTCTTCACATTTAGAACCAACTCTTCTTTCCATCCCTATTCCTACCTCAAACACTGCTAATAAATTTAATAATCTTACACATGTAATTTCAAATCCCCAATATTGAAACTGTCAGTGTCTGAGTTTTAAAATATGAATATCAGGAACTTTGTTAAGTGCTGGGTATGAGTGTAAATAAAATCCAATCGTGTTCTTCTTCGAACAAGGCCAAAAAATGTAAATTGGTTAACTTTCAATTCGCTATATGGGATACATACATGAATATATTTTTGTATACACACATTTGCACAATATTCATTCAGGTATTTTTATGAAACATTACTTTTATGACTAAGGAGGAAAAATTTTTATTTATATCACTAATGTGTATAGTAATTTTTTGGCATAAAAATCTTTAAAATACGTTCTTTGCTATAGGTTCCAGTTACTGATCATTTTGTAAAAAAGTGGTATAATTTTAGGAAATGAAAAACTGTATTCAACTATATCAACTCTTGAGATATTTGTCATTGCATAGAATTTCAAAAAAGAAAAATGTATTTACAACTTGGAATATTAAATAAGTTCCAGAAATAAGTGAGAGGTTGTATTGCTTTTGTAGTCCTAAAGATTAAATAATGTAGGTTTTAACTTATAATATAAAATTGATTACTTAAATAACTGTATTTTATACATTTAATTAATTTGAATGCAAAAATTACTTCATGCCATTGCTAGAAAATGTTAAATATTCTGCTGTAACTAACATAATTTTACTTCCATTATGGTAAAGTAAGCATTTGCCAAGAGGGTTGAGGTATATATATATATGCAAATTAATCCTTTAATATACCTACATCATTACTAGGAATAGCCCTTACTTTTTGGAGACAGAGAAATGTTGCTATCATTTAACTGAGTAAGATACACACCCCACATAGCACTAGCTATGTATTGTCTATGTGGAACAAGTTGGACTGTATGAGTATTATGGTGAAACAAAATATGGTCTATCTAAAATGAGAGCTTTCTAGGACTGTGGTAACATAAGTCTCTGGATATGTATTTGAAAATTATAAAATTCATCAAAAGAGTAAATAAAACTATTCCCATCCAGTTTTATAGCTGATTACAAGGCAAAAAAATACAGTGAACTTCAATTTATACATAAATGAGATGAACTTTTGAGAGTAAGATTAAATCACTGAACTGAGAATCAGAAATGTGCAGTGGAGTATTACTGGTGGAAAGCAGAGCAAATGTTACCACAACAGTCCAATTCTGAGAGAAAAACAATGAGAACAGGAGCTAGATTTACTATGGACCATCAAGGACCACTGGGAAACAGGTTCTTGATTGTTCCACAGGACGTAGCCCAAGGACTGCATCATTGATGGTCAGGAACTAGGAATGAAGACAAAAACACTGTGGACTTTACATAGAAAAAAGGAAAAAAAAATTGCAATTTCCTTTACTAATAGCAGGGTCCAACTTGTAATATAAAATTTTGTTAGCTAATAATATATTGACATTCATAAAACCAATTGTTACTACCCTTCAATGATAGTTCAAAGCATTTATTCATAAAAAGTCATCAGCCATCCATAAAAGGCTATGACAAGACAACAGCAAAAGTGAGATAGTTTCCACAACACGATAATATTAAAATAGCAGGGAAAACTGTACAACAGTGCTCCAACACTTACATCTTTAAACCAGAGTTTCCAATTAGGAGACACTAAGTGAATCAGAAAATTGTAAAATATAATTAAAAAATTAAAAACACAGATATGAGAATTCAGAAAATTCAATAAAAGATATTACTAAATTAAAACACAAGGAAAACAAAATAATTTATCAAAATATTAACGTGTCATTGTGAATATAAAGCAGTGTAGGGAATGAAAACACAATATTCTGTTCAAAAGATTAAAAAACAAAGTATTTTAAACACATTAATTCTAACCTTTCACTTCCCTTAAGTTTTATTCAAATCTGATGTAAGTGGAATTTCCCCCAGAAAATCTCATAAAATGAAAGGATGGAGAAGATGTTGAAAATTGTTACTTTATTTATAATTTCTATATTTAAAGTTTCATCACATAATTTATAAAATTGTACCATGACTGACAATTTTCATACATAGCCTCAAAAAATTATTGAACTTTAAAGCCACAGAGAAGTAAAATTACCACAAACCCCAAGCAAAATGATCATCGCGGAGGAAGTAAAGGAAATTAGGTCAACATTAGCTTTCTTGATAACACCATACAAAATAAGAACAATCAACTATTATTTTTAAAAGGACAAAGACAAAATAAAATAAATTAGAATTTGCAGAAGTGCTTTTACACCTATAAAAGATATGAGAATGATTAGATATTTAAGAATTTAATCATACATAAGTCCTTTTTGAGGAATCCACTATTTCCTTGAAACACCACTTTAAACATTTAAAGCAAATGATCAGCTTTTAAAATATTTAACTGTAGTTGTAAGAATCATATAAAATTGGAAAGAAATGAACTGATATAATTTGAATTTTAAAGTATATAAAAATGGAAATAAATGAGAGAAAGTGAGCAGAAAGGGAAAAGTAAAATAAATTCATTGATGATTGCCAAGGTCATTGATGATATTCAAGGATGCTCTGCAAAGCTAATAAAATAAAAAGCAAATAACCTAAATAATTTAAAAGGAGACTTGGGACATTATTAAATAGATTAGTACATTGCATAAGACAACAATTTGAGTGAAATAAGAACTATCTATAATATAATAATCCGTACAAAAGAGCAAAAAACACTAAATAGAAATATATATTTCCAATCCAAAATATGAAACTTACAATGTAATACATTGATCAAATTTCATGCTTTTTTGGACTTGCTCAATAATCAAATTCTATTTATTGTTAATAAGATTTATTGAAAATAAAGATACTCATAAAGAATAAAGAAATGGAGAATAGAATACAAGAAATACAGGCCATAAGTAATCAGGATCTGTACTATTAATATTAGATAAGCGTCTTACAATTATTATTTTGAATTCAGGAATACATGACTTTGAGAAAGATTCATTTTAAAAGTATAATCATATCCTCCCTCAAATAATCAGAATATGAAAATATTAAAATATAAACAGCTAGATAATATTTGATTTAAGATACGTTGATATTCTGGTATATGTTATAAACAGTTTTAGAACTTTAAACTAAACAGAAATCCGAACATGTTAAATTTTTTTCATTATTTTACATCAATTAGACTGATTATAGATGTTTGGAATAGTTTTTCTACAAGTGCCTCATTTTAAGGAGATAAATATGATAAGTATATGCATCATAAATTAAGATTTGAAAGAAATAAAAGAGTCCATAGTTTTATAGAAGATAGTTATATGATAATCACAGACATTGTATTCTCTGTTAGCCTTTCTGATATAAAGATAAAAATGTGTAATAGTGCTAATTGGTAAAAATGGAAAGAATTTTATGAACTTTTGAGTTTAGGGAAAGTAAAAGTCAAATTAGCCTTTTAATGTTCTAAACATAATGTCCCAAAGTCTTCAGTACAGTTGGAATGGACCTTGGATACCTAAAAGATGCATCTCTTTGTTGGTGGAAGATTCAGAATGCTTTATTGTCATTGATAGAGCTTACTTCCCATGAATTCACCAACCATATCCATACAGTTCCTTCAATCAGAAAATGCATTGATAAAAAATATAAAATCAAAGAAAATGGTTTACTACCGTATCTTCAGACTGACAACTTATGACTAATATAGGCCAAAATCTGTCTCTCTATAGAATATTACATATGTAATTTTAAAAATATTTTGTTAATGTTTTTATGTTTTCTTAAGAAGATACCAGAAGAAACTCTGAAGGGAAAATAGATAGTGGCAATAAATCCAGGTTTCATGATCTAGTTCCAGAACTACGCAGAAAGTTGGCTATATTCTCATAGTCTATGTCATAAAATTTAATTTTTTGAAAGTTCAATACCAGATATAGAGAATCAGCACAGTTATTTTTTAAACAATTCAGTGTTCACAATCTAATCGAACTAGATAGAAATTCTACACCTGAAAAATCAGTAATGTTTCACAGATGATTTTTCTCCTGATTTCCACTGACTGACTTGTAAGAATTCTTGACAAGTGTCTAGGGTATTGCATGAACTGTTCAGAGTGGTATATATTAAGGAGCCAAACAGGGCAGCTAGAAATAAATTTGTTACTTGTCATCCATACTTTATTATTAAATCTTTTTAAATAACTCATCACTATGCTAATAACATCATTTTCTGTGTTTTATTGCCTGACATTTAATGTGTAGTCAAGGCCAATTTGATCAAGATAAATCATGTGGTTCCTTTGTTCTATATTAGATTGTAAACAGAGTTCACCATGAGGGAATACAAGTATGTTTCTCTCATATTCTTATAAAATTATGGTCAGTTTACCTTATCATACTTACCAAGTAGTCAGATTATTTATTCCAAGTTTTTTAGTAGCATATCATTATAGTATTACTTACTTTCTGTGGCCATTGTATCTCTTTTTCCATGTCATCTTTGTTTCAGAGAGATATTCTTAGATAAGGCCTTTTAAAAATTATTTTCTCCTATTTTGAAAAAAATCATATTAGATTTAGAGAACTAATATTCCAAATTAATCTCTGTAGGTATTGGAATCATGAAAATTATTTAAAAGTTGTCCACTATCCACTCTGTACAATATGAGAAATACAAATTTTATTGAGACATAATCACTTTTTAAGATTTAAAAATCTAAGGCAATTAATAAGATATATGAACAAATATAATACAGGTAGAGAATTATAGGGCACAAGATATTTAAAATTCAGGATCATTTATTATTTAGAGGATAAAGAAACCACTCCAGCACAAATCTGAGTGATCAAGAATGTTTTGGGTCATTTGAGATAGACTTTAGCATGCAAGTAAAATATGATACAAGGAAGAAAGGAAGATGAGTCAAGACAAAGGATCTTTGTAAAAATAAGGGACGACTGCAAGAACAATAGTACATAAGAAGTAACTCAGTTTCTAGCTTGTGGTTCAGGAAAGGAATAGATTAAACATGATGAACTTACTGGAAGGGAATTGCTGTCAATTGTGACATCACGGATGAACTCTGAGGGCAGTATGTTAAGTGATCCATGCACAGTATGATCAAGGGACAGGACGACTGATAGTGCACGGTGTCTCTTTAATGCATCATAAAAAGTCAACTCATAGAAGCAGAGTAGCATGGTTATTATGAGGGGCTGGGTGAAAGGGGATTGGTAAACTACACTGATTTGTTTCTTAATGAATATGTATGAAATAAAGTCATCACACATCAGGACTTGAGAGAATCTGGAAAATGTAGTCAAGCATGTACTATACAAATTCTCAACAAAAATTTTCAAATATATTAGTTGGAAATGGTGAGGTACAGGCATAGACAAAATAGTTTTCGAGGTGCATAAGTGGAGAAATAAAATGCTATTTCAGAATAAAGGTTTTTTTTAGATACCAGCAGAATATTTTGGATCAGGTTTGTTTCTGAACTATGGGAGTGGCTTTTGAATGGAAGCCTTTTCAGTTTGAAATGCCATTGTCCCGCCCAATCTTGCTAAGAATGGAAAATTCAGTTTTAAATAAAACTGTGATTAAGGATCATGGGAGAATGATTGTATACTGGTTAGGACTCTATAAAAACATGGTAGCATGGCATCTAGAGCGGCTTCCCAGAGATTCATTAGCCTCATAGACAGTGCTGTCGTACTAACAACATTCATCCATTGCTTCTTGGTTCCTTTCAAACGGTTTATCCGGCAGAGTGGAATGGCATAATATAAGAAAAATTATCACTGGGAGAAACACAATAAAAGGATTTTTTCAGAGAACAAACTAATGTAGATAAAGATGTCAAATTGACAGTTGGATTGCATTAAATTAAGAAGCTTTTGCAAAGCCAAGGAAACAACAGAGTGAAGAGAAAGCCACAGAATTTGAGAAAATCTGTTCTGACTACTCTTCTGCTTTAAATCTAAAATTCAGAATACAGAAAATACTAAAAAAAAAAAAAATCCAACATCAAAAAGCGAATAGTCAAAAGCCATATATGCACAAATGAACTAGGCAAATACTTCTCAAAAAAGAAACCATATTATTTGATATACATTAAAGATGGATAATCTTTTCTTTCAAGGAACGTATATTAAAATGCTCTTTTTAACATGTGGAGCCATGAATTTAATGAAGAAAAAATATTGCTCTTGTCTTGAAAAAATGTCCATAAACAATCCAGTCAACATGATTTTGAAATAAAATTAAATCTAGTGTAAGGATCAGAATCATTATATGTAGAATGTGGTTTGTAATGACTTTAAACAGTGCTTGAAGAAGGAAGGTAGAAAGAGTACGTATTGTTCTGAAATTTAAATAGAGAATTCATATTAGTTTTAGTGACACAAGAAGATGAATATAATCTCATTATAGTCAGTTGGTTCATGTACATCTGTACCTAACAAAGATCCACCCAAAATGGTATTGAAATGTTAGAAATAGTTTGAGATATTTAGGAGATAAATGTAATAATTTAAATGTTAGTTTTCATGAGCTATATATGTTTCACAGATTGCTTCTAAATATGTCCTTGAAGATCCTTGTTTCTTTCATTTATTGTGAAGAACAGATTGGAGTACAGCACACCACATTCTTTGAAAAAAATTTGTTTTCTATTCTCTCACATCCAAAATGATTGGGGCAGCCTTACAATTACAATAGCTTTCCTGATCTCAGCATTTCTTGTAAGAAACAAGCATATATGATGTTCCATCACATTGATTCCCAATTTTCTGAACTTAGAGCACATATTATTTGTAGACTTGGTACAGTATGGCAGAATAAGAAGCTAAACCTGCTGATGCCCAAAGGAGATTACCCAGAAGGTTGCAATTACCTCTAGCACTCTCTGACTGACAAAAAGCTGAGTGTGTCAATATTACAGCACACCCAGCAATCTATTAGGGGCTTAACAGAGTGAATTTGAAACCAAGGTTTTGCAACAGCAATATCCCTCATCCCAGATGTTCAAAACCTGAAAGAAGCTAGAGAGTCTCAAAGAAAAAAAAATCATGCAATTCCTACTGTTATTAGTCAATTCATGGGATTCTGGAAAGAAATAAGAAAGCTAAGTTTTTTAACTTGATTCATATGAGAATGAAAAAATACCTTTATCCTGGAAAACTAAGGCCAGAAATATTGTTTCTTCTAGAGTCATCTAATCTTAAAAACTAACATGAGCTATTTGAATGAAGGAAAAACAAAGTGCACTTTGAATGACCTCAACTTATCTTAAATGACTACTGTCAAGCTTCCATTATAATATTTAAGGAATCTATTGCCTGTAAGCTAGCAATAGCCTGCATAAAAAATAGCCCCCAAACTTTTCAAAACCTTCACATCTTAGCTGCATAGAAATATCAATTGCCCCCATTTCATACTAATGTAATTCTTTTTTTAAAATATCTTCAGATAAACCAAGAATCCTTTTTTTTTTTTTTCATACCAGGGATCGAACTTGGGACCTTGCGCTTGAGAGCCAGGTGAGAGAACCACTGAGCTAAATCCCCAGCCCTAAACAAAGAATCTTATTTTAATATTGCCATAATTATATTATTCTTAGATGGTTTTTATTTCTATATTTTCTTTAAAGATATTTATGCATATATAATGAAATAGAGTAATATGGTTTAATTTGTTTATTATAGTACTTGCATATTTATGTTTAATCTAAGATATTTGCATTGTTCTTTGACAGGTCTGCTTACTCATACATACACGAATTATTTTATCAGATTCCTATACCACACAGCATCTTGAAATTCTAACTAAAATTGTATCAAATCCATAGTTCCATTTAGTAATGACTGATATATATTTTCTAGCCATGAGTATGAATTATTTTTTAGTAATTTAACTTTATTTTACTATCTTCCTAACAAATCACATACTATAATTCTATAAAGAGTTTATAAAAAATTTACTTTGCTAGAAATAGTTTTGGCATCTTCAACTCTCAAGATATTTGTGCAATTATCGCCATCACATTATTTTAATATCATTATTTTCTAATTATTTACTTATTTATTTTTGCAGTAATAAGGATCAAAACCTGAGTATCATGCATGATAGGTAAACTTTCAGACAGGACAGTAAGCTACACCCCTATTCCTTTTCTTCACTTAAATCGTACAAACTTTATATTACATTTAAGGACAAGTGAGATTTATTTTTAAGTCATGACATGTTTATTTAGCTCACAGTTTTACAGGTGGCAGTCCAGGACTGAGTGGACCAATTGTTTTGGTAGTTCTGATGGGCATGCCAGATGGCAATGGTGGGGATGCAAACTGCTGTCTTCATGTCCAGGAACAAAAGGAGAGAGAACAGTTTGAGGTCCCACAGCCTCCATCAAGGGCACACCATAAAAGTCTAAGCACTTTCTAAGAGTCTCTGTGTCCCAAAGACCCATAGCATCTGCCAAAAATGTCATGAAGGGGATTATCCCTTTAACACAAAAATTTTGGGGAGACACTTAACCTCCAGACTCTTGTAACCTCTAAGGTCACTGACCTCTGCCTCTGGTCAGGTCAATACCAGAAATATCCAAGATGAAAGTGATATAGAGGGAAGAGATGTACCTCCCAAACCTACTAGATATCTGAAACAGGAGTTCATATTCTCTAAAATCAAAGAATGAATTCTAGGAACAACGGAGGTTAAGAGTAGGAAAAATTTATTGGGAGAAAGAAAGCTTCTGCCTAAGAGAGACAGAAGGGGGACTGGAAAGTGGGTTGTCCACCCACCCCACTTTTCAAAGATGTTTTATACTGCAAAGCCATGTGGTGAGGCGGGTACAAAGTGGAACAAAACTGTAAGATCCAATGGAAATTTTCAAGGTGGGCATGAGGTGGGGCAAAACCATGACCAAGTAATAAGATTACAAGTACAGTCACCCAGGTAATATTGATTAAATGTACTAAATGTGTATTAAATGGGGGTCAAATGGGGGAGTAAGTCACACACCAAGCAGGATTTTCAGTAAGGGTGGGGGTGAGGGATATTTTCTGGAGAGGCTGGGTTAAGACCTTGACTCTCTACCCAGGTGATTGATACCTATTTAGAATATCAATTACTGTTATTTATCCCCAGGGGAAGCACAAGGGTGTGTAGTATCTCTCCTTTTACAATTCTGGCCTTCAGTGAATATGTCTTGATTGTCCTCCATGTTGGCTTCTTGCTGTGTTGGCTCCTGGAGGCCTGATGCTGTCTAACTGTGCCCAAGATATGTAATTAACTTACCTGTCTGCAATAGAAGCACTTATTCTATTTTTAAATATCTCAATGAAGGAGCTTCTCATGAAAGGAGTAATATTTAATCAATTTAATACATTTAATGATGAAGTCCTTCTTGGTGGCTGACTGGAACCATTTGTCTACAATTCATACACATTTCTATAGACCAAGGGCTTGGGGAATCTGAAGGACAGTCCCCTGCACCCCAAGAGAATCCAACTCTGGGTGCATCACACTCAAGGAGGCCTAACTCTTGCTCTGTGTTGAAGTCACTGCCATGGCCAAGCAGGCCATTATGTCAGTGATCACAGTGTGATTACAGCTGAGGAGTATCAGGAGGCCTTTTTTTTCAATAAACAATCATCCTCTGTTTAGTGCATTATGTTTTTATTTTAGTCTATGTTTGTGATATATAATGAATATTCATTGTGGGGATTTAGTACATTAACATGTCACATTTTAATCTTTTTTACTTCCCAATCCACACCCCTCTCTCCTCTCTTCTTCCATCTCTAGATCCTCCTCATTTGTACAAAAGTCATACCATCTTCTTTTGTGTTATCTAACTTTTATTTTACTCTTTAATTTTTATACTTTGGGATTCTCAATAACAGAAACCATGCAATATTTAACCTTTTGTGTTTGATTTATTTCATTTAACTTTGGTCTCCATCCTTTTTCCTACATCCATTTTCCTACAAATAACTCAAATTTATCCTTATTTGTGACTGAGTAGCACTCCATTGTGTATATACACATCTGTTTTATCTATTCATCTGTTGATTGGCATGAATGTGTTTCCATGATTTAGTTATTATTAGTTGTTCTGCTATAAACATAAGTATGCATGTATCACATTAATATCATGCATTTAACTCTTTTAAGAAGATTTACAAAATAGCCTTACAATGGCTTCATGGGGGTTTAGGGATGGAAGAATGAACAGTACAATGGAGAGTTGCAGGCTGCAGTCAAAAATCAAAGCCCTGGAGCCCATTGCAGGGTCTTTACTGAAAAGCAGAAAGGTCTGCATTGGGAGACTGAGGAGTCTATGAGTCTGTGCTGGAAGCCTGAAGAAACTGGAGACAAAAGATAACTTTCTTCTTTCCCCTTTCATTCCCTTTATTCCACAAGGCTAATGCTTGGTGCCACTCACATCCAGGAGTGAGTCTTTCCTCTCAGTTTATATCCTATGTGTCAATCATCCACAGACACACCCAGAACTATACACCACTAATCCAATAAACATTTATTAAAACATTCAAGGTAACATCACAATTAACCACTGTATATCACTGATTAAAGGTCTTCAGAGAAATTCGGCAAAGATCTGTGTGACATAACAGAATGTTTACCATAAGCACTCTAAAAAGGTAGTCTGAATCTGCATTTACACATTTATTGATACTTTTGTCCTGGTGCCTTTCTTACTAACACAGGAAAAGTCAGAGTAGATCACTAATCACATAATTTCATATTATGTTTGATTACATATTTACCAGCACTATTGCCTGGTTTAAACCAAGAGGTGGAAAATATCAAGTCAGCACTCTGGGTCCTGTGATAGCAGGTTCGGAATAAAGGTTTCTTTGAATATCTATCAGTTTGCATTTTTATCTCTATATGTACAGTTGGAGACTAGAATCTGTAACAGTGTTTGGAAGTGATGGTCATGTAGTAAATTCTTGACCTTTCTGTAACCATGGTAATAGCAGTTCATGGACTTGTGGTGAGAGGCCTGTAGCTTCACAAAGACACTAAATAATAAGATTCATCACTGATCACAGGGTTTTCATTAAGGTATTATACAACCCAGGCCAGTGTATATTTGTTTATAAACTGAATAGATTCCAGACTTTCAATTTACCTGAGAAAATCTTGGAAAAACTAATACAGCTCTCCAAGCAGGAGAATTTTACTTTAGGAGAAAATGTGCACCCATGTTCATAGTAGCAAAGATTGTAATAGCTAAAACTTGGAAACAGCCCAATTGGCCATCAACTGGAGACTGGATAAAGAAAATGTGGTTTTTTTAATAAAATAGAGTACTACTCAGCCATAAAGAATGTGATATTAGAGACATTTATAGCTAAATGGATGCACATTGAGGCGATACTCTTAAGTGAAATAAATAGGACAGACGTGTAAATACAGAATAGTTTCTCTTGTGTGAGAAACT
>NW_004624759.1:27769405-27794520 GCF_000247695.1 Heterocephalus glaber
GCACTCTGAAAAGAGAGATTGAAGATGATATCAGAAAATGGACAAACATCCCTTGCTCCTGGGTCAGAAGGATCAACATAGTGATAATGGCCATACTTCCAAAACTGCTATACTGATTCAATGCAACCCCAATTGAAATCCTAGCAGCATACTTCACGGACCTTGAGAAAACAAACCAAAAATTCATTTGGAACAAGAAGAGACCCAGAATAGCAAAAATAATTCTAGGTAACAGAGACATGGCAGTGGGTATCACATTCCCCATCTTAAAACAATACTACAAAGCTACTGTAATAAAAACAGCTTGTTACTCTCAGAGAAACAGACCCAAGGACCATTGGAACAGATTAGAAGATGCAGAAACAACTCCAGACACAGCCACCTCATCTTCAACAAAGGAGCCAAACACCCTCACTGGAGGAAAAATAGACTCTTTAATAAATGGTGCTGGAAAAATTGGGTTTCAACTTGCCAAAGATTAAAACTAGACCTTTATCTCTCACCATGCACTAAACAAAATGAATTAAAGATGTAAATATTAAAACAGGAACACTAAACTGGCTAGAAGAGTTTAGGAAGAACCCTTGCAGACACTGGTATAGGAAAAGATTTTATGAACAAAATCTCAGTTGCCTGTCAACTACCACAAGCAATCAACAAGTGGTATCTCTTCTTACTAAAATGCCTCTGCACAGGAAGAGAAACCACCAGCAATGTGCAGAGACAACCCACAATGTGGGAAAAAATTTTTACAAGCTGTTCCTCAGACAAAAGTCTGCTATCTCGAATATATAAAGAACTTTAAAAAATCAAACTTCCCAAATTTAAACACCCAATCAAAAAATGGGCATCTGAAATGATCAGACATTTTTCAGACAAGAAGTAGAAATAGCAATTAAACATATGAAAAAATGTTCAACATCACTGATCATTCAAGAGATGCAAATGAAAACAATGCTGAGATTCAAGCTCACCCCAGACAGAATGGCTGCTATCATGAAATCAACCAATAACAACTGCTGGCGGGGCTGTGGGGAAAGAGCAACATTGCTCCACTGCTGGTGGGAGTGTAGAGTGGTGCAACCACTGTGGAAATCAGTATGGAGATACCTCAAAGAACAAGGACTGGAAGTCCCATTTGACCCAGCTATTCCCCTGCTCGGTATCTTCCTAAAATAATTAAAAGAATCATACCACAGTGATATATGTGCACTCATGTTCATAGCTGCACAGTTTGTAATAGCTAAAACTTAGAAGCAGACCAATTCCTCATCAACTGGAGACTGGATAAAGAAAATGTAGGTTTTTAAAAATAAAATGGAGTACTACTCAGCCGTAAAAAAATGAGATTTAGCCACATAGCTAAACAGATGCACATTGAAGCGATACTCTTAAATGAAATAAATAGGAGACAAGTGTAAATACAGAATAGTCTCAGTAGTGTGAGAAACTGAAAGGTCAATAAGGGCTAAAAGGTATAATAGATAATATGAAATTGGAAGAAAAGGGGCAAAGGGGAAGGGGAAGTGGTAGGGGTAGGGGAAAGAAAAGAAAGGAATGCAATTAATATGAGAAAGTGAAAAAATGGAAACACTGTCTTTGTAAATAGGAAGGGATGGAGAGGTTGAAGGGAGGGCAGGGAAAGGGGGAAAAATAAGAACAAAGAGAGATTATGTAAAGGTGCAAATTTCCAGTGATGAATGTCATTATATTGTATACCTAAAATGTACCAATAAAAACAATTACTGTTCCATAAAAATAAAATCTGTCTATTACAAGTTTAGAAAGGGTAGAAATAAGGATTAGAGAAAATAAATAATTTTACTTTCCTATTAATGAGTAATATTAAAATCTATTCTTCAGTCTACCTAGCAACAAAAAGAACAATACATTCCACTGGCTTTTCTGGTGGAATTAATGTTACAATTCCTACTTTACTAAGACAATCTTTTGTTGTTTATGACTGGCTCTTTATTATTTGGGACAGAGTTATGATGGTTATAAATATGTGCAGAGGTATTTTCTATGAGTTTAGGGGGATGTGCATAACACTAGCCAAGTGGGCACTATTCTTAATATTTGAAGGTAACAGAAGTGGATGGGATTACCAGTTATGTTTGTTTTGTGTGTTACCTGGAAAAAAGAAAAATAAAACTCTTCATTCCCAAGCATGTGTTTCCATAATGACTTCTACTTTTCAGTAATGATATTAGCAACTTTTTTATTTCTTCTGGCTGTCAGCTGAAAAATTTAGAAAAGGCCTCTATAGATGCATTCTCAGACACCTTCAAGGACATGAAGCATGCCTCTATTGGCATGGTGATATCTGCCTCGAGGCATCTAGAAGCATCCTGTAGCCCATATTTATAAACACAGTATAGAAAAAAATCTGTCATGAGTGTCTAATATTAAAGGAATTTCTAAATCAGCTTCTCAGCTATGTAGAGTTAGCAATATACATTTTTATTTTAGTGTATGTTCATGTGTGTGATATTCATGTAGATAGTGTGTGTAACATATGTATACATACAAATTTATCTACCAATATCTTGTGATATGTATCACATCAATATGTGTATTTATGGTGTAGTCTAGAATGAAAATAGTAACAAACTTATCTCATGGGTTGCAGACAACACAGAAAGCAAGTTTAAGAGCTAAAAGTCAAATGAATATTATCTATAGGAATTAAGATAATTTCACCTGTTTTAAGTAGCACACATTTGTACAGTGATAATGGTAAATGTGTGTTTTCAAAGCTATTCACAACAAATTCAAACCGATTGCTTACAAGGTAAGATATTCATCACAAAGAATTTGTATTAAAGGCTATAGAGGACTAAAGTTTATTATTTTTAAGATTCCAACATCCAGTGGGGGCTCAATTGAGTTGTGAACACCAGATATATAATTTAGTTTACATTTTCTACCAAATATCTTTGCCAGACTAAATTTTAGATTTTTTTAAATTTGAGATTTTTTTAATGGTAACATTTAAAAATAAAAATAATTATCCCAACTTATGTATTAAATTGTTCTCTTGCAGAGGATATCTACTGGTAGATTTTTAAATATATATTTCATGTAGTACTTAAGGAAAAATTAAACAAAAATTTCTCATTTTTGTAATGGAAATATCTATCCAATTCTGTTATTCAAATGTTCTTTTTACTTTATCATATTTCACAGAACTTTATATCCAAAGGGGAAGGAAAAATTTGCAATTTTTTTTTACTTGATGAATAAACATAAGCACAATCCTCACAGCACTTTGCTGATTGTATTAAGGCATCAGACTGGCAAGAACCTAAAGAATCCAAATGCTTTCATTGGTCTATTTTTTTTTTTATTGCATCTGTCAGCCTGTACATGTTGTAGTTACTGATACCTACTTCTCTATTTCATTTTGCTAAAATCCACCTAATTTTTAAATGAGACCAAAACAAACTTTAATATTTGAAGAAAATATATTACATGGAAAAGCATAAAAGTGATATGCCCTCTGGAATTATGTCAAAATTCAAAACATTTTATTCAAGAGAATCATATTATAAAAAGGACATCCGAACTTAAGGCTACAACCTAGTAATAACTCCTAAAAAACTGATAATTCATTTATTCATGAAATCATTAGAAATCCCATCCACATATTAACTGACTCAGTATATCTGATTAATTTTGGATTTACATACTGTTTCACGGAAAAAGATGATTTTTTTTTTTACTAGTGGTAAAACTGTAACATTGAAAGCTTTTTTTCTTTTTTGTATCGGGAATCAAACTCAGGACCTTGCACCTGTGAGGCAGGTGCCAGGGCCACTCAGCTAAATCCCCATCCCAAAATTGAAAGCTTTTTACTTACTGAACATACATTTAGGTTGACAAGCAAAGGTTGTTACCTTCATGGAACATGTATTGTTGTAAAAACAAACAGGAAAACCATAGGGTGAAAGAGCATGCCTTCATTTGTCTACAGTTAAGTCCAATCTATACCTCCAATCCTGACACAAACATAAGAGCAATCTTTCATTATTCAAATTGCACTGATTCAAATAACTTATTAAATGTACAGATCTTTCACTTCCCTGGTTAAGTTAATTAGTATTTAATTTTTCTGGAAGCCACTGTAAAGTGCAGTTTCCCTAATTTCCCTGACAGTGAGTTTGTTATTGGTGTACAGGAACGCTAATGATTCTTGAGTGTTGACTTTGTATCCTGCTATAGTGACCAATATGGATATTAGTTTGAGGAGTATTTTGGTGAGTTTGGGGGTCTTCTATGTAAAGTATCACGTCATTAGCAAATACTGATAATTTCACTTCTTCTTTCTTTATCCGTACACCTTTCTTTTCTTTTCTCTTTTCTTATTGCTATAGCTAATGTTTTGAGAACTGAATTAAACAGCAGTGACTATAGTGGACATCTTTGTCTTGCTCCTGATTTTTGAGGGAAAGCTTTCAGCTTTTCTCCATTTAGTATGATATTGGTAATTAGTTTGTTATAGATGGCTCTTAACAGATTGACATAAAGTCCTTCTATTACTATTTTCTTCGGTTTTTTTTAATCATAAATAGATGTTGAATTTAGTCAAATGCTTTTTCTGCATCTACTGAGATGATCATTTGATTTTTTACACTTGCTTCTGTTTATGTGGTTTCTTACATTTATTGATTTAACATATTGATACATTGAACAATATCTGCATCCCTGGAATGTATCCTTCTTCATCGTGATGTATGATCTTTTAAAGATTTGCTGCATTATACTTGCCAGTATCTTGTTGAGGATATTTGTATTTATTTATTAATGAGTCTGATTGGTAGTTTTCTTTTTCAGCTGGGTCCTTTTCTGCTTCTGATATCAGGATAATTCAAAACTGTTACATAGATTTAAAGCAATCTCAGTCAAAATATCAACTACATTTCTTAAAGAACTGGAGAAAGGAAACCTAATAATGATACAGAACCAGAAGAAACCTAGAATAGGAGAAACAATTCCAGGCAACCAGGGCAAGGCAAGGGGCATCACATCAAAATCTCAGACTTCAAGTTATACCACAAAGCTACAATGATAAAAACTATGTGGTATTGGCACAAAAATAGGCTTGTGGGGGTCAATGAAACAGAACAGTAGGTACAGAAACAACTCCTGTCATACTCAGGTATGTTATTTTTAACAAATGGGCCAAAGTGCTTCACTGGAGTAAAGATAGCCTCTATCAAATGGTGTTGGGAAAACTCTCTATCCATATGCTGAAGGGTGAACCTAGACCTATATCTCTCATCATGCAGTAAACTAAAATAAAAATGAATCAAAGATCTAAAAATTAGAACACATAATTTAATCTGCTGGAAGAAAAAAATAGGTAAACTCTTGAAGAACATAGATGTAGGCAAAAATTCTCTGAACAAAACTCCAGGTCCACAAGATATGATACCAAGAATCAACAGAATTTAACTTTATCAAGTTAAAAAGATTCTGCATATCAAAGGCACCCATAAACTGAGTGAAGAGATAACTGACATAATGAGAAAAACAAATTTCCAGCTACTTCTCAAAGGACTGATATCTAAGTAACTCAATAAGCATTTGAAATGAATAGACACTTCTCAGATGGAGAAATACAAATGACCAATAAATGCATGAAAAAATTCTCAACATCTGTAGCCATTCAAGAAATGAAAAGTGAAACATGGGATTCCATCTCATTCCAGAAAGAATGGCTACCATCAAGAAATCAACCTATAACAACTGTTGGTGAAGCTGTGGAGAGAAAAAAAAACCTTCTTTATTGTTGGTGAAACTGTAAACTGATACAACCACTATGTAAATCAATATGGAAATTCCTCAAAAAAACTAAAGTAGAAATTTCATTTGCCCTGTCTGTTCCTCTACTAGTATCTTCCAAAAGTGTTAAAAACTTTATACCTCAGTGATGTGTGCATACTTATTTTTATAGCAGTACAATTCATAGTCGCTAAATCTAGGAAACAGCTTATATGTCCATCAGTAGATGAATGGATAATAAATAGGTTATTTGTGCACATTTTATATACTCTACCATAAAAAAGGATTAATTTGAGTCATTTATGAAAATGAATTCACCTTCAGCTCATAATGTTAAGTGAAGTAACAAACTATATATGACAAATAATAGGAAAAAAGAGAAGGAAAATGGCATTATAATTCAGTGTGGATGTTGTATCTAAAAGTACACCTTTTCTTAGTACAATGGGATTATATGTTTTATATATTCTTGGCCTATTAGCCTGGTTTTCTATCTATCTATCTATCTATCTATCTATCTATCTATCTATCTATCTATGTAATTAACTTTATAATGTCTAATAAGAAAAATAAGTGAATCTGATGTTGGAAAAATAAAAGGGGTGGGGCAGGGGGGAAAGAAGGGAACTGAGATGTGTTATGTCTGTGTACCAATCCCCCACAGTGACTGTAATCAGTATGTACTGCAAACATTAAGTAACAAAAGTAAAACCAAACAGACAAATAAAACAAAAACAAAAAAGAAAGATTTTTTAAAAAGAATTCATTAAATGATCACCTTAGTGCTGGAAATTTAGGCAAATTATATAGAATATTAAACTATAAGTGCTGTGGAAAAAAGACAATGAGGCATGGTGGTCAAGCTGGAGAGCGAGGGGTGCTGAGAGGGCAGCAGACACTGCCAGGGCTGCAACTTCACTGCAGCAAGGAGTGAACCAAGTAGCATTGCACCTGCGGAAGGACCAAGTGAAGCCAGAGCAAATACCTTAGTGTAGCATCGCAAGTACCTTAAGATGATCACGGCCTTAAGTCACAAGGCCAGTGCAAGTGGGACAGAGTGAAGACAGCTGGGAGGGAAGGAGTGACACACTGTAACCACCTGGAAATCATCCCAAGAGGTTTGCAACTTATTTTAAGAAAGATTGAGGAAAAAAATAGATTAATTCATTGCTTTCAGCCTAAGAATAATGAAAAATTTATCTGGCTCTTTCTGGAAATAGTATGTAGGAAAAAAAGGAATGGACATATTTGGGGATTCCCTTTGCTACTGCATTGGCTAAATAATTAGTTCAATGAGTTGATACAATGAGAATGGTACCTGTGGCACTTTCTCAAGTTTTAAGGCATAATTTTATATTTTTACTACATATACCATGCTTGTCCTATCCTCCATTTTCCTATAATTTGTTTTTCGATTGGAAATATCAATCACTTTCTTCATCCTTCTGGGGATTTTTTTCTCTTCAATTTGTTACTATGGTGAATCAAATATGCCTGTTCAGTGTATGTATGAGTTTACGTGTGCACTAGCCTTTAAATACATTTTTGTATTCATTTTTGCTTTTGGATTTTTACATATATTTTGTGATTCATGTAGACTATAGTGTCCACCTGTATAATAATTTGCCTTTATTTTATCATAGGGAGATGAATCACATTCAGATGCTATTTCCTCTTCATCTATCCTCTCAAAGAATTAGTATAACATTGGAATTGTCTTCTCTAAACTACATGCTGTAACTCTTCTATGAAACTCGATTCCCTGGTTAGTTGTAGGACAATTTTTCAATATCAATTTATATGATTACTAAATTTCTACTTTCATTCATGAGTCCATTTTTCTGGATTTACATTTTATATTATTTGAATATAAATTTCTAAGAACACTTGCAACATGTTTATCATATTTCTTAACTGACTGTTTTTAATCCTTACTACTCTTAGAATTCTCTGTTCTTTTAATTTCCTGATCTGATTTTTGAGTTCTTTTTCTCCTTTTAGAGGAGAAAGAAATGTAAAATTTCTTCCAATCTAAATTATTTATTTTCGAGTTTTCTTTTAAATGACTTACATACATTTGTAGACCATCTCACTTTATTTACATATTTGTATAATTACTTCTCTCATCTCAATTACTTTCCTTTTCCTTTGTTTGTTTGGAATACTGCATCTCGTAGTTTCTAATTCTCTCTCTCTCTCTCTCTCTCTCTCTCTCTCTCTCTCTCTCTCTCTTTCTCTCTCATTTTATATAGTACTACGGATTGAACATAAGGTCTTCACACCTCACTAATAGCCAGCTCTTTGTACTTATTTGTAGACAAGTTCTCACTATTCTTCTAAATTTCCCTTGCTGGACTGTAACCTGCGATTCTCCTGCCTTAGTCTCCCAGAGTGCTGAGATTACAGGAATGTGCCACCATGCCTGGCTCTAATTCTTATTCTTGGCACATGAATTTTTCTCACATAATTTCTCTCACTACTTTTAATATATTTTCATCACATTTGGTGCTTTTCTCTATCATAAGATTAAAAGAGAAAGAACTTTTTCTCTTTGGAGTTAAATAATCTTAAGAATTTGTGACATCATTTCTGGAAAATCAGTATCTCTAGAACATTGCCTCTCTCTATTAATGACTTCTGTAACTTTTAATAGAAAAATCTTAAACTTTCTCATTTTATTTTCAGTTTCTCTTTGGCTCCTTGCCATGTTTCCTATTTCTTCATCTTGCTATGCTGGTTTTTTTTGCCGTACCTATTATTTACACTTTCCAATCCTCTCTCAGATATCTAGAAAGTGTTACTTAAACCATAATAAAAAATTTACTGTTAATTTTCATATTTTTAATTTCCAAATGTTCTCCCCTCCAATCTAGATGGTCCATTTTGCATATTTTGTATTTGTTATAATTTCAAATCTGTTGAGATAAATGAAACTTACTTATACTTTCTGCCATTTCTTCTGGTTCCTATCCAATGTGGTATGTTTCTTTAAGTACAGATTGCTTCTGTTAATGCAAGTCAGTGATTTTGTCTGTGCTAAGTTTTGGAGACTTGGGTTTAAGGGGATTGTCCTTCTCAAATGTGAGTCTGGCATGCCTGCTGTTATTACTAATTCAGGACCAGTTTAAACCATTTTATTCAATTATCATTTTTTTGGATATAAGAATATCAACCTAAAAGAATTGCAACCTATTTGAGCATTTCCTGAGAACTGTTCTTGTTGCAAGTCTATAAGCAAATGGTCTTACAGTGGTGATTTAGTTTCCCTCAGTGTTTATCCATGGGATCCCCTTTCAAGGATTCAACCTTTATTTGCGACACTGAAATCTACCCTTTACCATGAGCAGACTCTGTGTTTTATTTTGATCCCATACATAGGCAGATAATTAAAACCTGAGACATAGTAACCATTGATTATAAAGCACCCTGAGGCAGCCAACAACTTCAAAGCTCAATTTTCTCTTTGAATTCAGGCTTTATCATCATTTTCAGGCTCACATATCTCCCTTGCTTTCTTGCCTGAGGTGAAAAGTGCTTGAAATGAAGTTTTCATATTGTTTTTCTAGAGGTTGTATTTACTATACAAGGAGCAGTGGTTACATTGTTCTGATTGTCCAGTTGAAATAAACGGAAGTACTCCAATTTTTGTACATTTTCTGAAAATTGAAAATTGTTGAGTCATGTCATCTACTGTACTCTTCCCTTTCATTTTTTTTTCAAGTAGGTTTCTGAGCTATGCAATCTTATCTTTTAATTTTGGTTAATTAAGAAAAATCAACATTTTGAAAATTCTTTACTGGAAATTCTCCCAAGAAAACCACCTAGTTTCTAACCCTATGGTTTTTGTATATCATGCAACATAAATCAGGAAATTGTTTTACTGTATAAATCTGCACACCTTTGTTCTCTTTGGTGTTTTGAATGCAGACTTCTAAGCAAATAACTTAATGCATAGTAACTGATTCTAATTTTTCATTTCAAACACCAGAATGTTTGCTTTTTTTTTTCTTTATCCAATACTTGGGATAAAATTAGAGATAAAGCTCTAGCTATTGTTTTGAGACATGTTATCCCTAACTGGATAAATTGTTCCAGCTAGTTTCAATTTGCAAACCTCTTGCTCTTCCTCACAGAGTGCTGAAATTATAAGCATGTACCATTACTCCTGGTTTTCCAAAATTCTTTTATATCAGTTATTTAACAGAATTGCTAATCTTTCCTGCTTCCCAATTTACTAAATTATGAGTAATGATCTCTAGGAACTTAAAAAGTTTTAAAAATTTTTAATTTATATAGTTTGTCTATTCAAGTTTAATCATGTTAGTTCTCCCTGGGGCAATTTTATTTCAAAATACTATAACTGGCAGTTGCAGTGAAATTGAATGCAGGAACAGCAGATTTGATTAACAAAGGTCATAAATGTAGTTTTCTACACTGAAAGAAAGAATATGTAAAAATTTATAAAGAACTAGTGATATAAATGACATCTTATAATTTCTAATTTATTCTAAAAGTATCATTCAACACTTATGCCTATTTCTTATGATTTTATAAAGCTGAAGTGCAATAAACAACATTGTGTTAATTTTCTAGATTGGTAAAATGAATGGCTTATGTTTTTAGATTAGTTACAAAGATTAAAATGGACAATGAGAAATTATTTTCATAATTTAAAGACATAATCTGTTTCCTTATCTTGCATCTGTTCCAATAATAGTATTATTAAACAAATGAATGAAGCAACATATTTTAGGCATCCAACTTATGGGTAAAAATTGATTTTTCTAATTCCAAAGAAGGGCAGTTCAATGGAAAGATAAAATATGAAAGTTTTCAATTACAACTAGTGCCATTAGATATTTGGTAAAACTGAATTAAAGCAGAACTTTCAATTTAATGGAAGAATGAGCAATGTTCTATCTTATGTTTTATAGCAAACACTGCTTTGAAAAAAGTAAGACTATAACCCTAGAACTCAAATTTCTGTATTTCTTTATTATTTGTATTCTGTTAAACAATTTAGCTTTACTTTTTCAGAAATTAAACACTGATGAAGGAAAACATTTTATTTTAAATCCATTTTCAAAAACCTGAAATTAAATGGGAAATATTAATTGATTGACATTTTTCTATTTTGCTTGAAGCAGTGAGATTAAAACACTAATAGGAAAAATGTCTGAGTGAAATACATACTCAGGGGAGGGCAATTTAAATTGCATTATGGAAATAATTTCAATTAAAAATGTTGAAAAAGCATTATTTTCAGTATGTAACACATGTGGCAAGCTTATAGTTCACATGTTAAAGCTTCTGTGGGTGTGGGCCAAGGAACATAAGAATCTTTCTATCCAGATTTATATTCAGTGACTTTTCATATGTTAGAGCAATAATTATGACCAGATAAGATAATGCATCCAAAAATCACTTTGTACTATAACATAAAATACAGTTATTAGATAGACAAATTGCTATAGCAGATATAACGAGCTTCACATAAGTAGTGAGTTAAAAAAGCAAGACCAAAGTCTTAATTCAATGTTAATTTCTCCCACATCCTTTAGAATTTGTGTGCACTCTCATGGAGCATGGACCATGTATTATTTGGGATTCTCTTAGTTATTGAGCACCAGCCAGTGGTATCCATGCTGGCTAAATACAAGTGTAAACAGAGACAAAACCCTGGCTTCTGGAGCTTTTAGTATTGGAGGAAGCCATCAGTCATGATAGTACATTATGTTAAAATTATAATCATTTATTGTCACAAGAGCTAAATAAAAGAAGATGCACTCTATTACCAGGGCATGGCAATATCGAAAGGGTTCTTTGTAAAGGAAAGATTTGTACTGACACAAAGTTATGAGAGAAGACTGGCACATTGATGAGAGAAAGGAATGTCACTTCAGCATAGCTCACAAGGAGAGAACTAAGATAACAGTGAAAGGTTTACCAAGAAGCAGTATTTCCAGGTGTGTCTATTGGAAAAGGCAAAACTGATTATTACCTAGAGGACAGGAAGAATAGGTCCCTGCGTCAATAAACACAGATCTTGTATTAGCTTTCTATTACTGTGACCAAAATGCCTGACCTAGATAGCTTAAGTGAAGAAGAGTTTATGTTGGCTTACAGTTTCAGAGGCTTCACTCCATGTCCAAAAGGCTGTGATGTAAAGACATCATAGTGAAAGGGCTCAGAAGAAAAAAATCTGTTCACCTCAATCCAGCCAGGAACCAGAGCCAACAAGAGACGATGTGGGCAGGAACAAGATATTCCCCCAAATAATGTCACTGTGAACCACCAAGATCCATCTAGTAGTGTGCTCATTAATCTCCAAGGGGTCTCTCCTCTCAGGCCAATCAAGTTGACCAGCAAGATTATCACAGGGCTCTTGACAGCAGGCATAGTGTTTGTCTTAACCTTTCAATAAGTAGTTAAGGAAATAGTTAACTTTCTATAAAAGATAAACCTTTTTCTTTCTCTATTAAAAAAATCTCAAAGTCTTATATATTCTTTTCCATTCTCTCAGAAAATATGATAGTGTTTTGTGATCTATAGCTTAAATTCAAATTATCAGTTCATTGAGAGTATTCAGGGAAAGGTTTTCTGTATTCCTGGGTTGAATATTGGTAGTTATATTATTTTTAATGGATGAGATAATAGAGTGAAAAGTTGTAAAAATTTTTTAGGCCAACAGATATCATGCAAGAAATCTTTGAATATAATTAGATTTTATGCAAAAGAATTGTACTATCATACTGAAAATATATCCTGTGACTAGCTTAACATAGACTTAAAATATATTTTACATTAACATGGCATAATCTTCACAACTATCAGAAATTGTTATATGTGTTTTGACTCCTTTATTTAATCATTCACCTCTTTCTTTTTCCTTAAATTCTTTTATTGGTACATTTTAGGGGTACAATACATTTACATTTATCATTGGGTGCTTGTACCTGTACATGATGTATCTTGGTTCTTATTTTTTTCCCCATTACCTGTGTGCCCTTCACCCCCTCTACCCTTCCCTATTTACATAGACTTCATTTCCATTTTTTCTTTTCACATAATTTTTTCTTTCCTTTCTTTCCCTCTTTAATGTAGTAATATTTATATATCTTCAATTAAAGGAATTGCTAAATAAAATTTTCATCAAATTAAAAAGAGAAGTTTGTCAGTGGTTTAAAATGTTAAATTTCATTCTTGAATCTTTAAAATAAAATAAAAATTTTAAAATGTAGACATTTTAGTGTAAAATAAAGCAGCTATTTTGAATGTCATGGTTTAATGATCCTAGACCAGTTTGTATCTTTCATCAACCACTGAATTTAATAAAATCTGTACTTAAAGACCGAGAAGGTTCCTTGAAAGTAATTTTATTATTAGAAAATATTATTAAATTAGAAAAATTTAATGAATATATTTGTGATCTAATTGTGCTCTGAATGTTGTGATAGGGGATTGAATAAAAAACCACTTTGTCCACTTTCTTAAACTTTTACAAGTCAAGAAAGAGCTATACTTTTCCCCTAATATTTATTTCAAATGCATATCTACGATATATGGAAAAGTGGTAAACTGACAAGCAAGTCAAAATCCTAAGAAATGTTTGACATGCTTACAGATAAACTTTTGTGTTTTTTGTTTCATCCTGAAACCTCTGGCACCAAGCACATGTGATGGTACCTATCCTGACATTCAATTGTGATGAATGCCTCATGTCATTTTAAGATTAAAAGCTGGATCTTGCTAAAGAGGGTCTTTTCAACACAAAGACATTCAATCAGGCCATGAAATATCCTGACACTTTTAATAGGAATATATTATTGGCATTCTGGATGTTGTTTCTTCCACAAATACATGAGTTCTACAATTCAAGTATCATCTAAATGGAGACAATTTCTAAGCATGAATCGGGGTATATTTATTTCATTTTTTTGTCTTTAGTCATGCTACACAACGAATATATAAAAATGAGCAGGATTCGAAAAGTAAATGGTTTTCTCATTCTTTCCCTATTTTTCATTACAGCACAATGTCTGGTCCCCCCAAATATGGCTTTTTCTCTTAAGTAGAAACACAAATATTTTAACATGAAGAATAATTACCCACCTGTCAGCCACAAATATTTACATAGCTAAAATGACTACAGTATACAAATTGTATTTTAATGATTAAAGCAGTTCTAATGACTTCTATATAAATACCTTGACCGACAGAATGGTGGTGGCCAAAGGTATTTGCTTCACTGGGCAATTTTTAGGTGACAATTTCCACACAACTTCTTTTTATTTGAGCCTTTGACAAAAGTCAAAGCACATTCTAGTGCTCTTATTAATAAGGATATGTCTAACTTCTCAATTCCTAAATTAAGTATCAATGATAACAAGAATATAAGCCTTATAGTGTTCTAAATATTTTAAAGGCTATTTTATAATGATAAAGTAGAAATAATGAATAGTTTTTTTCTAGAAACATTACCCATTCATCTATCTACCTATCTATGAATCTATCTATCTATCTACCTTCCTACCTATATGTCATCTATATATTTAGATATTTTCCAATTAATTTCCTTGGAAATTACTGAAAAGTTATGATTTTAATTTGCAAAATTTTGAAAATAAATCAATTTGAAATATGTGACTGTTAGTCAAAAAAACATGGAAACAGAATTTGGGTCTAGAAGTCAAGTATTATTTTGAGGGCTACATTCATTTGGATGCAGTGCCTACTCTTTAGTTAAATTAATTCATTTTTTTGAATTATAATTAAAAGTTCTGTCAAAACCCTTGCAAGCCTAACATTACATGTTCCCAAATGTATTGCTCTTCTCTCCACACCATCTGCACCTGTGTATATGGTGAATTGCTCAAGGAAAATGGAAGTGCACTGGGTAACAGAGAGCCTGCAAAGACAGAATAAAGCTCAACTTAGAGCAATTTGGCATAGCTGCACACAGCTGGGAAGAGAAAGTGGCAGATGGGTTATGTTGACTTTCTGAAGTTAAAAATGAGAAGGTTTATATCTAACAAAAAAATCTGCATAGCCTCTAAGGAAAAGATATTGCAGATTTTGCAAATGAAAACCAAAAAATTATAAGGTGACATTTTAAAAATGACACATGGACAATTGTAAAATTGGCAAGAGTTGTTCAGATATAATTTCATATACAACTTCATTTTTGCTAATATATCGAAGGTAGTAATAAATGAGATTAAGAGGTTTTGTAAACTTATAAAGAATACCTTACAAATGAATTTTCTCAGCCACGTATAGACTCCTGTAATTATACCACTAGAATTAAATATTTAATCAAGCAGCAAATAAAAATTCAAGAGCTGAAGTATGTCTAGACTTATGTTTAGTCTTCTATTTTTTGTATTGAGTTATAGTGTTCCAGGAATATAAAAATATTTAAACAATCCTTCATACTTAGCAGTTGGGTGCACAAGGAACATTTAACAGTGACTTGTTAAAGTCCTCCTAAGATTTATTAAGTTCTTTTTTTCTGATAATGACTTGACCCATAACATAAAATATTAGGTAAGGTAGAAAATTTATGCCTTCCTGTAAAAGAATATTTGATCATACATTGTAATAACATATTTATTCTCAAAGTGCTATGCAGAATTTAAGTATTTCTTAGCTATATTCAGGGTCTGCATTCAGGCAAACTGCTGCAGACTGAAATCTATATAGCTAAACAATGCTATTGTTTAAAACAACAAGCTGAAATTATGAGAATCATTTTAAATGCTTTCACAAGATATACTTTTTAAAGGCTCAAGATATTACTACAATATTACCTGATTTCTGACACTGTGCAGGTTTTAAATATACGCTGACCCTCCCTAATTGGGTGTTTGTTTGACTTTGTGTGGGCTACAGATGTCTCTGAGAGGAGCAGAGTGGCAAGGGTCAGTTGTTAAGTGGTTCCCTGCTCTTACCATTTCCTCACTTATGCCATGTTGGTATTTTTGATTTTTTCTCAGTGACTTGAAAATCTATATAAATGAGTTTTCCTCTTTAACTGTCCTATCTTTAATACTGCAAGAATACCTTTTTTCTATATCTAGAGTGAAATACAGAGTTTATATGTCTGCTTGTGTAATAAAAAAAGTCAAAATACACATTTCTCAAATTAGTTTCATATTCCACAACTCCACAACTCTGTTTAATGGTCATTTCGCTGTCTGGGATCAGTATCTCAGCACATTTGAAACTGTTTAGTCCTTGATAAAATTGCTCTGCTGTTCTCCCTCAAATGGTTCAAATGGTGCAATCATTGTCAAGGTGATCTTGAGTTTCTGAAATAGAAAAAAAAATAGGTGAAAGTCAAACTTTCTGAATAGTTACAGAAAAATGAAACACATTAGAAATGCCAAACATGGCTTTTCAATGACAGAACCATATAAACTTCATCAAGTCACTTACAAAGCCCTCTTTTTTCAATATAGAGGGTAATTTTTAGGTGTAAATTTTCATTTGTTTTTAAATTCAGATAAATATGGACGGTGTTTGATCCAGACAGAGTAGATAAACATTCCCAAAGTTGAATGGAATTTGAAATGAATTTTCTCCTAAATATATGTTCCAATCACTGGGATAATCTATTTTATCATTATATAAACTCATTAAAATGTATTTTAATGAAAGGTAAAGACTAATTATAATATTACTTAAATTTATTCATATCTTATATAGACTGCATATCTCCTTTTTCTGGTCAGTTAAATTATATAAAAATAGAATTTAGATGACATAGTAAAAGGGATAATTTTAGAAGAAAATTTAATTTTTGCATAACAAACCCAGATAGATCAAATAAGATCTGGAGGAGGACATAACTGAGGGTGCAAAAGAAACAAAACTGGGTAATAAAACATAAGCACAGAGACAGAGACTGAAGAATACCAAAAGCATTTTTATCAATTTGAAAAACTTACTGAGTTTTCCAGGGGATTGGACTGGAGAAAGTGGAAATTATCTTTTTTTTTTTCAATTTGCAAATTCTGACCTAATGATTATGGCCCCAAGGATTTTATTGAACTGAGTTTTGAGCCTAAGTTGAAAAATGTCATTGATTTTCTTCAGGGAGCTAAGGAAAGAATTATATCAGGCCAACAGAAAATGTATCAGTATCACTGTCTTCTAGATTTACCCTTCTACTTTTGCTTTCTCGGGGTTTTATTTTTTCCCTTTCAATTACAGCTTAGTTTTTTTCTAATTAAAATACAACATATTTGTTTGTTTGTTTGTTTGCTGGCTTGTTTTTCTGGCTTCAGTCGATGGCTGTACAGTGGTGATTGGGTTCATAAACTTAATTTCATGGCCCCTTCTTGTTCATGTGGGAAAGATGGCCTCAGTGGTGCTCGTTACCATGTGTGGAATTCATGAACAGAAGCGACGTTTTACTGAAGGCTTCTGTTTGTGAACCAAGCTGTTCACGAACAGAGGTGTTTGTGAACTGAAGTATTACTGTATATTTATATTTCTGTAATAGCCTACCTATGATCAACTCATCTGTCAAAATTGCTTAAACCACAGCCATGACACCTGTTTAAAAATAAATATCAAATAATTTTCTTCTAGGTCAAATGCTAATTTTAACTCATTCTTTGCAGGCCTAAATTTAAAGAAAATTCAATCATTTCATTTTCATATTAAACCAATTTTCTTTCTTCCACTATGTCATACATTTGTACATATGAAGGATGAAGCTGTCCAAAACTATTTTCCAATTTTATCTTCTTACTAATATTAGATATCTGAGTTGGAGGATATTTGAAATGTATTTAAAGTTGAGTAATTGTTTAATACATGGTAAAATCTGGAGTCAAGTTAACAGAGATGATTTTTCCAATGCTTGCCAAGATCTTCTATGCATGTTTCTTGGGCTGCACACCTTACAGGATCTCCTTTGACCTAATATATATGGTATCATATTTTTGGTATATTGAAAGGTATCAGATCACATGTAGTATCAGTGCTACTGGGCACAGAGAATTAAGAATATACACATAAGTGTGGGACTTCTTGAATAAAATGAATAGTTAATTGTGAGAAAGTACCACTCAGAATTCTGGACCTTAGTAATGAAGTAGGCTTGCTATAGAGTTCAGCTAGGCACTGTTGAGCACAAATACATGGCAAGAAAGTTAAGCTTTGGAACAGGTATTGTGGTACAAGTCTGTAATCCCAGCACTCTGGGAGGGTTAGGTAGGAAGATGTAGGTCACTGACATGGCCGTGGGTTCAATCTTTACTACTACAAAGCAAGAAGTAGGAAAAAATAAATAAACTATAGGTTTTGCATTCAGAGTCCTGGGTTTAAATTTGTTCTCACTTGGCAGATATTCGAACATCTGGAGTTATCTTACTACCCATGAGATTCAGCTACCTAAAGACTGCTGTTGCTTTTGCATATTTTAAGTGAAAATATTCTACCTGTGTTTCTAGCTTGCTGAGATATTAGTAATTTGATATTAGTAATTCTAATATCTGAGAAAAAAATCAGCAACTCATAATTTGAGGATTTTTGCTTCATCTGTTTATATAACCTCCAAAGAGATCTTCTATCATGACTGTTTTCAGCTTGGTCTCTAAAGAGTATTTTAATCTCAAAATAACTCCTTAATGTTGGTTAGAGTAAGCTTTCTCATGGGAGAAATAGTTTTGAAAGAAAAAATTTATAAAATTTCATATTATGATACCAGTTTTACTTTTTTATTATTAATGTATTGTTGAATCTTATAGAGAGATCAAAATATGAATAACGTGGGGCTGGGGACTTAGCTCAGTGGTTCTGCCACCTGCCTCATAAGCGAAAGGTCCTGAGTTCAATCCTGAGTACCAAAATAAATAAATAAATAAATAAATAAATAAATAAATAAATGAATAATGGATTACAGGTTTTCATTCTGGAGAATCAAATCATAGACATATCAGGTAAGATGATTCTCTTGTATGAGATAATTTTGGGGGGATGACAGGCTTATATATAAGGGAAGAGTACACTGACAGTAATATCTATAAATATTTTTCACTGTTATACAATTTTTTTAGGTTTGGTTTCTGCAAATCTGAGTAATAGATAGCTATAGACATCCTAACAAGGTAGGAGTTAGCATGTGCAAACAGTTTAGTAGTTACACAGATGTTTTATACATCTGTGATATATACAGATTATACAGATTTATACAGATTCATTATATATTAAACTTTAATAATTTCATGGAATGAATTACTTTCAATTTTTCAAAATGGAGTTCTTTTGATTTGTCCTTTTTTCACAAGGACATTATCTTTGTCAGAGTGGGAAATATACCTATTCTGTTGTATAGAATACTAGACTTAAAGTGGGAAGAAATCTTTCAGGCTTCAGTACTTTTGAAACACTTTCACTTTTGCTTGGAGTTACACACCTACACACTATTGGTGTTTTGGAAGCATATAAAGGAAACAATGCATATTAAACTGAAATATTTTCAAAGCCCTTATGTAGAAAAGTAATTCCTCACTGAAGAGAATGCAGTGCTGTGGAGACTTTCCAAATTAATCTTCTGTGAGTGTTTAAGGCAAAGGAAGCAGGGTATATGATGTCACAGAAACAAGAAAATGAAAACACAAAGATTTGGGAGTAAAAGGGTGTAAAGGGAAATTTGAAAAAGAGTGAGGTGGGTGCATCCTATGCATGGATATGGTATTATTTTTGATATAGATACATAATATGCATTTAGGGGTGTGTGTGTTAGAGTTCTCTTACTATGAAAAAATATATGCAGTAAACAAAGTTAATGGCAGACAGATATATTTTACATCACAGGTTTAGAGTTTTAAATAAATAATCCATTGCTTTGAGGTTTGCAGTGAGGAATGGCATCGTGTCACAGACCACACTGTATTCCAGCTGTCATGGTGGCTGGGAAGAAAGAAGAGGGAAAAGAGGCCAGGGTTCCAATATCGGTTTCAATTGCCTAGGCCAATGACTTAATTAATTTGTCCTGGTCATCATTTTTTAAAGGCTACTCCAGCCCCTTCCAAAAATGACACAGGAGGACAACCGTCCAACACATAGGCTTTTGGGAGTCATTCAAGATTCAAACTATAGCAGTTGTCAATTTATGATAAGCCATTTCAAAATTTTAAATAGTCCAATAGAATCTAGTATGTGCATTATTAAAATTTATTTTAAGAATTATGTAAAAAAGATTATGACAAGATAAATTTAGCTAAGCTACTAGGAAAGTAATGATGTGATCCAGAGTAAAATACTGGCATGGACTTACATAAGAATCAGCAAATAAAATCAATATTTCTGAGATAAAATTGTTAATTTGAGTATAAGGAAAGAGAAAAGAAAATATATTGAAAGGAATATTAGATATTTTCCTATTATCTGACTAGGTTCTTTCATAACCAATTGGTAACTGGGTGAATTACAGTCATTCATTAAGATATAAATAATATAATATATACATACTTGCAGTAGGAAGATGGAAAATTTAAGTTCGATCAAACTTAATCATCTGAGTGGAAGTGTCCAATTGAGACAGGCAGGAAGTTCTAGAGATTATGAAATTTTATGAAATTGAAACAAAATTTAAATTTATCATTCTGTGGGTAGTAGTTGAAGCAAATCAATTCCCAGATATATTGAATTGTTTTCCAATTGTAACAAAGTCTGTATTATGTTTAATTAATACAATAATATATGACAGACAATTTTAAAGTTAAAGTGCTACCTAAAAGCTGACCTAAATATAGATTCAGGTGTACCTATAAAATGACCTTTAAAAATAAAATTTAAGAAATAACTTACAATTTAAAGAAATATTATTTTTTAATTTTAATGACAAAGGTACTAATACTAGAATGTTATTTATGTATATAAATATGTATTTTATATGTTTATGGATATGTGTGTCCTGGATTATACATATATTTCATATATAATTAATTTTTTGATTGTCAAATTATTTCTCCATTTTGTTTTTTCGTAAGTAATTATCAGGATCCTCCTATGTGCATTGTTATTGTTGTTGCAATTGATGATTCAAACATTGATAGTAGTCTTTGACATACAATTAATGTCCTATATAGAACATTCTACCTTTGCAATTTGATTTTCTTCCTGCTAAGGTATCTCAGGAACAATTCTAAACCCTGGGCTTTATTAAAATAGTATTAAGTTTTTACTATTGATTTTAAATCCTAAAGATCTATTTGTTCTTAATGATAATATGTCACTTTGCTCTTATAATTGCTAAGTAATATTGACATATTTAGCAAAGTAGAAATGTAAGAATATCTACTACTTTCATATTAAAGATAAATTGAACATCTTTTATTGTTCAAATTTGCCTAATGTACACTGACAACACTTGGGTATCAAAAATAAGAAATTATGGATCAAAAAAGGTTGATGTATTTAACATAAACCTAAAATATTCTATTCATTTATCTGGTAGTTTTGAATGTAGATTAATTTATCATCCTGGAAATCAAATGTACAATATATTAGACATACTTGATTTTTCCTTAACTGTGCACAAATTACATAAAGCAGTAGCAATTGTAGTTTGTAACCTTGAATCTTGAGAAAATATTGTATTGAAAGTAGTGGCTGTCATCTCTTCTTCAACCTATTCTGCACTTTAAGGCTGTGTATTTTAAATATTTATTTCTGAAACTTCTCTTCCTTTTCCTCCTTGTTTCTTCTCCCTTGTTTATTTCTCTCTTTCTATTTCATGTTAACTTTTCCATCTCATTTCCAAGGGGTGAAACTTTTTATTAGTTCTCTACTTGCCTTTTCTTATTCTGCTCTACAAGCCATCAATTTTATACCAATAATTTATTTTCAGTTTTCAATTCACACTAACTCAGGTTTTTTCTGAGTCTTGTTATATGATTTCCTATGAGACTTAACAACACCTTAAAATTTCCTGTTCATTTTTTTCCCTGTCTTCAGCTCTTTGTATTCATAGATTTTGTTTTCTGGTTGCTAGTAATAGTGTTTTGCCACCTGTTACTGTATTTTTCTCCTTAAAGCCTTTCTCAAGAGGTTTAATTTGGCTAAATTTACTTGTATGCTGATAACAAATTTGATAATAAAATGCTCTATTGTCAAATAAGTTTGTATTATATTTTGAATCATTTTAACCAAATCTTAA
Organism: Heterocephalus glaber; assembly: GCF_000247695.1. Next base: position 27,791,367 of record NW_004624759.1, read on the forward strand.
ATTTGAAGTTGAAATATTTTCTATCTTAACCCCTGAAAAAATTCCTCCTTATTTAACAGATATTTTTAAATAAGAGTAACACAGCTAAAAGAGTAGAATATAATATACTAATATCAACACCAATATTATATTTCCAGTCTAAAGAATAAATCATCTGATTGACATAATTTTCAGTAATGCTATTGGTTATTTACTTTTGGCTGAAACCTTGAATGATTAAACATTTCAAAGTAGATGAATAAAACTAGATCCGTTCTCTAGGCTACAGAATATTACATAGATAGGAAGATCTTTTCCATTGGGGATATATTAGGTACAGTCTAAACACAAGCAACGGTACATGATACACCTTACACTTATTAAAGCCTGTTTGCCTGGACCATGAACAGCAGCAATGTGGATATTTTTTGTTCTGAGTTGCTTACATTCCTCCTTCTAAAAATTCAGGTTTTCTCAAAACACTAATTTGTGTAAACATTATTTATGTCCAAATATATGGCATAATTCTATTCTGATGTCTTAACTATATATTAATTTCTAAGAGCAATGGGAGGAAAGGTAACTAATCTGAAATCGCTTATTTTGTTTGTTATTTAGACCTCTTCTTTTTTTCTACAATAGTAATGTGAATTATACATTTGGTTACCAAATCATACAATTATATATAGAATATATAATTATATTATTTCTATATCTATCTATATATATGTGAGATCATTTATTGACAGATATTTACTTGAAAAAGATCTTTCTAACATAATGTAAAATGTCAGTCTATTATTTGCTAATATTTACCATTATGTAATATAATTTGGCTCATTTCCTGACCCATTAGTAGATGCAAGGAGAATTAAAATTAATGATAAAAATGAATGAATGCATTGGATTCTTTTTCACATACAAATACCACACATGGTAATTTATTCTTACATTTTAAAAGAAAATAAAAATTATAGTTCCAGGGATATTTGTAAAGTTTTGGTGAGTGACCTCACACAAAATGAAATATTTTTCCATAAATTATTTGCTTCTTTAGAAATAGATAACTTGTCATACTAAATATTGTTGTTTCAGCCAAATGCCTCTGTATGAAAGAAAACTATTTGGATTTAAAATTGAACATAGCCATCATATTAATAAAATTCTAGCATATTTGAAATAATCCTTATGTGAGAATTCACTAGCTTTTTAGTAATATACTCTCTGCAATATTAAGATGAAGAAACCACTCCATATTTAACTTTTTACTGCATTTTATTTCTATTCCTCAATGATTAATGTCTCGATAGATATAAAAATGCTCACAGAAAACAAATGATTTCTAATTCATCACTTTCCTCTCAATCCCCTTTGACAATTGTTTTGCTATAAAGTTGTGAATGAAAAAGTAAAAGAAAAACGCAATTTGATGATGTTTCAAAGTTTACCAATAATTTCAAAGAGCAATGTGAGCTAATAGTTTTTGTTATTTTCTACTAAATTTCATTAAAAGTATAATTTAACTGAATGTAAAAAATTATAGCATTTTTCATTGCATGTTCTCCCAATGGATACCAATAGAATTAACAAGACTGAGTTTTATCCTTATCGGTTCAAGAAGTCAAATGAATTTTGTTTCCTCTTGTCCAACCACACTTTTGTATTGCCAGGAGCCTACCTCCAAATTTGGATATTTTTGAATATCTCTATCTTTCACTTTCTAACAATCAGTAGAGGATGGGGTAAAGCAAAGGCAACAAAATTGGTAATAGGATTGTGTATTTTATTTCATATGATTTTCTGGCTAGAGATGCTACAAAGGTTTTCAAATGCATTTTATAATTAATCATGATTATGTTAGGACACTTACAATATTGACTAATGAAATGCTGAGCCATTCATGAATATGAGAAAGGTCAAAAGTCATGTCCAAATTGCTAGCTTATGGCCACTGAAGTTCAAAAACTGATGCAGAGTGAATTTGTGAAAGGGGGAGAGAGGAGACAGATATAAGACACGGAGCTGCCATGGGCTGTCATTACAGTAGTTGAAAATTTTGTTGTTCAAGTTATCTCCAATTTCAGCACATTGTAAAAGCCTTGTATTTTGTTATCAAAAGAGTGAAATTTGAGTATGTCAAGGAAAAGAGAAAAGGGCAAGGAGGCCTCCAAATTTTAGAGTAGAACCCAATTTACCATTGGAAGGGACTGCTCATCATGTAACTGTATATAAACTGCAATTTCATGGACAGATTGTCATCAATATGAGTAACAGGAATTTTTTGTTGTTTACTTTGTTTTGCTCTTTTTGTTTTTTGTTTTTAACTCAAAATAACATTTAATTTCTAATGGTGGGCTCTGCTGTAGAGAAAATTTAAGTAGCATTATGTTTGTTTTAATAGGAGGCACAAAATATACAATCGATTATACGTAGTAATGTCTAAAAAATGACATATGACAAAATTAATTTTCTTTTTTAAAATTCACATGAGAGTCCCTGTGTGGAGCTGTCATAACTAGTAAAAGAACAACCTACAGGAGTTGATACACCAATAAAGGAAGAGTATGACCTAACCCTCTATTGCCCTGCTAAACCCTAGTCAAAAAGATGGAGTGACCTTTCAGCATTGCAGAAAACTGAACAATAGATAATAGATTAAATAAAAATAAGAGGATATTATCACACACTCCAAAGTCAGTTTAAACTCCAATCCAGTCCTATTTTCAGAAGATTTTCAAGAATGAGAAGTCTGATGAACTAATGCTTACCTCATTAACTAAATATGAAAACTCAAGGGAACAGTTGAAATGATTAAATGAGCATGAGCTTCTTTGTCTAGAAAACTTATCCTCTGATATTAACCCCAGAGGAAAAGAACCATATTTATTAATCTAATCACCAAGTGGAAGCAATTCTTCTCTGATATAATATCCTGAATGAAATCTTAAAGTCTTAATAAATATATTCACTAAGTTACCAAATATACTTCCTTTCTTTTTTTTGTATTAAATTCTTTTATTGGTACATTGTAGGCATACAACACAATTACATTTCTCATTGGGAATTGGACCTTTACATAGTGCATCTCGGTTCTTATTTTTTCCCCATTCCTAGCCCTCCCTTCACGCCCTCCACCCTTCCCTATTTACAAAGACTTTATTTCCATTTTTTCCAT
>NW_004624759.1:27800743-27829837 GCF_000247695.1 Heterocephalus glaber
TGAGAAACTGAAAGTGTAAATAAGGACTAAAAGGTATAATAGATAATGTGAAATAGGAAGAAAAGGGGCAAAGGGGAAGGGGAAATTGGAGGGGCCAGGGAAAAGAAAGAAAGTAATGGAATTAATATGAGAAAATGAAAAAAAGGAAACAAAGTCTTTTTAAATAGGGAGGGATGGAGGGGTTGAAGGGAGTGCAGGGGAAGTAGGAAAAAATAAGAACCAAAAGAGTATGTAAAGGTGCATATTCCCAATGATGAATGTCATTATATTGTACACCTAAAATGTACCAATAAAAGGATATAAAGAAATAATGTGGACAGTGTATCCTCTGGTGACATGATCTTCTTGGTCTCTCACTATATTACAGTCAACTTCAGTTTGATTTTAAGAAATGAATTGCAAGGAAAAATGATTAATCTGTGCTATAACCAATGCCTTTTATATTGGAGATTGTCAATAAAGTAACCACAAGGAACATAACAAATTTGAGAGTACAACTGTCATATGGTCAGGTATTCTTACTTTTGGAATGGGAGTATTGAACATTATTATACTTTGAAAATGATATAATCTCAATTCTAGGAAAGTTCTATAATACTTAAATTTTTAAATTTTTTTATTTTTATCAATGCAACTGATACTCAAGCCTTAATTTTATTCATGTCAGCATGACTGATAGGTATCTCTGTCTTAGATCAAATCTGTTATATCATTGTGTTCTTTATTTTTTAGGAAGAAATCCAATCTGGGCTGTGGATTAAATTATGCTAGGCACCAATCTAATATGTTAAAACCAGTAACATTTTATTTTTTAGATTTACAGGAGTTTCAGAGATGAGTACTCTACATTCTTTTCCCTGTGTACATTGAAGTAAGTGTAGGTTATAAACACAAATTAACCCAAAAGTTCCAAACAGCAGTAAAATACATTAGGTTCCATTATATGAGGACTGTGTTTAAAAATTTGATATTACATGCAGCCCCAACTATGTCTATCTTCTTGGATATGGTAAACAGATCATTCACCAGAGCATTCTCTTTGGATGACTATAATGGCTAATAATAAAATCAAACCAAACAGAACTTCACCAAGTGTGCCAATTTCAACATGAGTAGAGTGGCACAGAGTGTTAGCAGTAGATAAACATGCCTAACTATGAAGCCTTCACATGCATAGGGAAGTTAAAGATGATAACCTCTAAAATTAGGGATGCAAAGAATGGTCATGTTCATCAAGATTTACTCATAAAATCTACATAATGATAAATGCAATAATCCATACACCAAGAGTGATCATAATAGTTTATTATAAGATGATGAAATACAAAGCCATAAATACTCAAACTGGGTAAGCTGAGCAGCAGTCAAGGTTGAATGGTAAATATGTCTCGCACAAGGCTTCACTGAGTGCCTCTCATGTTAATATTTTTTCCAAGTTTATTTCTTAAAGTAAGAAGATGAACTAATCCATTCTGTTCCAGTGATTTTTGAATGCAGATTGTTAGTTAATACTTAAATATTAATGGTACCAAATATTTGTTGAAAATAGCAAGACTTATTCATTGTTGATACTGGATATTTTCCAAAAGTGAAAAAATTAACAGAATCTTCATTCAATCCCAAATGTTATCATTCTGTTGTCAAGGAGGGAGCCATGGGGCTTATTATAAGAAGTGCTATAATGTCTGTAAAATAAAGTATGACCTAAATAAAAAGAATAAGGTCAATTTTAAAAATCTGTGCTCACACTCCTCAAACCACTTTCATACAACTCCTTCCATTATTCATAATCCTCCAACATTTACTTTCCATAAGCATTAGAGTGAAATGGTATAATAATTGTCAGTGAGGGCCAAATATCTCATAACATACCTCTGAATTAGCAGAAAAGGAGTGTTTTGATCTGACTCTCTGGGACAGTTTTTCCCCTTGCTGGAAATTACTGGCTGGTAAGGTTTGGTTCAAAAATACTACCCTAAGCCTGGTAAGCTCAGCTTTTAAAAGGTAACTGGATCATGGAAACAATATATCTATCAGTCACTGGATTCATACATTGGTGTGTCTTGGGGCTGAGTATGGTCTTGGAAAGAGGGACATGGTTGGAAGAGAAGGGACCCTGGGGCATAACTGGAAGGGTATATCTTCCTCCTTAGCCTCTTCCTCTTTTCCCTGTTTCTTTACCAAGGTCATGTGGCCCCCTTTTCTTCCACCAGGGCCCTGTGCCATACAATTTCTGCCTTGAAATCAGCCACCCATGAACTCTAACTGTGAGTTGATATAAGCCCCTCCTTCTTTAAGATTTAAGTGTCAGGTATTATATTTCAGCAAGGACAAAATTGCTAAAATACAGACTTGTAATACTTGACAATTTTTCGACGTTTGACTGTTTCTCAAAATAGGACAAAAAGTTTCATGTCACTTCTAGCATCCCATCTAATGATTAATACACATTTGGGAACCATGATTTTCTGGGTTGACTTATTTGTTTTTGTCTTGTTTGGTTTGGTTTTCATGTTTGGATGGACAAGTGTTTGTTAATTTGCAATGAGAATCAGTAGGACTACTGCTACTCCTCTGGCATAAGTCACAAATCTGCGCTTGGAATTGATGTCAGGACTGATGAACCTTAGAAGCAGTGAAAGGTAAGTGTGGGTATGAGTTTTAAGTAAAATGAAATTTGACACATGCCTTTAGGCTATGCCAATCTCTCAACTATAGAAGCCAATTAGATTTACAGGTGATTTCTCTGCATGAGGTAATTCTTTAAAATAGGATAACAAGTCATGTGTCTGATTTTTATTGTGTGTTTTCAAGAAAAATGTGTGTTGAGAGCCGAAGAGCAGCATCGTATGTAATATGCACTAAATTGTGCTCCCCATAGCTATAGTCAGGGTCCAAAAGATAGATATGATGGAGTAATCAGTAACTATTTGGAAGACTACAAGGAAAGTAATCTTCTCAAGAAATAGCTAGCATGAAAAAAGAAAAAAAAAAAAAAGAAATAGCCAGCATGGAGAGAGAGAAAGAGACAGAGACAGACCAAGAGAGACAGACAGAGAGAGACAGACAAATGGAGAATAAATTTACTTTGGAAAAGCAGCATCATGTTCAGTCAGAAAATTTTTTGAGTGGGAGAGCTGGTTATCTGGATTTGGTGAATAGTAACTAGAGGTAATATAAAGATATGTTTCTGTGAACAAAGTTACTCACAAACATTAAGGTAAATACAGATCCCCTGAGACTCTTGCTAAAGTAACAACCCTGGTACTAGAGGTCAGAGAAGTGCTAAGACTGCATTTCTTACAAATTCCTCACTAGACAATAGTTTGGGTTGCAAAGTGCCTTTGTGTTTTGTGTGAAGAAGGTGAGAGCTGATGTCGGCAGTCAAGTGCTGATAGGATCCTGACATCATGGACACTTGGATTATGTTACATTACTCACAGTTTTGCAAGTAATTTGTGAGCAGATTAAAGAGAATGAATCATGTAGAAATTGAAAATGTTTTTGAATGTTTAAGAATATCTACTTGATTCAATAAACCTTCCAAATACATACTTCTTTAATTAATTCATTAATATGTACCTTTCATTTAAAAAGAAATGTATTTGTTCATGGGTGGATTGCACTAAATCACAAGTTTAATAATAAGGCAATCAATGGATTTTAAACAATTGCAATTTTCTCATTTCTGTGAACTAATATTAAGCCACTTTCTGTGATTTGGCTTCATTTTTATATTTCTCTGATGACATCCTAATTTTAATTATATCCCTTTTAATGTAAAGAAATTTGGCAACTGTACTTCATTACTATTGAAGACCAAGACAACACACAAACTAAATTGTGCATGGCATGATATTATGGTATCATCTTACATTTCAAAATATGTGTAAATGTGTAGTACTATCATTAAACTTTATTTGTGTATATTTCTTATATAAATTCTTATAATATTTTTCTGTATCAAGTTTCTAGGGAACATAAATATCTCTAATGTCAATTTATTTTTCAAAATCAAACAATATCTATTACATCATCCCCAAGTAAGTATTAAACTACTATGTACTTAATCTCACCTATTTTCTTTGGTCCTTTTGTATGAGTTTTTTTCAATTTCATTTAGACAAATACAGCACACGTATTTTTGCCAGAAGCTCATACCAGATTAATACATATAATATTATTTATTTATTCATTCATTACTTTATTTCTTCATTCATATATTTATTTAGTGGTACTCTGGTTTAAGCCAGGGCTTTTGCACTGAGTTCTATCCACTGGTCTTCTAAGTATTTTTGAGATTAACCCTTGCTAAATCACCAAGTAGAGCCAATGCTGGGCTCTAATTCATGATTTTCCTGCCTCAGCATTACAGACTGCTGGGATTTAGCACTTTACACCATACTCAATTAATTTTTATGTTTTTATCCATCTGCTAAAATTTCATTTAATTTAAAATCTTTGGTGGTTAATTTTGAAAATTATATCAAATTTAATTATTACACTGTAGTGACAGAATAATTCTACTCTACTCTTAGGAAAATGCTCTATGGAATTGTTTAACACCCCTGCCTAATTTTATTATACATATTTTCAATTGATGGTGGGTTAAAAACGGGGTGCAGAACCCACAGATAAATAGGGCTGACTTTACACTGACATACTTTTATAAATACCTTCATATGTATAGTAGAGTCACTTTGTGACTTTCTCTCTCTCTTAGCACTGGGATAAAGAACAATATGTGACTCCCCTGATATTCATTCACATTGGGAGAAAAGCCATGGAGTTGTCTCAGCACCAGTGGAATTGAGTGTGTTGAAACATGTATGAATGTGACATTCTGGATTTCAATATATGGATTCTAATCCTCTTTTATAAATTGTTATGTCTTAGATATAAAATGGCACCACCCCCATGTGGTTGTGTGATCTGAGGTAGGGCTGTTGGAAGGTGGTTTGATAGAAGGAGTGCTATGCTCCTAACTGGATGAATCCATTGATGAGTTCATAGCTGAGTATATTGTTAGGAGATGGGGCTTTGTTGGCAATGAGTCACTGGGAGTATTACTTCAAAGGGTGTTTTCTTGTTCCAAACTCTTTCCTTCACTTTGCTTCTTGGCTGCCATGGAGTTAACAGCTTTCTGCCACCGTTCTGCTTCTGCTTTGCAGCCAACCAACCATGGAGCCAACAATTTTCTGAAACTGTGAGAAAAAAATAAACCTTTCCACTATGTTTTGGGTGTCATGTGTTTTAACTAATCACAAAACTTCCTAATACAAAATCTCAGTTCATTTACTCCTCCTTCCACATGGATTTTTTTTTCATATTTCTTTGAATTTATGCAGTTTTTGACCATACACTTGCAATTATTTATTTATTTTATCTTCCTTTTTATTCCCTCCCCCAAGGCCCTAAAATCTCTTTCTGAGACTAAAGAGTAGAAGTCTTCTTTCTAAGTCTAAAAGCTTTACCCTTTTGTGATCAAAAACCAGCATGAACAAAATAGTCTCCTGCAGACCTCAGCATGATCTAATGATCTCTAGGAACAAACCTCTCAGATATCAAATGCTGCTGAACATTGTAGATTTGAATTTACTTCAGCTATCTGGATTTAGCATCTTACATCTCTAGCAATCCTAGCGAGATCCCGCCCAATCCTCCTATGATAACTGATGTTTCATACTTCCCCTCAACCTAAGGTGTTTTTATCTCATATATCCAGAAGTTTTGTTTGAAACAATATCATAATTTCTCCCTATGAAATAATGCTCTATTTTAAACTATATTACATTTTCAACATCATACATTTGCATGGAAAACTCCCATACTACAATCATACAAATTAGAAAACAATTCTCTTTTAAAATAACAGGTGTAGAGCCGGGGATTTAGCCCAGTGTTTCCATCGCCTGCCTTGCAAGAGCAAGGGCCTGAGTTCGATCCCTGGTACCAAAAAAAAAAAATTAAAATTAAAAAAACACAGGTGTATTCTTCTAATTCATAATCACTGAATTCCTTAAAATCTTCTGTGATTATACCAGAAAGATAATAAGTCATATATTTAATTGATTAACATTTTACTCATATATTTTCCTGACCATATATTTTGCTATTAACACAATGCCACTGCCATCAACAGGAAACTATTTTCAAGTATTCTTTTCCTAAGTGGTTTGGGACTATGATGTGCCATGGATAGAAAGTGCTATTGGGCCAGGGATTTAGCTCAGTGGTTTTATCGCCTGCTGCGCAAGTGCAAGGACGCTAGTTCAATCCCCGGTACCAAAAAAACAAAAAAAGAGAAAGTGCTGTTAATTTGGCAAGTGTAAGTATGCCAGAATGCATTATTATTCGAACTCAGTCATCTTCAGAGGTAATAGAGTCAGAATCTTTCTCCTAGTTTATGTTTTACACCCTCTTACCAGTTTGCATTTTGGAGAGAATTTAAAGAAACCTCTCTAATCTTGCAAAAATTTGGTGCATTTCTGTCCAAGACATTTCTTCTTCTCCAGTTCTCCATTGTTTGATGTGCCCCCTACCAATGTTCAAACACTTCCTCTCCCAGCTCCTTGACATCAGTGGAAGCCTTAATTCCTAAAATGTTCCTCTCATTCTTTGCATTGTGAAGAGGTTCAGTTCCTCTGGCAACCCAAGACTGTCTATGTTCATGCACTGGTTGTCAATAGATTTCAATCTTTTCATTTCCTAGAACTGTGATTGTTGGAGAAAATCTCTTGTTCTGTTAGTAGAACAATTAATAAAGTTTTGTGTTTCTTCCTCTGCAAATGTCTGAGTATCTAATTAACAATTTCAATCAAAAAAAAATTTTCAGGGCCAGGGATTTAGCTTAGTGGCACTGCACCTGCCTCGCAAGCAAGCGCAAGGTTCTGAGTTTGATCCCCGGTACCGAAAAACAAACAAACAAACAACAAAACAAAAAGAAATTTTGATAATCTTCTTCTATAGTGATGCATTTTAAATATGGTCTCTTTTATGAATATTTACATATACATGTATTTTTGTTTGTTTGTTTTTGGTACCAGGGATCAAACTCGGGTCCTTTTGCTTGCACAGCAGTCGGTGAAACCACTGAGCTAAATCCCCGGCCCAACATATACATGTATTTTGATATAGGTTGGTTTATAATCCTTGTAAATGATATAATACTATATAATGTATAAAATAAAATATAAATAATATATATATATATATATATATATCAATCTGTAAATCAGAATTTAACCAAAGCATTAGTCTATTCTTAATTTATAAATTGTGAATGTATTTTGAAATTCATGGGATTCCCCATATGAAAAAATTCTGCATGACTTTGAACTCTGTGTTTTTGTTTGTTTGGTTGGTTGGTTGGTTTTTTTTTTGTTACCGAAGATCGAGCTCGGGATGTTGCACCTGCTAAGCAGGCAGCAGAGCCACTGAGCTAAATTCCCGGCCCCGAACTCCGTGTTTTTATTCAACAGATATTTACTGGATATTTCTTTTGGTAAAACATTCCAGCAATATATTGTCAAGATAAGACGTATTCTTAGATCTAAACTTTAGAACAGTTTATAAGTTGATTACAGTTCAAAGAGATGATTTTTAATGGAATTTTTAATGGAGTAAATTTTTTATTTTTAAAAATTTGTGTTATTATTTGTGTGTACATTTATTGTTGCCAGAAATAATGAAATAAACTAGCTACATCAATGATTCTTGTTGTTTCAGTCTCTAGATTTAAATTGATAAGTAAGAGAAAATTGATATTTATCTGACTTCTTAAGTAAAAACATGAGGATGATCTATATATAAAACAATTCTCTCTCACTTATGATAAAGATTTGTTGAAATAGTCAAAGACTGATCAGAATAAAATGACTTTCCTTTTAAGAATAACAGTTGAGTTATTTAGCAAAAATTTTTTAACTTGCACTTGGAATACATAAAGAATAAAAGGCAATATAATATTCCACAATTTATTCAACTGTTGAAGGCAACCAAGCAAAAATATCACATAATTTTAATTTGTATTTCAGTTGACATTTATTGCTATTTTGATGACATTTATTTTGGAAAGGAAAGGAACTAATAACAACAACATTAATTAGATATCTAATAATTGTGAATAATAAAAATTACACTTTACCTCTTAACTTCAGAAGATTTGTGATATCAAATTATCTTAAAAGGCACATATAAATGTGAGATTTCTAAAGACTTCACTTTTCCAACTGTTCAAAGTTTTCCAACAATTTTAACGTGCTAATTATCTAATTAACTTGGATAGACACTCCAATTATAATTCTAAAGTTCACTGTAGATATATAATTATTTTGTAATTATTAACTTGGCTTAATCACTTTTAACACTAGTTTTCTAGGTCCTCAATTAATTAGTTTTACTAACTAATTACTGAATATAGAAAAATTTGATTTTCATTAAGATCTTATAATATCTATTGTCATCTGGGTAGGAATGAGATGACATCATGGACACAAAGCTAGATAAAGTTCACTAAAGGTCATCTTTTGTCAAAATCAGAAATTCTAAAATTGATTTATAGAAACACAGATGTGGTACACAGAAAAAAGGCTGTCATTTGGTTCTAATAGATCCTTGGTTCACTTTACACATAAACTCGTTGTCCATATAAATTAACTAATGTTGAAAAAGTTATTGTCATAGCTTTAACTAAAATCTTTTTTAAGAAAAAAGGAGAAATAGTGCTTTATTTGAAAATCAGTATAATACTCATATTGTGTTAGCTTTTATTTATTTTAAGATTTTTCTTTCAATTCATATCTCTAAATGTGTTCTCCTTTGTTTTTTTGGGTTTTTTTTTTTCATTTTAATACCAATACCCAGTATCTTTAGTTTCAAAAAACAGATATAACTGTTTCTCTTTGCAATATGGTATTCACTTTGAAAAGTCAGATCCTGAAAGTCATTTACTTTGGCAAATTATGTTCATTATAAATTCTGGAACCAAGTTCAATTGATATTTGTTCCCTTTGGATTATTATTTGGATGTAATGCACTGATTTAGTCCCCAAAGATGAAACAAAATATTTACATATTTATAAAAAATAAGTAGTCATATACATCTGAAATTATGCATATGAATACCCAATGGCACATGCACTATAATTTATATTTATAACTTTAGAAATGCTGCCATCTGTCTTGCAAACACCAAGAGACCATCCTAAAATATCTCTAGTTCAATTCATTAATTTTAAATTTTATCATTTTAACATTAAAATAGAAAATGATTTATATAAATGGTCTAAACATTTAAAGAATTAAAAAAATATATTGTCTCTTCTTTTATAATATTTTTAACCAGGAAAAAATTTCTTTACAGAAGACAGTTTAAGAATTATTGAATGCATTTACTTATATCAAATAGTAAGAAGCCAGAACAATCAACAATCAATAACTTGTAAAACAGAGCCCCAATTAGATCCAAAAGTGTTCATACTATCAATGTCTGATAGTCTTTATTTCTTCCTTCTTCACATTCAAGGACTATAGAGGAAGCACAAAAAAAATGTTGAACGATTTGCTGAAATCAAATGATTCTATGTCATAAGAATTTGTGGCAGTTCTCTTTAATTCTGAATCTCATGTACTTCTAATGTGTTATAATGCATCTCACTCCAAGCAACAATCACAAGGCAAAAATATGAACACTAGCTCTTTCTTAAAGGAGAGTTGTCATTATAACAGCAAAACTATATGAAGAAATAATGGCCTAAATAAATAATTAAGATGGTATACAACCTGTACTCATTTATTTAATCTCTAAGTGTACAGAATCTTGAACAATCCACAAAAATTGTGTGAATGTTACATATTTTGAGTTGTCATTTTATTGCACATCACATACTTTATCCTAGTTTGCTAGGTTTGAGCCAGCAAACCCTGATTAGAGAGACAAAGAAGACAAAAAAGACAGAGAATATCTTCGTGGGGATATCAGGGGACTTCCACCGGAATGGAGTCTCAAACACAAACTCCCAGTATTTTTGAGAAATAAACAAAGGCATTGTGTTTTGCTGAAAATGGGTGCATTATTTAGATTAGCAAGGTACAACAACAATTATGCTGAATTAACTGTATTAAATTGTTCCCAGGATGTTCCTTCTAGTTTCACAGGCAAGGCTTGCCTCTGCCCCAGCTGGCAGCTCATGCCATCTTCGAGACATTCCAACTCCTCAGGGTCAGTGTCTTCTGGATCCTGATTCAACACAAGCAGATATCAACCCCTGGGGTGTTCCAAGGAAATCCACATCTACCCTTTTTGTTTAAGCAGTTGATTAGTCAGCGAAACTTGATATCGTTGTTTTCACTGTGTTCATGTCTTCATTTTGATTTTACAGACTGGGTAGAAAAGAAAGAGTCATTAATAACAGTACAGAGCAGTCTATCATTCCCCAAAGAGTATCTGATGTCCAGCTTCAAGGATTCAACCAGCTTACATTAGGTTTGAGTTTCCTATCACTCGTCGGAGTGGCTGGCTCTTGATCAACTGGGATAGTCTGCTGAATTTGGTCATGAAGCCTTTGTACATGAAAGGTAATGTTATCCTTAGTGGGCCCTTGTAAGTGTTTTTTGATCATTTTTTCATATATGTTGGGTCTCATTCTAAGGCCTGGGTGTAACACATATATGTTTATAGTGCCAATCACAGGCAAGAGCATTTCTCACATTAAATGCATCAAAGCAATCCCCAAGACATTCAATACCTGTTCTACAAGTTGTAGTTGGGTAAGAAGTATTTTTTTTATTTTGTTTTGTTTATTGATTGTGGAATATTAATGGCTGTTGTGACATTAGACAGCCTTGTTAACAGAATGCACAGATTGGGTCAAAGAAACAATTGCAGTAGCAGCTGTGTCCAGAACAACTATGGTAACAACAGGCACAGCAATGAGCCTGCCAATAAACCACTTAGAGCAGTGGAGACCATCAAAGGGTTTGAGTTAACATATCAAGGGCACAGGACTCTTCCTATGGATGGGCTAAGTTGACAAGTAAATAACTAAATGTCTTTCAACATAGCATCAAAATGGAAGAATTTGTAGGCACCTGAGATAAGCATTATATGTACAGTTGCAACAGGTAACTTTATATAGAGAATTCTGGAAGGAACTCTTAAAAGGGTCTTGCAAAAATACATAAGGATAACTGGAATACACTTTGATATAGGAAGTACTGCTATGATGAAAGTTTAGTTTAGTTTAGTTCCTATCTTTAGATAATTGTCACTGCCGTATCCAGGGTGGATGGAAGGAATGTTCCAAGCTCCAGATGGTGGGCTGTGGTGAGTCTTTATCTAAGAAGGGTAAAGGTTCAGATAAATCTCCTTTCCCCAGATTATCGATTCCTTACTACAGACAGTGGGATGTGAAAGACTGGAAGTATATACATAAAGCTTACAGTTACATTTATCATGAAGATAGTCACTTGTTCCCTAACGATGATTAGGTTTCCCAGTTTGGTCTTATGTCCAATGGGGCCTCTACACAATTTTTAATTTATTTTTTGATATTTAGAGTGGAAGTATTTGATGACTCAACAAAGGGGCAAGATGGATCTGAACACATTTGTAGTAGTAATATCATGTTTGTAACTTCTCAAAGATAAAGCTTTAAAGGCATTAGGACCTGAGCACAGGTGGAGCCATTCCTGTGGTCTAAGTGTTAAACAGAGGATTCAGCACCCATATAGATAGGAGGCTCTGTGAATCAATAAGTTATATTGGTCTCACATTATATGGAGTCCAATGAGGATACAGCCTCTATGTCTCCTATTTAGGAATTTTTATTGTTACATATAGGAAAGAGAGTGTCAAACCAAGTCATTGATTCCTAGAAAGGGGTGTCTTGTATGAAAGCTCAGTAAGGGGGAGCTTGTCTCAAAGGAAGATTTACCAACAGCAAAAGGGTTTCAGTGGTCTTTAGTTGTCCTGTGCACTAAAGAACTTCATCAGCTTCCTAAGTCATTTCTTGTGGCTTCCCTAGGTCACCTCTAGAACTCGGACTGTCCCAGGCAATAGGAATGGAGGCTGGTCTTTTCTTTCTTCCAGATAAATGTTCTGCATCTGTGGGATCAGATTTCTTCCTTGGAAGGCCATGATAAGGTTTTATCAATTAAACTGGCTGACACACAAGTCCCTTCTGTAACGACACACAAGCAAACCCTCAACTCTGTATTAAAAGAGGAACAGGGCTTTCCCAGAGCCCTGAGTTGGCCTTCCTCCATAAGACTAAAGGGTGATTTATTTGACTGGATATAGTAGTCCAATGTCATTCTTCTGGAGTACATCTTTGATCATTAACATTAAAAAAAAGTTGAGAGTTATTAACACCTTATATAAATGCATTTGTGAACTTTATTTTATGTCTTTTTTTCCTCTTTTTTGGTAACATTTTTAAATGATGGGCTCTTTCAACTAGTGGTTGACTTTGAGGATTATAGGGAATGCCAGTTATATGTGAAATATTCCATTGCATGCAAAAGATTTGAAAACAAAAGACAGAAAGGTGTGCCATTGTCTGTTTTCATCTGTTTAGAAATAACAATATGAGCAAAACAATGAAGGCAATGGTGTATAACACAAGAAGCAGGCTGGTCCAAGTGCAGTGGTGTTTACAACTAATTGATCACAAACAGTCACAGCTTTCTTTGGGGCCAGGGATTTAGCTCAGTGGTTCCACTGCCTCCCTCGCAAGCTCAAGGTTCCAAATTCGATCCTTGGTACAAAAAAACAAAACAAAACAAAATAAAAACCTACAAGAATCAGTTTCACTGTGTTGTGTGTTACAATTAAGAATTCCTAAATAAGTATCTATAGAAACATGTATGTAAGACAGTTGAACAAAAGAAGGGATATCATTAACACCCATTGGCCAGATCTGATTAGGACCCAGACAGTAAAGGTCGCTGCTTTGTGATGGGCCAGTGCTCCTTACCCTCTGACATGAGGAACATTGTTGAATAATATGTTCAGTTTGGGCCTTATTTAAAGGGAAATCTCTACAAAGGGGTCACCAATTTTGATGTAAAAGTTCATATGGAAGATGAGCCTTGTTGAAAGTAGAGAACATTACCAGAGCATCAGCTGCTTCATTTACTTCAGAAATAGGTCCAGGGAGTCCAGACTGGGAGCAGAGGTGAATGATAAAGAAGGATGGGGCCTGCTAGTGCTAATTTATGTAATTGCATAAAGAGCAGGAATAGATCCAGTACAAGATTCAGTTTTACATAACCAGGTTTAATATTTTGGATAGAATATGCAGCATATTGAGAGTCTCAATCTATAAAGGTTCTTGGAGAACATTTGTAATGCCAGTATGATATGATAGTGCCTAATTTTGTTTTGTGGGTGGAGGAAAACCCTTCCCTTGTTAGCTTAAGGGAGGCTGATGCTATGTCAGCCTTTTTAGTGCAGCCAGAGCCATCAGTAAACATGGTATGTGCTTGTGGAATGAGTTCAGGATGAACAGCCTTAGAAAGAATGAAAGGAGTAGCAGTTAAAAAGTTCAAGAGCTTCTCAGTAGGCCAAGATCCAAGTATTTCTCCTGTAAAATCAGCTAACACACATTGTAGTGGCACAGACTGTTGAAGCAAAGTTTCAAATTCCTCATGGGGAATGGGGGTCTTGATAATATGAGGATCATAACCTGACAATTGATTAACTTTCTTTCTAACCATTTTGAATTTGTACTGGATTAAGCTGACATTTCTTCTTTAAGTGTCATCTCCCTTACACACCCTGAGAGCCGGGAATGAGCTGCTAGAGACAGGGGTGGAGGTGGTAGGGAGTAGGTCATTCTTCTCCCTATTTTGAGCTTGAACCTTGAGGAGCCAGAAGCTCCACAAAGGGCCTATCAACTTCCTTCTTTTTACCTTCCTGATTAATAGGGGCCAGTGTGGCAGAAATGAACCCCCAGGTCACCAGGCTGGCTACTGAGACCTTTCTTCCTTGTCCTTGAGCTCTCCTCAGGTTTTCCCCACCTCTATCACATATTTCCAAATCTAAGATGCCTTGATTGGGAAACGATGGATTATATTCAAGGACAACCTCTAAAAGCTTAACAAGTTGTTCCTCGGTGAATGAAGGATGTATCAGCCACCTTCAATAGTGCAACTCTTTGATGTAACACTTTTGCTCAGATGTTAATAATTGCACCATTGTTACTTTTGCACCAAAGTTCCAAAGGTGTAGAAAGTCCCTGTTTGATGATCCACTTACAGAAAGCTCACCTTCCAATTTCACATTCCTTTGGCTTCATCACTCACTGTTGCAGCAGTGACACTGTCCCTGTTTGTGTGCCACTTTCCAGGTTCTGGCCAGCAAACCCTGATAGAGAGATGATGAGTGAAGATATGGGAGACAGAGAATATCTTTGTGAGGAACTCAGTAGGCTTCACTGGAATGAAGCCTCAAACTAACTTAACCTCCCATTTTTACTGAGAAACAGACAAAGGCATTGTATTCTGCTGAACACAGGTGCATATTTTAGGATAGAAAAGTATGACAAAAATAAAAAAGACAAAACTAAGACAGACAGAAACCAGGGTGCCAGGACAACCAATGCCAATGTAGATGACAAAGGTGCTGGCCAGTCCAAGCCACTGATTTCTATTGGTAATCAATTAGGGTAAAGGCGAGCTACATGCAAAGATAGTACTACATGTGAGGAGGTGCAGTCATGCTGTCTCTATGGAAATTAATGTAAACAAGTCTCATAAAGGACAAGACAAAGCATTCTGAATTAGGAACAAAGTAGACGAAATACATGGTTGTAATTAGAACATTGTCCTTCTAGTAAGAAGATTTTAGTTGTGGGAATGAAATTTGTGTGTGAGTTACATTGATCTTGGCACATAGGCTTTGGCCAGACTCGCTTCTCAAAGAAGCCAATTGCAGTGTTAACTCTTTACAGCCTGCAGTGCTCACAGCCTGCTTTGAGCATAATCAATGTTGCAGCCTCCCAAAATCTATAGCTACATTACCATGCAATAGCACTAAAACTTCTTAAACTTACTGAGGACAATTTAACACCACTGACCAAAGTTTCTCCATGCTTTCTTCTTGGCAGCTCCCAACCGACATTCTACTTTGAACTTCTATGACAACATTTTTATATTCTATATATATGAGTGAGATCAAACACTACCTGTCTTTCTGGGCCTTACTTGTATCACACTTAACACCATAATCTCCAATTCTATCTGAGGTTAGCAAATACCTTATTGTGGTATTGATTTGCATTTCCTTGATGATTAGTTATATTAAGCATTTACTCAACTATCTGATGGCCATTGTTTGTTTTCTAATACAAATTTTTAATTAAGTTATTTATCTATTTGATAGTGACGTGTGTGTGTGCGTGTGCGTGTTACTGTGGATTGAACTCAGGGAATTTTTAATGACCTTTTCTCTAGTCATTTGTGTATATTTTATTTTGTAACAGGCTCTCCCTAAGTTGCCCATGCTGGATTGAAGTTGTTAACCTTCTGATTTAGTCTCCACAGTGTCACTATACTTGACTTGCTGTTGAATTTTTGAAATCATTATGTATTCTGGCTATCAGTTATTTGTTAGATATATAGTTGATAAATATTTTCTCCCATTCTGTAGATTGTCTTTTCCACTCTGTTCATTTTTTCCTTTACCAAGCAGAAGCTTTTTGATTTGATGTAATCCTGTTGGTTTTGTTTTGTTTTGTTTGCTTTGATTTCTTTTCCTTTTGACATTTTGTTCAAAATGGTTTGTCCATCACGATGCCTGGAAATATTTTCATAGAGTTTTCTTCTAGCAGTTTTAGAGTCTTTACTCATATATTTCTTGTCCTTAATCCATTTGGAGTTAATTGTTTTAAAGGGATAGGGTTATAGTTTGCTTCTTCTGCATATGTCTCAGTGAATAATAAAATAATTACTTTTTTTTCCAAATAATTACATCTGGCTTGGAAAAACACCTGTAGGAAGGGTGTTCTATATTAATGAACTATTGAACTTAAAACATATATATTTTCTTCTTATCTTAAATTTGGATAATACAATCATTAAGTCTCATAATGGGCACAGTGGCTCAATAATATTTTTATATTTTTTTAACTCTGGTTATTTGTAACATAAGAAAGCTATAAGTATGATCTGAAAGGAAGGCATATGTAAGTGAACCCACTGTGCACTGTGTATATGATTTTATCTCCAAACATCACTGAGATCCTTCACTTACTTCAATGATGAAGTGAATGTTGGAATTAGAGGAATCATAGATTATAAATATATGGTACAAAATCTGGCATATCCTTTTTTTTTTCTTGAGGCAGGACCTTGTTATGTAGTCTAGGCTGGCCTCAAACTGACAGCAATTCTCCTGAAAATTTACACACTAGCACTCAAATGCAAACTATGTGATATATATACATATATGGATGTATCCAGACATCTATATATCTAAACTCAATCTATGTTTCAGATCCTAGCGAAAATTTGCAAGCGTATCTGCCTCAGGACCAGGTGGAAAACTATACTCTAAAGAAGACCAGTATGGTGACTCTCCTTAAACATATTCCAGTTTGGCTAAGAGAATGACCTCTACCTCAGGTTGGTAATGGCTGTCATTCTGGAATATTGGAACTGAAAAGTATTATAGATCAAACTTGACACTAACAGGAGAATAGTATGAGTTGAGATCAATTGAGTGCATCACTATAATAGAATTTTACTCTGTATCTGGAGTTGTACCATAATGAAAAGATTTAACACTTCTATGTTTTAGGGTCTTCTTCTTTAACCTTTATTTCTGATTCTTTTAATAGTCAAATGGTATATTGCATACAAGCTTACAGTACATGAAAGCTATAATTTTGAGTAGATAATAGTTTTTATAGTCAAATATACTACACTGTATTTATCTATTCATCTGTTGCTGGATAAATATGTGGTATTTACACACAATGGTGTACTAGTAGGTGGTAATGAAAGGTAAACATGAGTCATTGTAGGAAAATGGATGGACTTTGAAATCATAATGTTAACTGAAATAAATAAGACAGAGAAACTTACGTATCATGTACTTTCTCTTATATGAGAAACTCAAAGTTTAAGTCAAGAGCAAAATAAAAGATAGGTAATAGTAGGTAGATAGATCTTTCTCAAATAGTAAAGGGATCAAGACATGGAAGAGTAGGGAGGAAAGGAGGGAAAGGGATTTTTTTTTAAAAGTAATTAAGATGTGTTATGAATGTTTATTAACTCCACACAATAAATGTATACATTTTATACTGCATATGTACAAATAAAAAAATAAAGTCAAATATACCTAAGCTAGAAGCAGTGTGCCTTGATTTAGTATAATTGTCTTGTGTGTTTTATATATTTTTTGTCTTATTAATCTGGTATTTATTCTGGTTTATAATCTGTATGTATGATAACCAATTTTTAAAAACTTATAAGGTAAATGAATCTGATGCTGGAAATCAAGGGAGGGAAAGAAGAAAAAGGGGAAAAAATGAAATGAGGTGTACTTTGTACATATACCAATTCCCCACAAAGAATGTAATTATTATGTACTGCAAACATGTGCTGATATTATTATTACTTTTTACAAAAAAGAACCTTGTGTAATAAACCATTTCTTGTGTATGAATTTGGGGCTGACTTGTTCATATAAACATCTGATCTTGATGTTTCATGTTAAAACAATGTGTTTTGGAAGATGAAGTGTTCCAAATGTATATATGTATAGTAATAAAATGATTAGAATTATTTTCTGTAAGTAGTGATTTATAAAGAAAAACAGAAACAAAAATTCCTAACAGATAAGAGTAATTGGGTCTCTGTATATGAAGTGATATTTCATAAGTGAGTTACTAAGATTTTTAACTTGCCATTGATATAAGATAAAATTTCATATACATAGGAAATTGTATTATAACTTATATTAATGAAAATGAAGTAATTTGATTTATCTTGAATAAAAGTAAATGAAACAATGAATTCAGATCCTCTAATATAATAAACTCTATTCAAATTAAATAATTTCTAGTAATATCAGTCATGTTAGAGCTTTTCTACCATCTTTTCATTGCATTTACAATTTTTATATTTGGATTAAATTAAAACATCCATCTAAACTTTTATTTTCTTTTAGTGTTAATTAATGTTGGTCTGTCTTCTCAGTACTCTTTTCTGGCTGAAAAGATTCTCATAATATTTTATTGATTTTATATTCTCTACAGTCTTTTCTAATAAGTTATATGCTTCATAAATAGTAAAACAAGTTCATAGTAAGTATTATGAGTCATATACCCTTAAAAATGCATAAAAATCTTTAGAAACACAGTAAGTTTGAACAATGGGAAGAAGAAACAATTTACAAATAAAAGTGTCATTATATTTTTATTTAGTTGTTTTTTCCTCTTCAAAACATAACTGATAGATAAGTCAGATTTCCCAAGTGAAGTTGTTAAATATATAAATATCAGGAATTCATTCAGAATCAGAATTGGTGAAGAATTGAATTTGAAAATATTGATAAATCTTAATGAAAACCTCCCCTCTCTTATTATTTATTACAGTCACACAAGAGAACCAACAAAGCTGTATCCATTTATGATATGAACAATTTATTTTTAAATACATAACTCAATTCATATAATGCTATATAAAATGTATCATTGAAAAAATCATTACACAGTCATATGATTCTTTGAATTCTTTGGGGAAGCTACCCAGCAGGGGAATATCTGGGTCAAATGGGACCTCTAATCCTAGTTCTCTGAGGTATCTCCATGCTGATTTCCACAGTGGTTGCACCAGTCTGCCCTCCCACCAACAATGGAGAAGGGTTCCTTTCTCTCCACACCCCCACCAGCATTTGTTATTTGTTGATTTCTTGATAGCAGCCATTCTTTGTGGGGTGAGGTGGAATCTCACTGTTGTTTTCATCCTCATCTCTCAAATGACCAGTGATGTTGAACCTTTTTTCATATATTTATTTGCTGCTTTTACTTCTCTGAGAAATGTCTGTTCATTTCAGATGCCCATTTTTGAATTGGGTCTTTGAATTTGGGGGGGGTCTGATTTTTTTCAATTCTTTATATATTTTCGATAGTAGACCTTTGTCTGAGATACAGCTGCTAAAAATTTCTTCCCACATTGTAGGTTGTCTTGTAGCTCTGTTGGTGATTTCTGTTGCAGTGCACGAACCTTTAAGCATTTGTTAGGAAAATGGATACACCTTGAAACCATAATGTTAAATAAAGTAAATCAAATACACAGCTTGAATATTACATAATTTTCCTTATTTGACAAAGTTAAATGGAAAAAGAGAATGGAAAAAGATATTGTATTCTAAATATGTTCTCACTCCAACATGGTGTGAGAGATCACTTTGCAGATTTTCATTTCTTTGGATATGTTCAGTTCTTTATTGATCCTATGAGTATGGTTTATTTTGAATTTTAAAAATTAATTCCCAGAATAGCTATGAAGATACAGAGGAGTGCAGTGGTTGCTTAAATTCATTTATGTCAATATTAAGAAGGAGGGCTGCCTTTGTGATTGGATTTATTATAAAATTATATTTGTTGCTCTCTGGCTTTTTCTCTCTGTCTCTGCTTCTTTTGTCTCTGTCTCTCCACCTCTTTATCTCTCCTCTCTCCTCTCTCATCTTCTATTCTTCTCCTTTTCCTACTCCTTCTGATTCTCTTTCTCCTCCATTTCTCGCTCTCTCTTTTTCTTTTGAAATAAGATTTTTCTAGCCTCCATTAACGGTAAACAATAAATCTCTATTGTTTGTAATTTTCACAGTGTGTTGTGTTCTGTTGTAGCATCTTAAATAAATTCAGATATGCTTCTATTTGGCTGATTTTTTTTAAAAAAGGTACATATGAATTCTAATGGGAGATGTTTAGAATCAATGAGCTCTTTACATGTTGTTTTCTTTACTTCTTTGTGATATGAAAGCATATAAATATGAGACAAAAATACATGTAAAAATATTGATCATATTCAACATATAGAAATGAAGAGAATAGTTGTAACTTGCTTATGAAGTTTCAAATGTAACAAAAAACATATACACTTCTCCAACAGTGATAAAATACAAAAGACATTAGGACAATAATGTTCATAGACCTGAATATAATTTTAATCACTATATTTTTATTTTTTAAATAATAAAATGTTTTAAAAATTGCATATCAAAGTTTATTTTATATTTTCATTTGGAAATTTATTCATTTATCCTAAATAATTTTAATATGTTTTCTGTTCACCACAGTTGCCTAAGTAAATGCTGTAGATTTGTTTTTCATGTATATACATTAATCATTATTTTTGTACTACTTAAATTATTTGAACACCCTGTTCTGATAATAGATGCTGAATATGTATAGTAAAGACTGATAAACCAAAAAACATCATTCATGGTCACAAGTGATCTGAATTACACCCTACAGAATAGAAATGTATTAAATCACACTGCTTCATTTTTACATATGAATATATTCTGTTTAGTATTTGTGCTGTTGATTGAATGACTATGACAACAGTTCAGTGAATAAAATCCAAATCTAATTGTCAAGAAAATATAACATTCTATTTTCTATATGATAACTCCATACAGAACTAAATTTTCTTTAACTATCACAAGAAGGCAGGCTGTATGTTGTTCTATTGTTGATTCTTCATACAATAAAAACATTCTTGTAAACTATTATACTTTATAGTAACAGTGAAACAAAATTTGGTGACTTATAATTAACATAAAAGCAATTCCAAAAAGAGAATTAGAAACAAATATAGCACAGGGTAGGGTTTGAAAAATTATTATGTACAAAATACTCCTGTTTTGAGGAAACATTTGACTCTGAAGATAGTGAAAGTCCATTGAGATTCATGCATGCCTAATTCAAAAAAAATCATTCACCTCTACATATCCGGTAAAACTTATGAGTTCATTCACCTCTACATATCCTTGTAAAATTTGTGAGTTGTAAGTATTAAAAGGAAAGGAAATTTCTTTAGCACCATAACATACAAGTTACTTAAAAAGTAAGATTCAATGTATCTTCTTAGAGGAGAAGCTATAAGAATTGGAAAAAAAAAAGAATAAAGAATCCTCTAACCAAAAACCGTATGTCTAGTTAGAATAATATTATTTCACACAAGTATTATCCTTTTAAAATGGAAGAGCTTTTCTAGTAGAATTTCAAGTTTTCAAAATCTGTATCAAGATGAATTCACCTACAGAAAATACTTGACAGAGAAATCTTTACTTAATAGTAAGGAGAAAAGGACAGACATCATCAACACAGGAGACAATGAAAACAAACTCTAGTTAGAACCAATAAACCTTAAAATGCATAGGTGTGTGAACATGTGTGTATGGGATGCATTTCTGAATGCTTGCATGCGTGTTTGTATGTGAAAGAGTTAGAATAAATTTTAAATTAAGTTATAAATATAAATATCAATTCCAATCCAAATAAAATCCTTTCTTTAGGAGAAATTATTACAAGAAGATATAAAGATCTGAACCTGTATATAATAATCTCTCACCAAAACAAAAATTGAGAAAATTTGATTGAAATAAAGTACTATTGAGAAACCTCAAGAACTTCACACACAAATGGAAAGTGAATAATACTCTCCTGAACAACCAAT
The DNA here is from genome assembly GCF_000247695.1 of Heterocephalus glaber. Next base: position 27,822,437 of record NW_004624759.1, read on the forward strand.
GGGTCACAGAGGAAATTAAAGAAGAAATTAGACAGTTTTTGCAATTAAATGATAATGCCAGCACAGCATACAGCACTCTATGGAACACAATGAAGGCAGTTCAAAGACGGAAATTCATAGCAGTGAATGCCCACATTAGGAAAACAGAGCAAGCTAAAATAAACAACCTAATGCTAAATCTTAAGCTCCTAAAAAATAGAAAAGCAAGACAAACTCAAAGTTTGTACAAAGTAGGAAATTATAAAGATCAGAGCAGAAATCAATGCAATGGAAAATAAGGGAATAATACAAAAATCAATGAATGAAAGAGTTGGTTTTTCAAAAGAATAAATAAAATCAATAAACCCTTATCCAACCTTATCCACAAAGGGAAAGAAAAGGCTCAAATCCATGCAACTAGGAAAGAAAAAGGTGAAGTCAGAAAAGATTCAGCAGAAATCTAGAGGATCATCAATACTTACGTTGAGAATCTGTACTCTAATAAATGGATAACACTGAAGAAAGGGACAGATTCTCAGATACATATGAATTACAAAAGTTGAACAAAGAAGATAGAAAAAGTCTAAAACCCCAATTAAAATCAGTGAAATTGAAAATGTAATTAAACTTTACCAACAAAGGAAATCCCAGGTCCTGATGGTTTCACTGCTGAATTCTACAAGACATTTAGAGAACTATTGCCATTACTCTTTAAACTTTTCAATGAAATTGAAAGAGAATCAGTACTTCCAAATATATTTCTGGAAGCAAATGTTGGGAAAGGTCCAACCAAAAAGAGAACTACAGGCCAATCTCCCTAATGAACATAGATACAAAAATCCTCAATAAGATACTGGCAAATAGAACACAGAGGATCATCAAGAAGATCATACACCCTGACCAAGTTGGATTTATCCCAGGGATGCAAGGATGGTTCAGCACATGTAAATCAATAAATGTAATGTGCTATATTAACAGAGTCAAGAATAAAAACCATATGATCATCTCAACTGATGCAGAAAAAGAATTCGATAAAATTCAACACCCATTTATGATAAAAACCTTGCAGAAAATTGGAATAAATGGTCTTTTTCTCAAGCTAATAAAGACTATCTATGAAAAAACAACAGCCAACATCATACTAAATGGTCAAAAACTGAAACTTTTCACACTAAAATCAGCAACAAGACAAGGATGTCCACTATCACCACTCCTGTTCAATATAGTTCTAGAAACATTAGCCACAGCATTTAGACAAGAGAAAGAAATAAAAGGAATAAAGATAGGAAAGGAAGAAGGTAAACTGTCATTATTTCCTGATGATATGATACTCTACAATAAAGACCAAAAAAACTCCACCAAAAGACTTCTAGACTTAAATTGACAGGCACAGTAGAGTAGCTGGATACAAGGTAAACATTCAAAAATCAGTAGCCTTCTGGTACACTAAACAGACTCACTGAGAGAGAAATTAGGGAAACAATCCCTTTCACAATAGCATCCAAAAAAGTGAAATATCTAGGAATCAATCTAACAGAGGAGATAAAAGTCCTCCACACTGAGAAATACAATATTCTGACAAAAGAAATTGAAGAGGATATAAGAAAACGGAAAGACATTCCTTGTTCCTGCATAGGAAGAACCAGTATAGTGAAAATGGCCATTTTTCCAAAGCTGCCATACAGATTCAATGCAATCCCGATGGAAAGTCCAAGAGTATATTTCACAGAACTAGAGAAAACAATCCAAAAATTCCTTTGGAACCAGAAGATATCTAGAATAGCAAAAGCAACTCCTGGCAACAAAGACATGACTATCACAATTATCTTATCACGGAAAGGTATTAAGGAACCTGGGAATGGTGTAATAGTTGAGATCAAGTAAACATAATAAAACTTTTCCTGAAGAGTTTGCACTTCTCCATTGGAAGACTGGCACCCTTTGTAATCTACTCTGTCAATCATGAGCATAAAGTTAGAAGACTTTGTAGGTGTTTTGGTTTTGATTTGTTTTGTGAAGTTGGGTTGCGATTGGTTCTATTAAAACTGCTGTGTCTCCAAATTAAAGCTGTGTATCATACTTAAAACACAATGCAGTACAAACATGGCTGAGCAGGGAGCATTCACTGCAGGAAGTCACCGATATGTTTTGCCACCTCTATAGATAATTTATGTTTTCTAAAACTTTGTGTTGTGTACTGAAAATATAGAATTTCATAAATTAACACCTTTATAAATCTTTACAAACTCAGCAAATCTTTGTAACCAGCACCTATTTTATAAGTAGAACAATGGTAGCATTCTCAAAATTACCATGGATTTTCTATTAACAATGTTCTTGCAAGGGAAGGTTACAATATGAATACTGGTATATTTTGGCTTTTACCTGTTTTTTAGTTTTAAGTAAATGAAATTAAATCTATGTATTTTATCTTGCTTTTGACATTATTTTGCTTAGCATTATTTTTCTGAGAGCAATTTATATCACTGCATATACTTGAAATTTATTCCCTTATTTATGCATGATATTGAATGACATGACTATATATTAATGAATTAATCCATTTTGATTTATGCAAAATTTATTAATATACAGTTAGGGCTATAATAAATATCATCATCACGATTGAGAACAATAGCATGCATACATTTTGAGAGTAATTATACATTTGTTATTATCCTTCTGTAAGGAGTAGTCAAAGATACTTAAGCAAAGCTATAAATAATATTTACACAATAAAGCATTATAGGTTAAATATTAGCAGAGATTAAACTTTTAAACTTCAAAAACAAAACATAAAGACATGTTTATAAATATATCTTACAAATTTTTTAGATGTTTCTAACAGACAAATTTCCCACAAATAATAAAGGGATTTTAGCACTACACAAGAAATTGATAAATGTTAGTATGTCATAATTATAATAGTATTTTGAAAATTTTTATATGACCAAATCTGATAGATTTCTGAGTATACAGTTTTGAGGGAAGAAGTTATTTTTAAGATAGATTTTTCAGTAAAACAGCCTTACAGAAAAATAATCAAACTGCAGTGTAAGAAAAAGTCAAAACTCCCCTTCCTATCTAAATTCCCTTGCTTTTCTCTTCGACTTGCTTTGTAAAATCATCTCTCCGACAGCTGGTCGCAAGCCTTTTCCTTTATCCTTTTCATACCTTTCACCTTAGGTGTTTTATAAAAAGAAAATAAGCCTTTTGGAGCTAGGTCTTTCTTTCTCATTCTTTAGCTTTTGTTATACTCGCTCTTAGAGTCTGACTTATCCTTGTTCAGACTCTGAACCTCATAAATCAGTTTTTCTTAGTTCTCATGGGATATGCTAAAACTACCACTATCTTTTTGTTTTGGACAATTTCAAGTTTTCCTTTTTGTTTTTAAATTTTATTCTCCTTTGTTTCAGCGTTACACACACACAGTTGAGAACAAACTTACCTTATAATAAAATAATATATTATATTATATTATATTAATTATATTATACAACTTCTGTTTATCACTTTTCCTTCATCATGGAACAAAGCAGTCACTTGGTACCCACCTTGAAGAATTACACTTGGAGTTAGAGTTGGATCTACGTGTTTTGTGCTCATCTTGTCTCCTTTTCTCTCTTGTCATCAGTCATGGTAGTTAGTGAATAAGGAAACATCTTCAAAAAACACTTGTCTCTGGTCTCTACCCAATTTCCACAGATAATCAGTATTTATTTCCATTAAATGTATATTTGCTCTACTAAAATATTTTTCCCACTTAAAATTTTCAATAATCTTTGATATTTTTTACAACAAATTATAAACATTTTCTAAGATTTTTTTGCCTGTATTTTTTAGAACACTGACTTTATCTTTTTCTTTATATTTACAGTATTTCTTTAAAAGACTGGAGTGTTGCATATTCTCATAGATATGCATATCCAATTGATTTAAGTTACTATAAACTTAAAAGTTGAATCATGATATTTGATGTGCTGGAACAATTGCAGAAATTTCAATCCATGAATTTTTCCTTTATTTGTCAAATATTTGGTATAATACAATGTAATTTGATCTAATATCATTTCATAAATTATCAAAAATACTTTGCCTGTTTTAAAGAACAATTTAAAGTTTTCTCATTCATTATGAGACCTAATGTGTAAATTAAATAATTGATAAATTTGATGGCACCTTCATTTTAAAATACAGAAATGATTAAAGTTTACATGTCTCTTTTCTTATTATTCTCCTATGAATACATCTGCCTAACAGTTATGCGGTGAATTTTGTCCCCCCATAAAAATATATGTATTAGAACTTGCTCTCTCAGAATTTGGCCTTGTCTGAAGAAAAAAAAAAAACTTTACAGAAGTAATTAAATTAAATTCAAATTGAATGATGTCATAAAAAGGGGAGCTGTGGTCACACAAAAATTAACGTTCACAGAGTGGAAACTAAACAAAAGACAGAGAGAGAATACAGGCAGATTAGGGGCCTGGGGATACATCTATCAGCCACGGTGTGCCAGACTGTCAACAACCCTCCAGAAAATAGAAGATGAACATAGTGTAGATCCTCCTTCATTGTCCTCAGAAAACATGAACCAATTTTTTATTATACTAACCCTGCCAGTTTCACTTTTTGATTACAGATTTCCAGCCTCTGTTCTTTTAAGGCATATACTTTGTGGTAACTTTTTAATCAGGCCTTAAAAATAAATACTCTGTCTTATCTGTCAATTTACCTGACTATAATCTATCTGTCATATGTCTTCTATCTCAATGGTATTCCTGCATTACAAATATACCCACCTTGTTTTGATCAAAAGTTAGAGAAAAATTTCGTGTTGCTACAGCCCTTATTTCATCTGCTACATTTCACTTGTCTTAAGGATACTTACAATTTTCAACAATGTTATCCCAGGTCCAGATTACTAAACAACACATGAGGATGATTCCATATTTAGATTTCAAATTTTATGGATCATTTTAACCTTTGTTATTTAAAACATTTTCTTTTGTTTTGTGGGCTTAGATAAATAAATAAATTATCTCTCTAGGAGAGAATTGATATCTATCCTTCATTGCAAGTCATGAGAGACTAGATGGTACCTTCCCTTAATGTAATCCTATTTCAGGAACTTTCACATTCTTTTTCAACTTCTAGGTTTGACTAGAACACAGTGACACTTCTTAGTTGAGAATTTAAGCTCAGAGTTTGGAGCTCTTAATTACTATTCTCTTATGAGTTTATTATCAAAATTGTTCCACCAATACACAGATAATTTGGTGTGGCTATGAAAATTCTGAGTAATAGTTGACAGATCACACAAAGGAAGGAAATGTTTGCCTTTGGAAATAAGTGTTCCTTTACAAAGAATACCTACTCAGATATCCTTTAGAAAAGTATAACAACTAAAATCTATGAGCTCACTAAGTATCCATGTGTGTATATGTATGTACACATGCACCCATACATGGGCTCAAACATGCTAGATTTTGAGAGACAATGATATACCTTTTATTCAAATATTATTATCCACTTTGATGATATCTGTAGTATTAGATCATGAAGAACAATTTTTCAAATGCAACAGATCACATGGATTATTTTTTCTCCAATCCAATCATTCACTAATCAATAAATTCTTAGAGAGCATTCATTTGCTTTAGTGTAACAACTCTGGAATGATATATAAATTAATGCTGACAGTATTGATCAAAGACCAATTTTGCTCTGTGAATATAAAAATAGGTGGCATAAATCTACCTCACTGAATAAATGAGTATTTTCTTCTTAAGATTGTTTTTTATCTCTCAAGGCTGGCATGGATGCTGAAAAATAGTGTAAAATATCTAGAAGTTTTCCAACTTGGAGAACAGAAATACTACAGATAAATAATGTCAGTGTTGTTAGATAGATTAATGAACAGAACAAATGATTTAAAAGATGTTTTCAAAGTAAAAATGTTGCTACTTTAAATTTTATCTTACTGGTTCCATATAACGAGGGAAATTAAATTTGATAAAAGAAAATAAAGATTTCTCTTACCTTTAATTTTAAACATGTTGAATTACAAAGAAACTGTAAATGAATAATGAATAAAAATATAAAAGGAATACTCTAGTATTCTTCATTTAAATTGTTACAATTCAATTTTACCAAAAAATTTACATTTTATGCCAAACTATTTTATATTATGTATATGTGTAGGATTCTCTATGAAAATGGAAAACTGGCAAATATACTGATGGACAAATATTATGTAAAGTGCAACAACTTACATACATTACTTGAACTTTTATGATTCTTAATGTTGTCATTAAAAAAAAAAAAAGTTCCTTAAGGACATAACACAAGATGACTCATGAAATCCACATTCACATTCTCTACGTCTTGCCCTTACTACTGCTTCCCTTGATCCATTCAATGCTTAACTTCATGCTCCTCTCTGGAAGTACTAGGGCAATTTATTTTGGGCTAACTACTTCTAAAAGTTCACTACTTGGTACAACTACCATGAAACGTGCTTGTGGTCAGAGGATAATTAACTATGGGTAATATAAACTGAGTTAAGTTGGTACAAATATACTATACAGAGTCTGAGAGCCAAGTAAAAATTGGTAAATGATCAAGTTATTATTTAAATTTTGGGTTTTGGTAAAATTTGTGAAATGGTAAAGAAATTTAACAAAGGAATTTAAAGAGATGGCATGAATGATATTGGAAAGACAGTATTTTCTCCAGTTTATGTTTGGTTTGTATTTTTTTCTATTGTCTCTGAAAATCAAAGCAGTACATGTATTCACATGAATAAAATACTATTTTATTTTATTCTTATCTTTTGTACTACTATAGACAAAACCCAGGGCTTTCTGTATGCTAGCAAGCCCTCTACCATTGAGCCACTACCCCAGCTCTTTTTTATTCAAAATTTTTATTGCTGAAACTCATACAAGTTTTATATTCAGTGAAATAGTTTTCAAGTTAATAAACTTTCAATGTATTTAAAATATGAGAAAAGAAGGAAAAAATGGAAACAAAGTATTTTGTAAATAGGGAGAGGTGGAGATGTGGAAGAGGGGGAAGGGGAATGGGGAAAAAAACAAGAACTAAGATATATCATGTACAGGTGCAAATTCCCAATGATAAGTGTCATCATAATGTATACCTAAAATGTACCAATAAGCTTAATGAAAAAAATTCTAAAGAAATCACATTTTTGACAGTTTTGTCCTGCTGTTTTTATCACAGTAGCTCTGTAGTGTAATTTCTGAGGATCAGTGGAACAAATTAGAAGGTGCAGAAGCAACTCCAAACACAATCAGCCACCTTACCTTTGATAAAAGGTCCAAACACCCTCACTGGAAGAACGACCACCTCTTTAATGAGTGATGCTGGAAATGCTTGGCTTCCACATGCTGAAGACTAAAA
>NW_004624759.1:27836526-27850194 GCF_000247695.1 Heterocephalus glaber
AATAAAAACTAAGATGCATCATGTTCTGGTACAAACACCCAATGATAAATGTAAATGTATTGTATACCTAAAATGTACCAATAAATATATATATTAAAAAACATCAGACCAAAGAAAACAATAATGGAGGACCCATTTAAAAAAATATGTTCTACAAGAACACTCTGTATTTTTCATACATTCATACATACACATGCACAAATACTATCCTGATTCCCAAGATGGGGTAGATTTTATTTTCTAGTTGAGATTCTCTGTGAATCTGAAAATTTTTCATTTGACTTTCTATATTCATGGATATAGACAAAAGAAAGTCAAACTTGATATTTGCCTTTTATCTAAAGTGTACTTTTTTCTTTGTAATAATTCCTGTTATCCCTTGAAAATTGGAATTATTTTTAGAGATAAATCCAATTTATTTGTACCCTCTGAAATGGTGTAAGAGCTGTATTACTGTTTGCATCTGTAGCCTGTATTAGCACCCAATTTAAAATGCTGATAGGTATCTATGTGATAATTCTCTAGCCCACATGAAGAGGTCCATTAAATATATCTCCATTAGTGCTTGGGAAATGCACCCCATATACTCTTTGGCTCTAAGATGCCTGCTGATGTGTCACAGGCCACATATCTTATTTTGGCCTCTGTGTTGATAGTTATGTGTCTGTCACAGAAGCTGATTCTGAGGTTTGGGGTTCTTTTCAACCCTGAATGTGGAAGATATAGTGAGGGTAGCAGCTATGCTTTTCTTTTCTCAATTTCTTTCTCATGCTAGCATATTGGAGGTCTAAACTTTGATTTCTTAATAATTACCTTAATTCAGCATATTTTGTTAAGAACTAGCTGAGTTGAATTTTCTTTCTGGTATACCCATGTGCTCACTGTTCTGTGTGACTTAAGAAAATGCTTTCCCTGGGCTCCAGATTTACTACATATAAACTGGTTATAATAACAAAATCAATGTCTGCTTGTCAACTTCATAGCAAAGTGAAAATAATCATACCAGATAATATGTATGTGTAAACCTAAGGCAGATATTTCTCTGTAATATAAGGCCTAATGCTACCACTACATCAGAAAATGGGGACAAGGATCCCCAAATCCTGTTCTTTGGAGTAAAATCTGTCATATTTACATGTTATATAAAGTGGAGAAAGCATGAAGAGAGAGTTACTAACAGTGATTTGGGGTTTATTAATCTCATTTTGATATCCTTTTCCTAAACGATTATTACTTCCCCTCAGCTAATCCTGTGTTAATATGAAGGCTGCCTGGTGCAAGAAAACAAACATTAGCTCTGGATTCTGAAGTCTAAACCTCAGATTGAATCAAGGCTGTCACTTGTAGAATGGGTTACTTTAGATAATATATTTAACTTCCCTGAACTTTAGTTTATTCTGTTATAGAATGAATATCATGATGCTTTTAACATTCTGTTTTGACCATTGTATTCATCACTTTCCTGTCACTGGGACAAAATGCATGACACTCACAACTTAAAGGAGGAGGGGGGCACAAATATGAATTTATATTAATTCAATTTCATCTTTATAAAAGTTGTTAAAAAGATTTAAAAAAACCTTGATCACACAGTAAATACTACAAGGTATCAACAATTGGGATCTCATCTTATTAAAAAGCTTTTGCACATCAAAAGAAATCACCAACAGAGTGAAGAGACAACCCACAGAATGGGAAAAAGTTTTTGCCAGCTGTTTCTCACACAAAGGTCTAAAATCTAGAATGTATAAAGAACTGAAAAAAATCAAACCCTTCAAATTTAAAACCCAATAAAAAATGAGCATCTAAGGTGAATAGACACTTCTCAGATGAAAAAGTAGAAATGGCAAATAAATATTTGAAAAAATGTTCAACATCATTGGTCATTGGAGAAATGGAAATTAAAACAATGCAAGATTCCATCTCAATATAGAAAGAATGGCTATTATCAAGAAATCAACCAAAAACAAATGTTGGCCGGGCTGTGGGGGGAAAAAGAACACTTTTCCACTATTGCTGGGAGTGTAGACTGGTGCAACCACTGTGGAAATCAAAGTGGAGATTCCTTAAAAAACTAGAACTAGAGGTTCCCTTTGTCCAGCTATCTCCTTTCTTGGTATCTTCCCCCCAAAATTAAAAGCATCATAACACACTGATATATGCATACTCATGTTTATAGCACAGTTTGTAATAGCTAAGTCTTAGAAGAACCCAAAATGCCCATCAACCAATAAATTGATAAAAAATATTTTTTATGCAACTGAGTACTGCTCAGCCATCAAGAATAATAAACTTGAGACATTTGTAGCTAACTGTATATACACTGAGATCATAATCTTAAGTGAAATAAATCGGACAAATGTGTAAATATCACATTGTTTCTCTGATGTGAGAAAATGAAAGTGTAAAAAATAACAAAAATGTGTAATATATAATGTGAAATAGGAAGGAAATATTCAAATAAGAAGAGGCACTGGGTGGGGAGGAAGAATGGGGAAAGGAAAAAAAAGAGTAAAGAAAGAATAGAAACATTGCTTTGTAAATAAGGCTGGTAATGGGAAAAATAAGAATTACAACATATTGTGTACAGATACAAATTCCATATGATGAATATGATCATGTACATCTAAATTGTACCAATATACTTAATTAGAAAAAAAACACTTTTTTTAAATTTAAGAAATCACTTTTTTCAATGATTGATTTTTTTTCCAGTTGAATTGTTTTGAGGGAGACAATCAATCAATTGAATATGAGAATATTGATTCAAAAACAATAATTATTTAACATAAGAGAAAATTCATGGATCTTTTTTAATTTTCAGGGGAAGAAGTAAATCAGCATAAACTCTTTAAAGTACACTAAAATACTTTACTTGAAAACTATACCTGTTTCATTTCTTCCCAGATATTTTTATAATTTTGCTAAATAAAATATTTATTAATAATTTAGTCTCCAATAAATACAGTTGTGACTAATTTAGAGTCTAGTGATACCCACTTTCACTATATAAACAGTTTTTTATTGAGAAAGAAATATAATGGTCTAAGGAAAACTGAAGAATATATTTCTGCTGTAATGTGAATATATTCAGATCTTTTCAGGCATTTTGTGTAAACTATAATAATACAATTAAAATAGGGAAAAGGGCTATAAGTTATTACATTTAATATTATGAATTACTGTGTTCATTTCATGGTATTGTAAGTGTTTTCAAATTTTACAGATCCTAGCCTTCTGATTTTTTGTATACATATTCTTTTAATGAAATGCTAGTGTTGGAAGTCAATGGAATTTGAATACCAGGCAATTGGTTCCATTTGTAATAAATTTGGGATATCAGTAAAATAGTATACTGAAAAAAATGTTGTGGTGAAGATTTGTAAGAACTCATCAATAACGAGAATATACTTAATGCTACCGAATTATACAAGTAAAATAAATAGTTAATTTTATTTTATGTATCTTTTAGCATAATGAAAATAACATTTTACTATGAAAATAAAATGAAAATTTTAACATCATATTACCAAGGGTTAAATTCTTGTTTTAAAGTTGACTTCTTTAATGAAATTAATCAAGTTAGTTAATGTCTCTGACCTCTATTGCTTCAAACCTGAAAGGGCCTGATGTACACATATACCTTAGAAGTTAGTAGTAGGAATTAGATGAAATATAAAAGGTTTTAATGCATAGTTAATGGTCTGGAGATTTAGCTCAGTGGTGCCGCCACCTGCCTCACAAATGCAATGTCCTGAGTTCAATCCCTGGTACTAAATAATAATAATAATAATAATAATAACAATAATAAATTAATGTATTAGTTCATAGTTAAGTATCCATAAAAGAGATAATTCAAAATCTGAAATTCCTAACACAATTTCTTAAAATCCCAGATCTATTAAAAACTTTTTTAATTGTATAGGACCTATAATTATGCTTTTATTATCAGAAACGACTATGCCATACTAATACTATTTTAAGGATTGCTTCCTCTTCACAGAAACTTAGTGCAGAGAGACCCTATGGAGTTATAGGCAGTAAAAATTTATAGAAAATTACCTAAGTAAAAGATATTTTTTGTCAAAATCTGTAGAAACCCATCAATATAAACCTGTCAATAGGTCGTGGCCCTAGGTACTTGACTTGCAAAGCAAACAATGACAAGGCAAAGAATGAATTGTACAGTACTGTCACAGAAAGTCCACAGACACTTTTGCTCTATGGTCTGTCAAGAAACATTTTCAAGAGAATTATGTCCCAGTACCAGCCAGAAATGACAACATAATACCACCGGAAGGTCACCAAAGGTATACATTCTGCGACACTCATCTTTCCCACTTTCAACATCTATTGTTTAACAAATTTTCTGAAAGAAAAGTCTAAAAAATTTTCTCACAGTAATATATTTGAGTAGATAAAAGAATAATTTACAAATTGTGAAGAATTAAATTATTTTGATATGGGAACACTCAAAAGCCTTTTATACACTATTTTGTTCATGATTTCTATTTTGCTGATATAATATCAAGTGACTACTAAGATTCAAAAGAAATGCAGTAATAGAGAATATAGCAATGATGAAAAAGAACAAAAATTTCAGTTATTACCTCCTATGTAATATATAAGTTGTCATGTGATTTTACCCATACTTGGTAAATTAAAAGGAAAAATACAATAGGATTTAATTATTTTATCATTAATTTAAATAATAATTATAATGAATTGACCTGAAAATATTATATAAGACTGTAGCAAGTCTATTTCTATGAAAATTATTGCTGTTATTTTGATTTTTACTATACAATTCCTCAAATTTAAGTTTTAAAGATCTATACTTAACAAACAAATCTATAAATTATAAATAAATTTATAATATATGTGCATATGTATACATTTGTATGAGTGTATATGTGAAGAATGCTAATATATTCTGTTCTACTTTTGCTTCACGCACTGAATTTATAAACTCCAAACCTCTATTGAGAAAATATGGGCTTAAGATCATTTGCTTTTGTCAGTCAATCCATAATCTTATTTTATGTATGCTTCTGCTTAATGATATTTTATTAATATATAAATTAGTTCACTCACACAAACAACCTAAAATTCAAGAACTTGGGAACATTTTCTACCATATATATTTTCATTGCAAGGCACATACCAGCCCTCTCCTGTTTAGACACATTAGACATTACTTTATAACCATGCTCAGTGGGCACTTTACAGTGAAAGCACTACCAGAAAAATTCATTGAAGAAAGCATCAAACATGACACTAAATACACCACAAAAAAGACATTCATTTGCAATTTGAGATTCAAAACAAAAGCTAAGCATTACCTTGTTCCACCTCAGCTAGAAATACACTTGTGGGAAAAGCAACTCACATTTTTCGCCACTAAGCTCATGCTTAAAAATAAATAACCTCTAAGGGATCTTAAACTTTGATTTGGAGATTGCAAATACATTTCAGTGACTAAGAGAATTTGAGTATATAGGATCAGAAAATAATAAATACTAACCATATTAATGCATGAACATGCAATGTTAATGGCAATATACATATATATGTACATATGTATACATATACATGTATGGGTGCAAATATACACATATACATGTGTAATGTGCATCTTTTATGTTATATATATGTATGTACATATAGACAAATATGTGTACACATTTATAAGGTATTTAAATGTATGTACATATAAATTATATATACTTATGTGCACACACATATATACATGTACACATGTATATATGCTTTTATATATATGTATGAATATATATGCACATGTATTCATATATGCATGCACATACATATGCATATGTCTTCACACATAGACACACATATATGTACAAATATATAGAAGATTTGCGTCTTCTGGCCATAGTTTTAAAGTGATTTAACAATATGAAATATTTTAACACATCTATGAGAAGTGAGGAAAAGACATTTACAAGTATTATTTTTGTTTGCTAGAACAGGTGTAAATAATGTGAAAAGGTTGGGAGAAAAAGGAGATTAGTTTAAAATGACCAAGTCTCTAAATATTTAATAGACAAGAGGAAATTTTTATTCATGTTTCTTTAACTTGCTTTGAATTTTATTGGTTTTCCTGAATTTTCATTACAAAGTTGGTCTTATTAGTATTTATGCAGGCTGTTGGAAAGCTTTGGTTTTTTTTTGGGGGGGGGTACCAGGGGTCGAACTCGGGTCCTTGCACATGCACAGCAGGCTGCGAAACCACTGAGCTAAATCCTCGGCCCTGGAAAGCTTTAAAGTGTTGAACATGAGAATGTCATTTAGTTTAAACAATTATTTCATTTCCCCAGAGAGGAAGACTTGCCACTTACTAAAATAACAACATTGAAATATAATGTCAGATACAATTAAAAGAAAAGCAATCTCAAATTATATTTAATCATATTTTTCTGGGGCATTTATCATGTTTAGGAACAAAATAACATAGATTAGTCTGATAGATTTGCTAAGAAAATTAATAAGAATTTATTAATAAAGCTCCAAATTCTAGTGTCTCATTTTGTCTTTTCATTAATGCATTAAACTGAGTGGCACAAAAAGATACTTCTAATAAACAACTCGTCAATAATTTTGAAATACCTGACATACAAATATGTATAATTTATAATTTAACAGGTATTGCTAGAAAGTTTCATGGCAAGAATTTTAATTATCAGAAATCATTTTATTCAAGACAAATGTGGAAATGTGAAATAATTATTCATACAATACTACAAAAATATGAATCTACTTGGGCAAATAATTCAAGTCAGGTTAAAGGTCTTCAGAGTCCAGTTGTATAAATTCAAAAATAAAAATCCTTTGAGATACTTGAGTAATAACTAGGTGAAATAAATGATAACATAATTACAAATTGACCCAGATTAGGGGATAACAATCAGTAATATGTATTTGCTTTTCTTTGTATTACTTTAAATGAATAACATTAAAGTTAAAGACAGTATATGTTTTATAATAAAATATGAATATATATATACATAAGTACATTAGAAAGAAGAGAATATGAAAGAATATGAGTTATTGAATGTCTAATGCAGTAATACTCACACCTTATGACTTAAAGTAAAATAGAAAAAATAGCAATTAGAGTGAAATTTTCTGAAATTCAAGCTCCATACTAAAGCAAAATAAGTCATGATATGTTTTTCAACTAGAATTATAAGATTCATGGTTCTGTTTTTAGTTTTCTTAAAATTCTGGGATTTATATACAAAATATTCTTCTCAATTCACAGCACATATTTAAATTAGATTTTTTTTTTAGTTAGAAGCCAGTATACCAAGCAGTTAGACAACTGATTTCATGCACTGGTCATGGCAAAATCAACAAATTTCACAGTGTGGAATGAATTAATGAAAACAGCTGCAAAAATACAAATAATATCAAATACCTATTAGATGTTTCTGATGAACAAGATAACAGAAATAAAAGTTCATCTAAATGTAGAAGTTGACATTTCTTTTTTGTTTCACAAGGTCATACAAAACTATGCCATATATTTCTGAATGTTAACTGTTTAACTATGACAAATTCTTAAGCTGCTATTCCCTTAATATTAACAGATGCTTCTGGAATATTGCATATATTTATATCTTAAAATGTTAGGTATATGTTGCTTTTAATTTTGTGTCATATTTTTGACACTTTCCTTGGCACTATGCACCTGTTTGTATTCTGTAAATTACAGATTTGAATAAAATGTAAAATTGAAATAAATAAAAACATACGAATATCATGGCTTCTATAAATAACAGAGTGAATCCATAAACATGTATTCCATTCAGTAATTAATAATACATCAACAAGCTAGTATTCAAATAAAAATAGTAAAATGTGCTGTTATAGTTTACAACATGGATGAAACTTGAAAACATTATGCTAAGGTAAAGAAGTCAGGGAGTAAATCCTACACATGTTGAGATTCTCTACCCTTAAAATACACTGAATCAGAAAATTTGCAAGACTAATAGTAGGTTGATAACTGCCTATGGCTAGTGAGATAAAGGGTGCATAAAGGAAAGGGAAGTTAGTACTAAGTGGTGTCAGTTTTTCTTGGGGAAAACATTGAGACAATTATTCTAAAATTGTTTTCAGTGTTGGCACAAATATGTGAATGGGCCAAAATATTGAACTGTACATTTAAAATGAGTAAATCATATGTGTGTTATATGTAAAGAAAATTCTATTTCACAGAAACACACACAGATTCATACATGTATGGTCAAAACTGCCAGAATAATTTTTCTAATGTATAAAAATATACAGCAATGTGATTTTTTTCTTTCTGATTACTGTAAAGCAGGTATCTGCAAAATCATGTGCAACTTGATAGTGTGTAAGTTCTAATAAAACAGAAAGTACCAAGGACAAACATAGCTATTTCCTCATGGAAAATTAAGTAGTATTATAATAGAATATTTATATTTTTAGTACTGGAGATAGAACCCAAAACCTTTGCACTGAGCCACAATCCCAAACCATTTTTAAATTTAATTTTAGTTTTAATTTTTTAATTATAAGAGAGGGTCTCTGTAAGTAGCTAAATTGCCAAGCCTGAGCTATAACTCACCATCCTCATGCCTCAGTCTTCCAGAGTACTGGGAATATAAATGTTTGCATCCATGGCTGGATCAATATTTATTCTTTTATAGCAGTAGAAAAAAGGAAATATATCAACAAGAGCTAATGAATAAGTTAACTGATGTATAGAAGCTATTTGCTTACCTTTTCTCTGAATGTACTTCTTTACTTTTTTTTTTTTTTTTTGCCTATTTCAAATCTTTGGGTTTTTTTTTTTCTTAACTACATGGATTTCCTTTACCTGCAAGTATATTTTTTCCTCTGGCCTTTCTTGATAATTGCCTCACAATCTTGTCTCTGGAAAGTCTCATCCTAACTATAAAACATATTCCTGCCCATCCAGTTGTCAAAGCATCATCTGAATTCATTCAGAGTATTTGACTGAAAACATGTGATCATTTCTATCACCTTAATCATTCTTCAAATGCCTAAACTCCTTCCACATTTCATCAGAAATTAGAACAAAAATAATTCCAATTACATTTTTAAAATACATACATATCCCTCAATAATATGTTAATCCCCCTTATGTAATTAATTCTGTTCTGTTCCATTGGATAATAGTGTGTATGTCCTCTTGCAATCATCTCTTCCTAGAAGCAAGTGAGTCCTAGCAATCTTAACTCAGCTTGAAACTTAGATCTCAAGAGCCGATCTTTTAAAGTCTCAATATGTCTAACATGTTTCCTCTTGCTCAAATAACATTGTTATTTGTCACACACACATATTCAGCCTGGAGCTTATGACAGAGCCTCCAGGCAAACCTCCAGGGAAAGAAAAACCACCTGCTGTACTATACAACATGTAATAATGATTAATTTATTACAGTAACCAACACTATCAAGTGAAAATCAGGGAAATGCTCTTTAGGGGAATAATAAAATTACTTATGAGGAAATCCATCAATGTTTTCCCCGAGAATAAAGTAGGTAATGAATAACATGTACATAGACAATTTGCTAAGTTCATTTCAAAAATAAGTTACATTAAACTGGTAAGAAAAGATACTACATTTGATTTATTCAAAAGTTTGAGAAATGTACATGAACCTGATAACCTCAATGAGTGTAAATATTATATATCATAAACATGAGTTATGAATAATAATGAGAAGAATGAAAATGGACTAAGTGGAGTTAGAAAGGAGGGAAGGGGGTGGGTAGAAAGCAGAAGAGGATTAAAAACCAGATTATTTTATACATATGCCCACTCCCCAAGATGAATGTAAACACCTTGTACTGCAAACACATACTAATAAGTGAAAAAAAGTAAGTTGAAAGAGAAAAAAAGTAAACCCTGTAAAAGTACATAATCTCCATCAATATTTTAATATATCTTCTTCTTTTTACATTAAGACTAAAAATCAAGCCGATAAATTTTCCCCTCAAATATTTTACTATTGGCTATAGGTTCTTATGTTTTTTTTCTGTCAGTATGCCTACATTTTTTCATTTTATTGCAAGTGTCATTTAATGATAGAAGGCTTTCATTTTTTCCTGTAAAGAAAAAAATAATTTTATACATTTAACATGCAAAGTATCCATTGAAATTTTCTTAGTAGTTATTATCCATGATAATTATTATATAATGTAACTCATTTTGTATTCTCAGGGAAAACCAAAATGTATTTAACTAAGAAAAAAGAGGTAAGTAGTGGCATGCATATAATCAATAAATATTTTAAGGTCACATCATTTCACCATTTGTTGCCATACACATTTCATTTCCACTTGTAAAAGTAGTAAAATTGAATATTATCATTAACAGGGCCCAAAGAAATAGGCCCCTTGTAGTACATAAAAGTAACAAAAAATATGCATATTAAAATTGCTTATTATAAAAGACTGAATTTTAGATTAATTAGAATTCAAGCATTTACAAATGTACTTATCAATTTAATTTAATATTATTCTAAAATTTTAAATGTAACTAAAGATAGTGAAATTTTTTAGCTAACATAATAAGCCTTAAATCATACATTCTAATACAACAAAGAGAAATCTGTTTTCAACAAAATTAAAGAATTACAGAATATTAAACATTATGTCATAGTAATTTTATTTTTTTCTGATTTATAAACCAGTACTGGAAATTTGGAAATCAAATATAATTAAATGCTTATTAGGAAACAAACCAAATGCTATGATAGAATAAAATATAGTTTTAATTATTTGTCGTGTAGATTAAATCAGGAAAATTCACATAAATGTATATTTACTTTCACATAAAAACAAAAAATTGAAAAAGTCTGATTTGTCTAAAATTGCAACTTATTTATAAAAAAGTAGAATTTTATAAGGCAATTATATATTAAATCTCTATTTTTGTGAAGGACATTTTTTAAAGTTTAGTATTATTAAATTACAAAAAGATATTTTATGTTCATAAATTCTGTAAACATTAAACATATAAAAACTTAGCAGTCTTTACAAAATAAAAGAAAAATGTTTGGAGAATTTTAAAAAGTAATATAATGATATTCATCTGAACTAAAATAAAATAAAAATCCAAAGGATACAAACCAAAGAATCTCCATTGTAGACACATGAATGTACAGTTCATGACCTTAGTGATGACTAAAATACAAACTGAAACACAAAAACTCACTGGTTAATATCCTAAAAGGCAGGACAGACACCATCATCCAAAAGTTTACCAAATGATCACATCAAAACTAATAATTCCAAAATATTCTGACAGCAAAGATAAACAAATGATTTGTTATTTATGAACATATGAGGTGTAATCAAAATGACAATGCTCAATTTTTAAAACAGTGTATTGCAGTAGAAGACACATAGCTACCAATTTCCCTCAGATACTTCTCCTTATTGGAACACAGTTATCCCATCATTCTCGCTACTTTCTAAAGGAGTTATGCAAGTCTTCTTTCTGCAATGTCTTTAGTTGCAGTTGTAGCTGACTTGCTGTCCTGAATCAACTCAAAATCTCTAATTTTATTGTCATTTTGACTATGAAAAAGAGCCAGAGACCCGGCTTCGCTGGGATCGGTGAATGAGATGGAACAATATATGCTACCCTATGGTTTACAACCTGTCTTTCCATTGGATGGCCCTGAACAACAGTACTCACTGTATTTGCAATCAAATCTGAGATAGATACACATAAGAGGACTTCCAAAATGGTTCAGAAAGTGGTAAGAAAGATTGGATAACTGAATTGATAAGGAAAGGGGAATATTTTGAGGGGCATTAATACCAATGGGTGGTTATAATTTTTTTTTAAATTTAAACATTTACTGTACATTTTTTCATCCTTTTAAGACTAGAATCAACCTTGGGCAAGATAAGAAATAGAACCCAGTGAGAGTAAAATTCAATTGGTGATTGTAATTCACTTACAAAAGGAAAACTGAAACAAAAAATAATAGATGATAAATTATGGAAAAGTAGATAATTGTGTGTGTATGTATGTGTGTGTGTGTGTGTGTGTGTGTGAGAGAGAGAGAGAGAGAGAGAGAGAGAAAGAAAGAAAGAAAGAAAGAAAGAAAGAAAGAAAGAAAGAAAGAAAGAGAGGGAAACTTGTACTATCAGCCTATGATTTTCACTTCTCAGCTAAGAAGTGTACTTGACTATGATAACTGAATCACTTGGACATATGAGCAGAGGGCATCTGTAACTGTCCAAGGATAACATTTAAAAACTTAAAAATATAACTCTCATATAAAATAGAAAGAACTCATTTCAAAATTTGTTCAACACTTTATTATGAAACAAATAATATTTGAAATATTGTTCAAAGGAGAAGAGAGATTTATGTATCCTTTCTTTCAAAGGAATCCTAAATTAATTTGTTTTCACATATAATAGTGCTAATACCTCATATGATAATAATACAAATATTTTAAGTTATGTTTTTGTCAGAAAGAAATCAGCAAAAGAATAGTTAGGCTATAATTAAAAGTAAAATAAAGTTATTAAACAGATTAATATTTTAGAGCCTTAAATAATCCTTGGTAGTGCTTATTAACTCAGGGTTTTATGATATTTAGAGCATAAATATGCTATTGAATTTCTAAGTTTTGGATAATGTCTTAAAATTTATAAAAGAAAAAAATATTTATTCAATCGGATCAAAGAATAGTTGGTATAGAGAATTATATTGATGTTCCTATGCCAAATTGTTTTTTATTTACATATTCCATAATTGCCTCTTCATCCAGGAGAAGTACTTTTAAACAATATAAGAAAAAGAGTGATTGTAAAAAAGCCACTATACATTTATCTGGAATATCCCAATTTTTTTATTAGTGTATGTTTACAGTACATGATGTTTACAGTCCCTGTGAAAAGTGAGTACATGTATACATCTTAATTTTCTTTTCATCTGCTCTTTTTCCCTTATTTCTTCCTACCCCCAATTATGGACAGTCCAATAATTGCAGGCTCACAATTTGTCTATGAAGGAAAAATGGCTACAAAATTACTCTCTATCAAAAAACAGCTTAAAAAGTGAAAATTTTGGTGTAAACAATTTGTAGAAGACTTTGGACAATAGGCAGGGCACAACTGTGATTACTGAAAGAAATGAAATAAGCAAACTCTGTTGCTGACCTAGCTTAGTTTCGGAAAGCAATTTCCAAGCCACATCAGAAATACGGAAAACTTAATGGTGCCCCATGAGCTCACTGAGATGAAGAGGAGATTAGATTTAAGGGGAGGTTAAGATGACTAATGTGTACAACTAAATATCAGGGATAAGAAAGATGCAAAGGGAGGCCTAGAGATCAGCAGTAGTATGTCGCAGAATCATTGGCTACAGATTTGTCTATGTATATGTGAGGATTATCTCCATGACCATGTTGAAGGGATCCTCAGAGACCCATCAAGTACCTACTTCCTGAAACTCATAGATCATGGGAATAGTTCAAGTTCAACCAGCAAAGCTGAGAAATCCTGTTGCATGCAGAAATTTATCTAGAATATACAGAAGTGTAAATTTTCCAAAGATGATAAAATTCAGACCACAATAGAAATAGCAATATATTCTTCCTCTTTCATATCTTAGAAGCAAACT
>NW_004624759.1:27860989-27884937 GCF_000247695.1 Heterocephalus glaber
GTCATATAAGTAGGTTTTCAAGCTAGGAATATACTTTCTTTAATAGGTGCTATTCAAATTTTATATTTCCTCCAGAGTTAGTATCATTAATTTGTCTTCCAAGGTACTTCTAAGAAGTTGTCAAATTTATTTCAAAAAAGATTTTTGTAATATGCTTTCTATATCATTTTTAATTCTATCAAATCTGTGGTAATGTCTCCTAGGTATTGATATTTTAATTTAAAAATGTATAATTGATATTGTGTAATAGGAAGAAAAGGTCTATAGGAGCAGGGGAAATGGGAGGGGTAGGGGAAAGGAAAAAAGGGAAAAGAAAAAATGCGAGAAGGAAACAAAGTCTTTGGAAATAGGGAAGGGTGGAGGGGATGAAGGGAGGGTGGGGGAAGGGGAAAAAATAAGAACCAAGATACATCATGTAAAGGTACAAGATCCCAATGATGAATGTAACTGTATTTTATACCTAAAATATACCAAAAACTTAATGGAAAAAAATAAAAATAAACTACAAAAAAAACAAATTCACATCACAGAGTATCAGTACTCTATACAAGATCAGAAGATGAGATCAGGGCAGCTTTACATCTCATACAATTAGAGACCCAACTCCCCATGCCATTAAACCCATTAAAGACATTCATCCTTACAGTTCTGTTTCTCTATTCCTGAGCTATCTTTTATTTCAAGTTAATGATTATATAGCACAAATTTACTCATATTCACTCATCTGGAGGGTTGCAGCAGTCTTAACATCTACAAAAAAGTAAATCAAATATTCCAATCAACAGAGTCATTGGCACTTCACATTTATAATCCAATCTGTGGCTACAGGGGATTTATTGAAGTCCCTCACATATGTTTGTGGATTTCAATCATGTTTAATTCCTCCTACAACTGCTATTTTATCCCCATTATTGTTGAATATCACATCATAGGGGTATTTTTCCCTTATATTGCAATTGTGATACTCAAATAGTTCAAAACAGGTGTAGAAATAGATGAAACTAAATTATTTTCCTAATAACAAAAGGAAAGTAGAATTTATTTATACTTGCATTGATTTGTTTATTTTGAAATAGCTTTGGGCTTAGTCTCCAGAATGAGGAAACTTTACAGTAAGATCTTTCATTTTTAAAAATTTGGTTTAAGGATATTTTAATTTAATCTAATAAAATCTCAATTAATACTCATAGTGTTTCAATCTGTACAATCACCTGAACTCACTCTATAAGCCTATTTAGAGCATGTTACCCAAATTTTGTCTCATTTGTCAGCTTAACTGAATAAGTCACCCCATCTCTGATAATAAATAAACTCAAGGGACTTCTAAAGATATCCAGGCTTAGCTGGTAGCACCTATGAAAATGACCACTTCTTTTCTCAATGATTCGATTTCACAGATTTGTAGAAGTAAATGCTAACCATTGGTAATGAAAGGTTAAGTGTTTAGCCCAGAACTCCTTGATTGATGCTAACTTTCCCAGTGCACAAGGAACAGTCATAAGGCAATATAGCAGCACTGGCCAACAAAAATATTTTTTTCCCCAATGAGATCTGACATGTCTTTTCTCAAAATTAATGAATATAGGTATTCATCTAAAGCTAAAAGGCCTTCTATGAGGCAGGAGGAAGTGGCCTTGTCAAAAAACAACTTTGAACATGTAACATTCAACAAAATGCAAGTGATCTTGAAAGATCCACAAGAATCCAGATGATCTAGAAAAATGCATTCTTGAGATAATCACATTTGCACACCTCCCAAATCCTCCTCATTAAAAGACCCCAGGCTCTTACTTTCATGGTATGATTCCTCACTTGGAAATTCTACCACTGTCCATCTTAACAGTATACAGATCCGAATAAACTCCTGATTAATTTTACTGTGATCTAGATAAATTATTTTAATGTCTACATCACTGGCCCCTCCCTCTATCATGTTGATGGCACTCATGTCAATTTTCATTCTAGTATCTCATTTATAGGTGATTAAAAATTTGTAGAGTGAAGATATGTTCATGTGTATCTGGTTGAAATGGAAACAAGTATTTTAAAAATTCATTCAGTGCAGTGAGGGTTTGTAAAATTTTATGGGACATCAAATTGGATTTGTATTATTCAAATATAAGAAATGTCAAAAATTCATTTCACTATTTCATAAAGTAAAGACAAAATTTCAGTTTACAGATTATGGACTGAAAATTGTGGTAAAAATAATAAAATTGTCTTTAATATGATAAGATATTTTGTATATGAAACTACATTATACTTTGCATATTAACTCTACATAAATAGAAATCATTGAAACTTTGTATGCATAATATTGTTAGAAAGATAATGACACAATTATATAATGAAACATAGGAATCCCAAAATGTTAATAGGAAGGAAGTTTTAAAATCATTATAATTGTAATTACCTCATTATCCTATAAATTTAAAATTTTAATCAAAATCCCACTAAAAGTTTACATAACAATATATCTTTTGATTCTAAATATTACATAAAAGAAGAACAAGGTAAGAATATCTACAGAGATTTGAATAAAAATAACTGCGAGTGCTGATTTCCATATCAGATAGTAGTATGTTCTATATGAAACTCTAGTAATTAAAACAATGTGGTACAGCCCTATGTTTATTTCAAATACAGTTACAAAATGCTTATAAAAAGATTGATGTTTGATAGATCTTTATTTTACAAAATTTGTTACTTGCCATATTAGTAGACATAGACAATTTTTAATTTTCAACACAAAGTCTCATGAAAAAATATTGGTATGAAAAATAAAAATTATTTATTGAATATATATCAGATATATATCAGATATATATAACACATATATTTACACACATCGTATAAAAACTTTGAAGAGATTAAAAACTGAATTTTTATAATAAAATTTCAAAATTAACTAATATCAAACACATGTAAATATCACATTGTCTCTCTGGTGTGAGAAACTGAAAGTGAAAATAAAGACAAAAAGAATAAGAAATATAGGAAAATAGGAAGAAATTGTTTAAAATTATACAGAATGTGAGATACTTTGCCAATACTTAAAATGTTTTGAGCAAAAAAAAAAATCTGCAGTATTATTGGGAACTGAGCTTTGAGATTAGGAAATAAAAACATATTCTTTTTAGATCATGATGCACATTGTATTTACCATAGTTATTCTCTAATAATTTTTGTTATAAAGTTATTCTTTCATAAAATAGTTTTATATTTTATTAATATCTGCTTGTATTATATTAAAATAAAAAAATTTAAAGCTATGTAAAAACGTGGTTAATATTAGGGTAGGAAATTATAACTTCAAATTACTAAACAGATATCAAGAAGAAAAAAGTGAATGCACTTATAAAACATGCTCTCATTTTTAAAATCAAGGTAAATGATTAAGAAAAGGTAATAGTTTCACCTTAGGAAAATGAGAAACAATAGAAATGTGAAGGGAAAATGGGAATAGTGTGTGAACCAAAATTTCTCACAAAAAAAGAATCATATGTGACTAAGCACATTTAAAAAAGTAGTTTAATCTGGCCAGTAGTCAGGGAAGTACAAGTCAGTAAAATTATCAACTAAACTTTCAGGTCCATTAATTAGCCCAAAATTATTAAATTTATGTATTAGTTTCTTATTGAAGTTATTAATAATTACTATAAAGTTAGGTCATGGTTGTAGCTCAGAAATAGAGTGGGCACTTAGCATGTTCAAGATCCTGTGTCCATTGCTCAAAAAATTACCAGAAACTTAGTAGTTTTATCCTCACATGTTTATAATTTTATACTTCTGAAAAGGGTAAGTCTTACAGGGCTAACTTAACATGTTGACAGGGATGTATTTCTTTTTTTCTAATTTGAAAGTAGAAT
This sequence comes from Heterocephalus glaber, assembly GCF_000247695.1. The sequence continues at coordinate 27,864,859 of NW_004624759.1, forward strand.
ATAGTTTTTTCTAATTTACAATATTTTTCATTTTTACTCATTATTTTTATTGGTACATATTAGATAATGTGAAATAGGAAGAAAAGGTCCAAAGGGATAGGGGAAGTGGGAGAGGTAGAGGAAAGGAAAGAAGGGAAAGGAATAAATATGAGAAAAGGAAAAAAATGGATACTTTTTTTTAATTGCTGGTGTGTCAGTGTTTGTATGAAAACAAATTTAATGCAGGACACAGAAATTTACACAGGCAGCTTACAATATTCGCCCACAGAGTCAAATGCAGAAGAGTGGAAGAATCTCTGCATGCTAGAGATCCAAAGAATCCAGCCTAGGGCCTGATCCCCTGGCAATCTTCTCCATGAGTCCAGCTGAAGGCCTGGCACTCATGGCAAAGTCCAGTGGAACTCCCTATCAGGAGGCCCAGGAATCCTCAATGGAAGTCTGAGGGGTCTGCTCAAGGAAGCCCAAGGGCCTGCCCCAGATGCTAGAGAATCTGTGCTGGCAGGTGAAGGGCTGGTGCTAGAAGCTGAAGATTCCATACCCAGAACAAGGAGAAGACACCCAAAGCAAAGGCTAAAAACAGAGCCCCTGCCAAGAGGACAACAGCCATACTGGTGAAGGTTAAAACCAAACTCAGGCAAAGAGAACAACCACAGCATCTCTGAAGAAAGGCAGGTGGAATGAATATCAGCAGAAATGAAACTCTTCCAAGGGAATTCAGTATGAAATCCTCCCATCCTGTTCTTCTTTTACAGGTTTATTATTCTGACAACAATCTTCCTTAAGTGGATCTTCCACTCCCAGAACCATGGTAACTCAATTCAGCTGGGTGTTCCCACTCACGTTGACCATTAATTAATTAACCACCACAACCACCATTCCTTGGTGGATGGTCTTCTTGTATCTTTGAGAAAGCAATATACTGAGTATTTCTCACTTTTCATCACTCTCACTCTGATTTTCTTTTTGCTCTCTTCCATATACAAAGACTCTTTGTGAATACACTAAATTTCAGATAAGTAGATATTGTTATGGATAAGCAAGTTAGAACAACAGAGATTCACCACACACTGCATCACATTTCAGTCCATCTATTAAAGCTGGCTACTCAGAGGGAGCTAGTGACTGGAAAGTTCTCTTAGCATTGAGAAACAGTTTGATTTCTCCTTTTAAATCATCCCTTCAGTTGGGGAGGGCTTAAGGGGAAAGCAGGTGGAATTTCACAGAAGCAGAACCATGCTGGGTTAGTGGTGAGGAGCAAAAGGAAGTTTCACACACTTGCTGAGCTACAAAACATCCTGCAACTCCAGAAAGTTTACTGCCAAACAGGATACAAGGTTTTGGGTGCTTTGTCTAAGCACAAGCACACAATGGTGTTAAGATTCAAGATGGAGTTGGGTTGTTTAGCACATTTCCAATTCCTCAAAGCATTATGTCAAAGCATTGTTTCAATGAGAGCCTCTTGAGTGGGCAAGGGATTATACAATGGATTATAGTAGGATCTCATACACATCTTTTTAACAGAGGCTACAGAAGCTGTTTTACAAAATTGATTATCCAATTACAAATATAGGGGCCAATCAAGTGCCTGAGAAAAAGCAGGATGAGGGGACCAGCCAGTCCAGTGATAAGGGTAGTTACCCAAGGGCCCAAATTGAACAGGTTATGTTACCATGAGTTTTTAACTTTCCCTCTCCTTCTGACATCTACCTAGATTTTCCTTGACTTTTTGAAGACTATCTTGTATTACACCAGACTTGTTGGCATAGAAACAACATGCTACCCCTAGAGCAGCACATAATCCCCCTTGTGACAAGAGCACTAGATCAAGTCCCCTTCGATTTTGGAGAACCATCTTTGCTAGTGATTCTACCTGAGCGTGCAGAGTATCAATAGTATATTGCAGGCTTCTTAGGTCATTGTCTACCTGTTCTGCTAAAGCTGAAGGTCCAAGGTCTCTTCTAGGCAATGCAGCAGTACTAAGTGCCACTGAAACAGTTACCCTCAACCCCAACAAAATTGAAATGACTATGGGGGCTGCTTGCCTTTGTCTTAATGGTAGTTCTGGGAGTGCTATGAAATCCCCATTCCCGTGGTCCTCCATACACATATACTTGAGGGAGAACTTGGACCAGGATGCACAAGACCTCAGGTCTAGTATCTCCTTCAGGAGTTTTGATGCACATAGTGAGCCCAAGGTACAAGCTAGCCAAGTGTAGTTAGGGGCAAAATAAGCCTTCGAGGTTTCTAGAGTCAAGGTTTGGCTACACACAGCATGGAAAGGGGAATTACTCATATCATATGAAGTAGTTACCAGACAAGTTGTATTCTCATAAACACCAATTGTCAAGGGGGGCTTTGTAGAGGTGCACACTAAGGCAGTACTTAAGGTTTTAATTGGGTCCAAGACTCCCACCCCCCCACCCCCAAGAAGAAGGCTTTGTTTTTAGACAGAGCCAAAAGTCCTGAACCAAGTCTGGTTGAGTCAGGTTTAACATAGTGTGGATGGCTCCCAGCATGGAGAATAGGGAGGGAGTCAGCACATGTGAGGGGTCTGCTTGATTGGTAGCTGAGGGCAGGTGGACACTTCAAGGGAGGACAAGAGGGTGAGGCTCAAGTAAGAGGTGCTTTACTGTCATTAAGGGTCCTATTGGCTGTCTTGGTGCCCAGCTTCGCAACTGGGTCTAAAATGTAATGATTGCCCCTGGGTCAGAAATTAGTCATTGAGGAGCCAGAAGCAGAAGCCCCAATTCCACCCAGTGGCCCATTAGAGTCTGGGAGCCTTTGTAGCAGAATCATAACTCAGCACCCATGTTTCCAAACTATAATATCATTAGCAACATTTGGTCCCCAGCTATAGGAGCTGATCTTTACATGGCTCCAGTTAGGCAGTAGAAACCAGATGGGGACGCCCCAACCCTACTGTCCAAATGGATTGAATCCTGGGCACACATAAAAATCACAGCTTCTTAGGTTTATAAACTGATAGTAGTAGCCCCCCCCCCCCAGTCTCTCCTAACCAGTTGACAGAGACCTACCTTGGGCAACCTCGTAGGTTGCCGGGAGCAGATGGTGCCAAAAGTGACATTACCTAGAATTTCTCCTGAGGTAAAGGAGGTGAGGAGAAAGGAGTGCAACTCTTCTCACTGAATTTCTCCAGAGATTGGTTTCATCAGCCCAGTAAAGGACAAGTGTCACAATCATGATCAGACTAGCCTGAGCTTTAGAGCGTCAGGTCCTGATTCAGCAGTCCACTGTTTCACTGCTTGATACTTGAATAGTTAATCCACGTTGAGATTCCATCAACCTTGAGAGTTGAGGGCATTGTGAGGATGACTGTGTAGGGTCCCTTCCAGGCTAGAGTCAGTCCTTAACTACAAAAAGCCTTGATGAAGACAGTATCCCTGGGCTGGAACAGATGGCACACCATAGAGATGGTCAGGGGCTGAGTAGCTTGTACCTGGGAATGAACAGATTTCTGTACTTGTTGTAGTGACTGTAGATACTTTAGCAGGGATTAGTTAGAAAATTCTTCTAGTACCTCACTTTTTACTTAGGGGAGCAGGGAGCATTATGTCTTCCAACATAATTTCATAAGTTGTAAAACTTGCTTTATAAGGAGTACACCTTACTCTAAGGACAGCCAAGGCAGCAGGCTGACCCACCCTTCATCAGTTTCCATAGTCAATTTGGTCAGAGTAGATTTTAGGGTATGATTCATTCATTCCACTTTCACTGAGCTTTGAGGTTAGTAGGCACAGTGGAGTTTCCAATTTATACCCAGTGCCCTACTGACTGAGTTATAGAGGCTACAATGGTGGGGCCATTGTCAGATCCAATGGACACCCATAGTCCGAATCTGGGAATTAATTCCCGAAGAAGCTTCTTTGCCACTACAGTGGCAGTCTCCCACCAAGTAGCATAGATTTCTGCCCAACCTGCCAAGGTATCTGTGAAAACCAAGATGTAGTGATAGCCACCTGCTGGTGGTTTGATCTCTGTGAAATCCACTTCCTGGTGTTCTCCAGGATTTCTAACCTGGAATCTGATGTGAAGGGGTGCAGATAGGCCCTGGCAGGGATTTGCTTGCACACAGGTTGGGCACCTAAGGGAGGTCTGGTGGGCCAAATCCTGCAGCTTTGAAAAGCAGTATGGAGCTAGAATTTTGGCAATCTTGGAGTCCCCCAGGTCTGTGTCTGAATTCAGCTACTGGATGAGCTGTCATTCTAATGCTGAGGGAGGTAGATGTGACCATCTGGACATTTCCACCAGCCTTGGGGATCTTTCTTTGTTTACAGCTGGCATGCTTTCTTATCTTCCTCTCTATTGTAAGTGGGGCTAGTTGGGAGCACAGAGGAAGGAGGACTCACAGTAGGCAGGATGATTAAGGGTTCAGTGGGCCTCAGAGCTGCCTCTCTGGCTGCACAATCTGCAAGTTGATTTCCCTTAGCTTCAGGTGTATTGTCTGTTTGATGATTCTGAACATGAATGATGGCTACCTTCTTGGGAAGCCATAACACCCCTAGGAGAGACAATATCTCCTCTTTGTTCTTGATGGTCTTTCCTGTGGCTGTCAGGAGCCCTCTCTCCTTGTAAATGCTCTCACAGACATGTAGAGTAGCAAAGGCATACCTATTGTCAGTGCATACATTTACCTTCTTTTCCTTTCCCCATCTCAAGTCCTGGGCCAAGGCAATCAGTTCTACCTTTTGGACCAAGGTTCCCCTCAGGCAGAGTCTGGGCCCAAATGACTTGAGAAACTCTAGTCACTGCAGACCCTGCACCCTGCACCTGCTTACCACCATGCTGCTTCCATCTGTGAAGAGGGTGGCATCTGCCTCAGGTAAGGGGGTGTCTGTTAAGTCCTACAAGCCCCTTGAGTCTGGTGCAGCACTTACAGTTATGAATTGGGATGTTGGGATTATTATTCGGCATTAGTGTAGCTGGATTGAGGAAATTCCCTGCTGAGAAGATGGTGTGAGACTGGTCAAGCAAGAGGCTTTGATACTGAGTGAAGTAGGTATTTGACAGCCATTCATTAGTAGACCCCCTGAGAAGAGTCTCTATTGAGTGAGGGGCAGTTAGGACTAGGTTCTGCCCAAGGGTCAACTTATCAGCCTCTTTAACCAATAAAGCCATAGCAGCTACCACCTGAAGACATGAAGGCCATCCTGAGAATACATGATCTAATCTTTTAGAGAGATAGGCCACAGGGTGCTTCCAGGGTCCCAAGAACTGTGTTAAAACTCCTTTGGTGATCTTTCTTACCTCATGGATGACCACATGAAAAGGCTTAGCAATATCAAGTAGTGCCAGGGCCAGGGCTGATACCAGAGCTCTTTTCAGATCCTGGAAGGCCTTTTCTTCATTTATTCCCCATTCTAGGGGTTGATTTGCTCCTGTGGCAGAATAGAGGGGCTTTGCTATCTCTGCAAACCAGGTATCTGTAGGAGACAGTATCCAGCTGCACCTAGGAAATTTCCTATCTCTTTCTTGGTAGTTGGTGTGGGTATATGGAGGATGACCCTTTTCTGGTCTGGGGCAAAGCCCTTCTTCCTTCTGAGATTTCATATCCCAGATATGATATTTTAGGGGCACAGAGTTGTGCCTTCTTGGCCAAGACACAGTAGTCCAACCCCTCTAGTAGCTGAAGAAGATCTAGTGTCCCCCACAGGCTTTCTGAATAGCTAGTAGCAGCTAATAACAAATCAGCCACATATTGAAGCAAGGTGAGGTTTTGATGGTGGGATCAAAAATTCACCAAGTCCTCCTGGAGGGTCTCACTGAACAGGGTGGGCATATTTTTTGAATCCTTGAGGCAGCTGGGTCCACATGAGCTTGCATGAGTCTCTGGAAGCTAGCTCAATCCACTGGAAGGCAAAGATAGGCTGGGTAGCTAGGGCAAGCATCACACTGAAAAAAGCATCTTTAAATCTAACACAGTATACACTTGTTGCCCAGGAGACAGCAAACTCAGGAGGGTATATGGGTTGGGGACAGTAGGATGCAGGGTTACAATTCACCAGTTAAATTCTCTCAAGTCCTGGAGCAACCTGTAATCTGACATCCCTGGTTTCTGTACCAGCAGGAATGGGGTGTTCCATGGAGACTGACTGGGAGTTAATATCTGAAAGTCCAGCAACCTCTTAATGTGAGAGGCTATCCCCTGTATGGCCTTCTGAGAGATGGGGTATTGCCAAACTCACAGAGGTGTGGTTGTTAATGAGCTCAACTATCACTGGAGGGTGGTGAGCAGCCAAACCCTGTTGATTAGTTTCTGCCCACACCTTCAGGAACTCTGTGTAATAGGCCCTCAGGGCTTGCTTCCTCTGTGTATTCTTCCCTCAGGAGAGGAGATACTCTTCAGACAGGGCCATGGTCAAGGACAGTTGATATAAAGGGAGGGTCATCTGAGCCTTGGTCAGAATGAAAGAAATGGTGGCCTTTAGTTTATGGAGGAGGTCTTGTCCCAGCAAGGAGAATGGGCAGTCCAGTATCAACAGAAGAGAGTGAGTAACTTGTTTTGATCCCAGGCTCACCAGTTGCTCACTGGTTTTGGACTGCTCCCATGGTCCTTTGGATGGGAACAGTTTGTGATGAAAGGTCTCCCAGGGGAGATTTTAACACTGACCTCTCAGTGCCAGTGTCCACCAGGAAACAGACCTACTGGGCCCCTACTTCAACATTTACCATGGGCTCCAGGGACCAAGAGGGAAGGAGCCCTGGCCCCCTCAGTCTGAATCTTCCTTTCACCCAGATGTGGGGAGGGATAGTACCTTGGCAGAGGGCTTTTGGGGGCATTCATTTTTCCAGTGCCCTTCCTCCTTGAAATAGGTACATTTATTTCTTCCCAATGATGGAAGCCCTTCTGGATTTTGAGCCACCTGCCCTTTGGTCTTCCCAGAGTTGGGTCCTGTATGGTTCCTTCTTATGGTGGCTGCCAAGATCTTTGCTTGCCTCTTTGCTGACTGCTCAGCCATGACTGTGGCCAATGTTTACTTTTCTGAATCCCTATTGTAAAACACCTTTTCAGCTAATTCTAACAGCTGAGATGTGTTCACTTCTGGGAATCCCTCAAATTTTTGTAATTTTCTCCTAATACCAGGTGCAGACTGAGTAACATAAGCCAAATATATAGCTCTATTGTTCTCTGGAGCTGAGAGGTCAAATGGGGTGTAAACCTGAAAGGCTTCTCAGAGTCTCTCCAGGAACATACCAGGGGGATTCTCTGGTCTCTGTGTTACTTCAGTGGTTTTTGACAGATTTATGGGTTTCTGAGCTGCTGCTCAGATCGCATTCAACAAGTTCTGGTGAAAAGTGATCAAAGTCTTTCTCCTCCCTGAAGAATTTGTGTCCCATTCAGGATGCTCAGAGAGGAGGCCTTGTTTCAGCAATTCATGGACCTCCTCCTCTGAATGATCTCCCAATAAAACCTTTCTAGCCTCAAACCTAATCCTGTCCCACTCTTTAGTGGTGAACAGGGTCAATAACAACTGTTGACAGTCATCCCAGGTTGGTAGATGAAGCCTATATTTCAACTCAATTGGGGAAATCAGAACCTGGGGCTTCTCAGAGAATGGTGGATTCTTGTTTTTCCAGTTGTAGAGGTCAGAAGTGGAAAAGGGAACATATACCAGGAACGGGGAAGTTCCTGGTCCTGCCCTTTGGGAAGTGGTGCCTCCCTCAAAGGGAAGAGAGCCTCTGGACTTTATCTTCCCAAGGTGGTGACCTCCTTCCAGGATTGGAGACACTCTTGTATGAGGGGAGAGGAATCAAGGGAAGTAAAGGAAGAAACAAGGGAGTCAGGGGCAGGCAGGTCTGCTTGGATAGGAGAGGGGACGAAGTAGGGTTATACAGAGGTGGATGGGGGAGAAGTTCCTCAGCATCTGACTGCTGGGAACTCTCTGGAGTTCCACCACTAGGGGGACAACAGCTTTTGGAAACAAGCAACTTGGACTAGGCTTTTGCACCTCAGGCCTTAAACCATGGGGGAGTGTGCTTTGTCCAAGCACAAGCACACAATGGTGGGAAGATTCAAGATGGAGTCAGGTTTGTTATCACAATATCTCTTTTATTAAGGGCAGATGATCAACCATCTTTATTCTGTCTGCAACCTCATGCTCCTATCTTGCCATGTAACATGACATAGTCACATATCAGGAAGACTAGAATATGGGGGAACTTGGTTGGTTATTTTTGTCTATCACAAGATACAATAATAAAAATGGAGACTATTTGAATCTCTAGATTTTCTTATTGAATATCAGTGTGCAGTATCAAGTGAAAAATGTATTTTATTAGGATAGTAAGAATTATGTGATAGTAAATGACCTCATTATCTTAGAAACCTGGTGAATGAAATTTATTTATTACTCAAGAAAGTGTTTGCTGTAATTTTCAGGAAACTATTTGATAAGATGTACTTTGGAAAACTCTGACATATAAATTATAGTTCAGAGCTTGCATGTAAATTAACTATTGCATATGTACTGAGGGAAAAGTGTAATAGACCATGGGAGAAAATCCTAGAAACAAACACACATTAAGCTAATACATTTACATAATGAATAATATAACTCAGCCCAAGGAATAAAATATGTAATAATAAATATTACATTTTACCCAAAATAAAAGAAATATATGACTGATAAAAAAGATAACAACAAATTTTTTAACAACTCAACTGCTTTTTATTTTCTGTATCAGATTCAATCTTATAGTGGACTCTAATCATTCCTTTAAAAGGAAATGCATACTTCTAAGAGGACTATTTTGAGAGTATGTAAGTTCAAATTGTATGAGTTAACAAAAAAATCATATTATTTTTCCTGGAGTCCTTTAGGGAATCATCTCTAGCTTATCTATATTTTCATACTGTCACCTACTTATGTCTTTTATTACACTCCTTTCATTATATTATGTGACTCATTTAGACATTATTTGATGAATTTTATTTAATCAGAGAACTTCTGAGAAGATCTGACTTAGTATTATGCTTTTCATTATTCATAGCTTTAAGACCATAAATCTCCACATTTATTCTATAAAGGGTGAGGCAGCAAATTTTCATGTTGTACCAGCCACATATTGTCTGGGTTGCATTTACTCAATTTTGGTATTAAGCTTGAGAGCAACTATAGAAAACACAATCATATGAGATTGGGTGTGTTCGTATAACTATAGTAAAAAAAGCAAGATTGATGACTGATTTAGCTCAAAGTCATAACTTACAAAATACCTATCCTTGCAAAACATCATACATCTTATAGAATTTGAAATATTTTGTTGGATTAGGTAATTAAAATTAATGACTTTAACATACAATCAATGCATTAACTCATATTGATACTTTTGAATTTTTTTTGCAGGGGTACTGGGGATGGAACTTAGGACCTTGCCCTTGTGAGGTAGGTGGTGGAACCACTGAGCTAAATCTCCAGCCTGATACTTTTGAAATTCTTTAATAAAAATGTAAACACAAAAACAAGTTAGCAATAAAATTCATGTCTCAGTCTAAAGTGACATGAAGGTAACTTATGACATGTATATGTGAATATTGTATATGCTAAGATTAATCTTCCTGTGTCAATTTAATGTTTGTTGAATGTAAAAAAAATGAATACAATATTACATATAGACTTTTGAACAAAATATATTTTTCTATATTCTTTAATGCTATTTTTCTATGAAGTGATAATCTAAATGTGGAATATAATGGTTTTCACATTTTTACTGTAAATACTCTGCATATTTCACTGCTAATACCATGTATTTGTATTATTTTCTGGGTCTACTTGGTAATTATGATTATTTTGATTCTTCATTTTATTTAAAATTTAGTGAATTAACAAATTCTGTAATAATCTCATATTCGTCTCAACAATCTTCATAAGAAATTAATTCAATTTAAAAAGCCAATAAAATGAATTATATCCTTAAGTTTTTTCAAAATTGTGACAAAGAAATATTCATTGCAGTGGTAATAGCTTTTTATAATTTTCCTCATGATAACTAGCAAATAAATGTTGTCCTGTTGCATTTATGCCAATAACTTAAAAAGAATATGACCTGCAATAAATGGGCAACATTATATAAAATAGAGAACTGTGATACTTTTATACAGTATTTCTTTGCTTAATGTTGGCTATATTATTGAACTCCTCAAATTGCATACACAACCTTTTCTACTGATTTGTGGTTTAAAAATTAAACGTAATAAAGGGCTTGAAATTTCTTGTGGAATAGTACACAATTATACAAATTCAGTGGGATAAAGAAGTTTTTCATTTTTTTTGTAGTTTACAGGCTATTCATTTAGATTTTAAAAATAAGATGTTAAGTGTCTCAGAATACTGAGAGTTCCTGATTTAATCTAGAAAATTCTAGAATAAATAAAAACATAGCATTTTCTATTCTCTTTATAGATAGTTTTCTATTTAGTATCCTATTGAATTCATTACAGAAATTTCAATTATTTATCATACAATCCTTTTTGTAAATCTTTGTCAATTTTCTAAATTTTCTCTAGTGCTTATATTTTGATATTCTAAAAAATGATATACTGATGCTATTATGCTCAGATTCATTAAAAATAAGAATTGATTTTTATAAATATCTACTTCTGTGCTGAACATGAGTATATAAAAAGAAAATCCATTCTTTTGAATTGATAACATTTATTGATCTATTTAGATTTATTTGGATCAATCTCCTTGGTTATTTTATAAGACAAAGATAGTTTAACAAATTTATGGCTTTGTTCCCCAAATCACATATAACTTAGGCAAACTCCTACAGAGAAAATTAATTTTTTTACTTTTTTTTTTGAAGTAATGCAGATGAAACTTGGTCTGTAGCTAAAAAGAACTGTGGCTTAGTGTTTTGTTCTTTTCTTCTTCAGTACCTAGGACAGTACCCAAAATATATTTGGCCTGATTTAAAAATTTAGTCATTGAAACAATGACTGTTTTGAAAATACTGTGATGAATGCTGTGTATAAACAAAAAAATGCTGTTTGTATTAAAAATAATATTGCCTTAATCAGACTTAGGACCTTTACTGACTAGTGCCTTTATAAGTACTTGGACCACACATAGAAGTAGCACAATTTGGTAAGAGTAAGACATTCAAAAATCATAATGTCTGTTTGTTCAGAAAGAGAAAAATCACCCTTAATTGAACATATGAAACTTTAAAATGTTAAACTAAAAGTTACAACAATAAATGTCACAATGCTTATATCTAAATGTCCGAATCTAAAATATGCCATCTGTTAGTGAGGATATGGAACAAAACAATTTTTCATTAATTGTTGGTTGGAATGTAAAATTGGACAATCACTTTGGAAGAAACTTTGACATTTTCTCACAAGATTTAACAGTCTTTATCACAGGATTCTTCCATAAGAAGACTACTAAGAATATTAAGTGACAAAATTGAGTTAAAACTTCTGCAAAAAAACACACATGAGAGAGGCCCACCATTCCATCAGTGAGTGCATCCAGACCCCAGGGAGCACCTGTGTGACTTAGACCAGTGCAGCTGTAGGAAGATCCCTGTCAGGGTCCACCCTGACACCAGAGGCTCCAGTGCACCAACACAGGCTGTGGTCCACCCAGAGAGGAGCTGCACTGGCATGCAGATTTCAGCCAGAGCCTGGCCATACCATTGGCCACAGCCAGGGACCTGGCTGCAGAAGAGCTGTACAGGCACACAAAGCAATACCCAGAGCTTGACTGATACCAGTGATAAGTGCATAGAGACCATAGCCAAAGCCTGTGAAGACAACAAGAACTGGGGTGCAAAGCCCCCAGAATAATCCCTCCCAGACCATAGCTACATAGGGGCCCCAGTGAGAGGCACACCTAGATACCATCCCGAGGGCTCACAGGCCACAGCCAGAAGCCCACACAGAAAACAGGTCAACTCAGTGATCTAGAAGGCCACCCCTCTGAACCTAGGAATTGGTGTACTGGTGAGCAGCAGCATAAAGGCTGCTTGGTGGTTTGCTGAGAATTCAAGACTGCTGTGTGAGCAAAATGTTGCATCAAAAAAGACACAGCAGGCTCCATCTGTTGAAATGAGAAGACTCATAAATAACTCTCAAAATCAGACTTCCAGATCACCTAAGGTAACTCCAAAGGAAAACAAGGTGGATGAATCTGATACTCAACAACCTGGACTCCCTGAACTGGCAATGAAAGAGGATCTGGAAAAAACAGATAACAGCAGAGATTCTGCCCATAGTACAGGACATGAATAATAAATCTAGAGGGGACACAGATTTTAAAAAAATAGAAGACCTGAGGAACTTGATGGAATCCCAACATAGGAAACAAATGCAATCCACAAAACAGATGCAAACAGATATCTAGGAGATTAAAAACTCCATTAAAAGTTTCCATTTTTTCTTTTTCTCATATTAATTCCATTTCCTTCTGTCATTTCCCCTAATCCTAATATTTCCCATTCCCCTTTGCACCTTTCTTCCTATTTCACATTATCTATTATACCTTTCAGTCCTTATTTATACTTTCAGTTTCTCACACTAGAGAAACTATTCAGTATTTAAACATGTGTGTCCTATTTATTACACTTAAGAGCATTGCCTCAATGTGCATTCATTTAGCTATAAATGTCTCTAGTTTCTTGTTCTTTATGGCTGAGTAATACTCCATTTTATTTTTTTTAAACACATTTTCTTTTATTTATTTATTTTTTCACATTTTCTTTATCCAGTCTTCAGTTGATAGGTAGGGAGGGGTGGAGGGATTGAAGGGAGGACAGGGAATTGGCAGAAAAATAAGAACCAAGATGGATTATGTAAAGGTACAAATTTCCAATGGTGAATATCATTATATAGTATACCTTAAATATACTGAAATAATTAATAAAAAATAGTGGAAAAATCTCCATTGAAAGTTTACACAGCAGAATGAACCAATGCAAGGGTAGAATTTCAGATATAGAAGATATGCTTACAATTAGTGACCAGGAAAAGAAAAAATTCTCAAAAATAGTAAGGGACCATGAGAAATCAATCCAGCAGCGGCTAGACAATGCAAAGAAGAATAACATCAGACTGAATGGAGTCAATGAAGAAATAGGAGAGTGCAGATGACATAAAAAAACTGTTCACAGAAGTGATGGCTGAAAATTTCCCAAAGCAGGGGAAAAGAACTTGACATACAGATAAGTGAGGCACATAAGACTCCAACTAGCCTAGATTAAAAAAAAAATCTACACATAGGTATATAATAGGATTCCAGAAATCCAACAGAAGAACAAGATTCTACATGCAGTTAGAGAAAAGAAACAAATCACATACAAAGGAAAGCCCATCAGAATCACAGCAGTCTTCTAAACACAAACCCACAAGGCAAGAAGAGAATGGAGAGATATTTTTCAAGCCCTAAAGGGAAACAGCCTCCAACATAGATTGATGTACCCTGCAAAACTATCTTTCAAAATTGATGGAGATATAAGATACTTTAATGACAAAGAGCACCTTAGAAGCTTTATGAATATCAAACCACCACTCCAAAAAATTTTAGGCAAAATCCTAGGAAAAGACAGTGAGGATCACAACCCCTGGAAGCCCTGTAGAATGAATCCATCAGGCATGACAAGAAACTAAATACAAAGGTGGAGAATCTAACAAAATGAAAAAGTCACAACAAGGATAAATCAATACATATCAGTTATCATCATCAATGTTAACTGTCTCAATTCACCAATCAAAAGAAATAGGCTGGCAGAATGGGTCAAGAAGCAAGATCCAACAAGTTGGTGCATACAAAAAACACACTTAATTCAAAAAGGAACTCATAGACTGAAAGTTGAATGGTGGAAAACAATACTCCATGTAACAGGAACCTGAAAAAAAAAAGCAGGAGTAGCTACCCTCTTTGCAGAGACAAAGAAGGACACTACATCCTTGTAAAGGGAACAATCCAAGAGGAAGAGTAGACAATCATTAATATATATCCACCAAACACTAGTGCACTCAACTATATAAAACAAATACAAATGGACATGAAAAATCAAATAAGCAGTAATACAATAGTAGTGGGGGTCTTTAATACCCCATCACAAACAGAAAGATTAACTGACAAAAAATAAACAGCGAATTACTAGAACTCAATAAAACTCTTGAACCAATGAACTTAACAGATGTTTACAAATTGTTCCACCACAAAATGAGAACACATATTCTTTTCAGCTGCACATGTCATTCTCTCAAATAGACGTGTCTCAGTAAATGCAAAGGAATTGAAGTTATCCCCTGTATATAATCAGACCATAGTTCAATGAAAATGGATATCAATAGCAAAAGAAAGCACAAGAATTTCATACAGATATGGAAAATGCACAACACACTTCTGAATAACCAATGGGTCATATAGGAAATTAAAGAAGAAATCAGATAGTTCCTACAATTAAATGACAATAACAATAAAACATATCAGAATCTATGGGACACAAAGAAAACAGTCCTACAAGGGAAATTCATAGCAGGGAATACTCACGTTAGGAAAACAGTGAGCTCAATTACACAACCCAATGAAGAACCTCAAGCTTCAGAAAAAAAAGAGCAGAACAAGCCCAAAGCTCATAGAAGAAGGAAATTATAATGATCAGGACAGAAATCAATGCAATGAAGACAAAGAGAATAATAGCAAAAAATCAATGAAGTCAAGAGTTGGTTCTTCAAAAGAACAAAAAAATTGATGAATCTTTAGCCAAACTTATCAAAAAAAGACAAGAAATGAACCAAATCCATGCAATTAGGAATGAAAAGAGTGAAATTACAATGGACCCAGCAGAAATCCAGAGGATCATCAACACCTAGTTTGAGAACCTATATGCCATTAAGATGGAAAATACAGAAGAAATAGACAGATTCCTAGATATGTGTGAATCACCAAATTTGAACAAAGAAGACATACAATTCTAAACAATCCAATATCAATCAATGAAACTGAAAACATAATTAAAAACTTACCAACAACAAAAAGCTTAGGTCCTAATCACTTCACTGCTGAATTCAACAAGACATTTGGAGAGGAATTACTGCCACTACTGTTTAAACTCTGCAATGAAATTGAAAGGAAAACAATACTCCCAAATTAATTCCTGGAAGCAAGCATCACCTTGATCCCCAAAGCAGAGAAAGACCCAACCAAAAAAGAGAACTATAGGTCAATCTCACTAATGAACATAGATGCAAAAATCCTTAATAAGATACTGGCAAATAGAATGCAGAAGATCATCAAGTTGGTCATACTCCCTGACCAAGTGGGATTCATCCCAGGGATGCAGGGATGGTTCAACATACGCAAATAAATCAATGGAAAACACTATATCTATAGAGCCAAGGACAAAAACCATATGATCATCTCTATAGATGCAGAAAAGGCATTGGACAAAAATCCAACATGGAGTTATGCTAAAAACCCTACAAAAATTGGAATAAACTGTCTTTACCTCAATCTGATAAAAGCCATGTATGAAAAACCAAGAATCAATATCATACTAAATGGTTAAAAAATGAAGCCCTTTACATTAAAATCAGAAACAAGAAAAGGATATATACTATCACTACTCCTGTTCAAAATATTCTTGGAAACATTAGCCACAGCAATTAGACAAGAGAAAGAAATAAAAGGAATAAAGATAGGAAATGAAGAAGTCAAACTGTCATTATTTGCAGATGAAGTGATACTCTAATAGAAGACCCTAAGAACTCCACCAAAATTCTTCTAGACTTAATAACCAAATTCAGTAAAGTAGGTGGAAAAAGGTCAACACACAAAAATCAATAGCTTTTCTGTACACAAAAAACAGACTCACTGAGAGAGAAATGGGGCAATCCATTCCTTTCACAATAGCATCCAAAAATTTGAAATACCTATGAATCAACCTAACAAAAGTAATGGAAGGCCTCTACTCTGAAAACTATAGCACTCTGAAAAATGAGATTGAAGATGATGTCAGAAAATGGAAAGACACCCTTTGCTCCTGGGTACGAAGAATCAACATAGTGAAAATGACCATACTTCCAAAACTGGGATTTCAATGCAATTCCAATTGAAATTCCACTAGCATACTTCACTGACCTGTAGAAAACAATCCAAAATGTCATTTGGAACAGAAGAGACCTAGAATAGCAAATGCAATACTAGGAAATAAAGACAAGGTAGAGGGTATTACAATCCCCAGCTTGAAACTATACTACAAAGCAACTGTGATAAAATAGCATGGTACTGGCAAAGAAACAGACCTGAGAAACAGTGGAACAGATTAGAAGATGTAGAAACAATGTCAGACATACTTGTCCATGTTATCTTCGATGAAAGAGCCAAACACCCTCACTGTAGGAAAGATAGCCTCTTTAATAAATTTTCTTGGAAAAATTGGGCTTCAACTTGCCAAAGATTAAAACTAGACCTATTTCTCTCACCATGCACTAAGCTAAAATAAAAATGGATTAAAGATATAAATATTAAAACAGAAACACTACACCAGCTGGAAGAGAGGTTAGGTAGAATTCTTGAAGCCATTGGTGAAGGAAAAGACATTATGAACAAAATCTCAGTGGCTTGTGAACTAACACAAAAATCAACAAGTGGGGTCTTTTCTTACTAAAAGGTTTTGCGCAACAAGAGAAACCAAAAATAGTGTGAAGAGACAGGCCACAATGTGGGCAAAAATTTTCACCAACTGTCCCTCAGACAAAGGTCTACTATCTTGATTCTATAAAGAACTTAAAAAAAAAAAAGACCTCCCAAATTTACAGACCCAGTCCAAAAATCGGGATCTGAAATGAACAGGCATTTTCAGACACAGAAGTAGAAATAGCAAAGAAACATGAAAAAATATTCAACATCACTGGTCATTCGAGAGATATAAATGAAAACAACACTGAGATTCCACCTCACTCCAGAAGAATGGCTAATATGAAATCAACCAATAACAAATGCTGGAAAGGCTGTGGAGAAAGAGGAACCCTGCTCCACTGCTGGTGGGAGTGTAGACTGGTGCAACCACTGTGGAAATAAGTATGGAGATACATCAAAGAACTACAACTGGAAGTCTCATTTGACCCAGCTATTCCACTATTTGGTATCTTCCCCAAAGAATTAAAAGAATCATACCACAGTGATGTATGTGCACTCTTGTTCATAGCAGCACAATTTGTATAGCTAAAACTTGGAAACAACCCAAATCTCCATCAACTGGAGACTGGATAAAGAAAATGTGGTTTTCTTTATAAAATGGAGTACTACTAAGGCATAAAGAATGAGAAACTAGAGACATTTATAGTTAAATGGATGCACACTGAGGTGATACTTGTAAGTGAAATAAATAGGATACACATTTGTAAATACCAAATAGTTTCTCTAATGTGAGAAACTGAAAGTGTAAATAAGGACTAAAAGGTATAATAGATAATGTGAAATAGGAAGAAAAGGTTCAAAGTGGAAGTGGGAGGGGTAGGGGAACAGAAAGAAGGTAATGGACTTAATATGAGAAAAAGAAAAAATGGAAATAAAGTCTTTGTAGACAGGGAGGGGTGAAGGGGTTGAAGGGAGATCAAGGGAATGGGGAAAAAATAAGAACCAAGATGGATTATGTAAAGGGGCAAATTTCCAATGATGAATGTCATTATATTGTATACTTTAAATGCACCAATAAAATTAATAAAAAACATGCTCATGAATATTTATGGTAATTCATTCATAATTTCCAAAACTGTAAACAACAAATATATTCTTCAATACTTGAGTGGATGAATAAACCCTCATGTACCCATAAGTTAGAATAATATCAGCAATACATGTGCTATCCAACCACAGAAAGACATTAGGTAATTTTAAATGCATAGCACTAAGTGAAAGGAGGTAGTCTGAAAAGTACATAATCTGTAGTTACACATGTATGATATTTTGGTAAAGGCAAAACCATAGACAATAAAATGAGAGCTGGTTGACTAAAGCTGTAATGGAGAAAAGAAGGATGAATAGATGGAGCAAAGGAAATTTTTAGGAAAGTTGAATTCCTTGGTATGATATTTTAATAGTAGATAGAAGACATACACTTGAAAAATCCAGTGTGCTAAGCAACAGAATATACCTTAATGTAAGTTAGACTTTAGCTAATGACAATGTATGATTATTTGTTTACTAACTGTAACATGCACAATGGAAGATGTTAATAAAAGGACAAAGTCCGAGCAGGGAAAAGAGGAAATATAGGTAGGAATTTTAATTTCTGCTGCACTTTCCTGTAAACTTAAAACCAAATAGTATTAATTTTGAAAAATGAATATTAGAAAGATTAATGCATGTCTCTTCATTTGAAGAGTGACATAATACCTACATCTAAACACTGAAACCTTTTGTGATATTTTAAGACAATTATTTCTACTTTATTTAATCTCTTTCAAGGCAATTTATCCTACCAAAAATAAAGATCTACAATTTAGGATTTCTAACATGGTTTCTTCATTGATTGGCTACAATAACAACATCATTGAACGGCTCCATGTAGCTGTGCCCTTTTCTCTGTGACACTGCAGTTCCCTTTCTCTCTAATCAATTCTGCCTCATAACATACTTTGGCCAGATACACAGAGCAAGCAAAACATAAGGAGAAAGTTGAAAAATAGCTTCTTTATTTCTGCCTTTGCAACGAGATCAAGTTTTGTTTTGCCTGCTGAAGCATGGAGCAGAAATGAGTGAGTCTCATATGTCAAATTAAATAATTAGAAGACCTTTGACCTTGAATTATTGCTATATGTTAAATTTTTTTATAAAATATTGAATTATTAATAATCAAACAATTTGAAGCCTCATTTAGAATCATGATTTTGTATCAAACAACCACTTTTTAGTCACAGTCAGCCAAGCATGGTAGGCAGCGAACTGATTAAGTCATGATCTTACAAGGCAAGTATCTCATGACAACATGGTAAGCAGGCAAGCATTTGTGTCTTGCCAAAAAATTGACTTCTCTACTTTGTTTTCATGCTGAATTTGTAAAATTACACTGCTCATGCTGCTAAAGAGACATGTTGAACTTATCCATTTTACTGGTGCTTAACTAAAAAAATCATTATTTGATCAAATAAACTTTTAATTTTAATTTCTTTAAGTTGTTATCTTGTAACATATCTGTATTAGTTTTCCTGTTCCTGGAATGCAATACTGGAAACCTGTAACTTAAATGAGGATACATTTTGTTTTGCTCAAAGTTTCAGGGGTTTCAGTTCACACTCATTTGGCTCCAAGTTAGAAACATCATGGTGGGAGGGTGGTGCTAACTGACACATTAGTTCATAGAAACCAGGAATCAGAGCAGGCAAACAGGATCAGGGAAGAAGGGGCAAGAAGCCAGAAATAGTGTGTAAAGTCACACTTCTGTAGCACATCCAGGACCAGCTAAGTGTGTCCTTTTTCTATTTCTCTAAGCAACTGCCAAGCTAATCAAGTTGATAATTAAGCTTTGACATCACAAGAACAAAGTGGAGTCTATCCTACCTTGGTCAGTCCACAGCAGGCTCTAAGCTCATTGTACATATATTAGTTAAACCACCATAGATCTGGTAAACTTGGCTCAAATTTTCAGAGCTCACACCACATTGCACAGATTCATGAGTGAAAGAAAGTATTTTTTCCTGTAAGCCCCTGAGGCTTTGGTATAGTTTTCATGCAGCATTATTGCATCAGAAAATCTATTTATGTTCTGTTCAAAACAAATGTTGACCTCTGTATTTTTCCTAGAACTGCATCAGAGATTAAGACCTTAGAAATATTCTAAGATCTCACAAAACTAAGATCAAATTGAATAAATGCAATTATATTTAGATCAACTGTATGTTTCAGACCCAGAAAATATATAGTATCTAAATACTTGATATAAAGTAATGGTTTCCATAAAGAACACAGTATCTTGATTCCACAGGGGAAAAAAAAGAAAAAAAGAGTACAACAATTGACTAATTATCCAGCGGAAAAAATCACAGTTATCAAAATTTATTTTTAAGAAATTTTATAAAAATACAAAAATCCCTAAGAAGGA
>NW_004624759.1:27885037-27921547 GCF_000247695.1 Heterocephalus glaber
AAGGTTTTTAAAGCGTTGTTCTTGATTTATAGAAGAAACACATTTGATTGTAGACTTAATTATTTGACCATATATATAATTTGTGTGTGTGTGTGTGTGTGAAATGTGTTTCACAAAATTTTGTGTCAAGGCCCTGATACACAATGTGACTGTAGTAGCAAATGGAGTCTGTACTGTAGGAGGTGACAGAGGTTAATTGAGGTCATAAGTATGGTAACCTGAATAGAAAAGGAAGAGGCATCAGAGTTCTCTCTCTTCCCTGCATAAGTGTGAGAAAGTGACCATTTGCCAGCCAGGAAAAAAGCCTTCACCAGAAAATAAACCAGCAAATCTACTGATCTTGGACTTTCCAGTCTCCAGTACTGTGAAAATAGATTTCTAATAGTTTAATTCACCTTTTTTGCTGTGTTTTCTAGTGGAAGTCCAAAAATACTAATATAATATAGAAATAAAATACAAATGTAAGCATTCATAATTGGCCAATTCTTAGATATTAATATTTATTGATTGATTGATATCAGTTGCAAACTGGTGAAAATTTCATCTTATGAATTTGTATTTCTTTTGTTATTTTTTTCTAACTTGGAAAAAATTGTTTCATCACTCAGGTTCTGAGTGCTAATTCATTGTACACACTCTTACAGTATGTATTTTTGTTGTTAGATACTGGACTTGTTTTGTTATTTGACTAATTATGAATACAGGCATGCATCAGTTAATAATGGTGAATCACATGGGAAACATCATTAGATGGTTCTTTTTTGTGTGAACATCATATAGTTTAAATATAGAAATCTAAATGGTATATCCACCCACACACCCAGACAGCATGGTGTAGCCATGTTCCTAGATTTGTTCCTAGAAAACAAATCCATGCTGCATAAACCTGTGAAGCACTTTAGGCAGTTTAACACAAAAGCAAGTATATATATGGTATATGTATCTAAACATAGAAAAGATAAATTAAACATATTACATTGTAATAAAAGATACAGGACACTACATGTATACAATGCCAAAAATCGAAATTGCAAGTTTGGAGATTGCTCTGTTTGAATCAATGAGTCAGAGGTAAGTGAATGTGACAGCCCAGGACATCATATTACTGAACACTATAAACAATACACACAAAGGCTAAACCTAATTTATTTCAGAACTTTTTTTCCTTTTTCAATAATATATTAATATGCAATTTTAAATGATTTGAGTTTTATAACTAATTTTAAACCCAAACATATTGTATAGCTACCCAAAATATTTTCTTTACAGTTATTTTAAATTTTATAATTTCTAAATACTTTTCACTTTTAAAACTTTTTTTTAAAGTAAGACACACAAAGACATTAGATTACATATGTACAGGGTCAGGCCAATCAGTATCACATGTTTTACCTCTATATCTTCCACTGGACAATCTTCAGGGCAAAATTATGCAGAAAAATGTCACTGGCAACAACAATAACATTTGCTAAAATGCCTTGAGAAAGACCTGAATGAGGTTGCTTTACAGTTGAATTTCTGATTATTTGTTTATTTATTTATTTACCTTTAAATAAATATTTAAAGGAGTCAAAACCAGTTTAGGGAATCAAACTTAGGGCTTTGTGAATGTTAGGCCAATATCCTTGTTATGGGTTGTATCTAGATGTCCTCCCCAAAGCCTCATGTGGTCATAAGAGGGAAGTTTCAAAGGGGGCTGGCATAGAGTGTGTGAATGTGGATTAAGTATGTGAGACTGAGTTTAAAGGTGTGGATAATGGAACCCCCATCCTGAGTGTAGGTGACATCAATCAATATGCTCACAGCCTGGATGGCACAAAAGAAGCCAGAAGGAAGGCAGGCTTGGTGCTGCTGCTATTGCTTGCTGCCTTCTGCCAACCACACCATGAATTGTTTCTCCTCTGTGATGCCCTTCTACCATGCCACCCTGCCTCAGAGCCAGCTGAGTATACGCTGAAACCTCTACAAATTGTAAGCTGAAATAAACATTTCCTCCTTTAACTTAGGATGTTGGGTATTTTGTCTCAGCAACAAGGAAACTAAGACAATCCTACTTCTGAGATACATCCTCAGCCCAATATGTTCTATAGCTTTAAGTAGAATGTGTACACTCTAAAATACTGATGAAAGGTACAATATATTAGATATAAAAATCAATAACATAATCCTTTTTTACCAATAGCAAGTATTATGTACTTTATGTAATTGTATGTACTACATATTTATTCAGCTGGCAGCAGAGTAGGGTTGTTCACACCACCACTGCCACAAACCTGTAAGAAATACTCTCTACTGGAAAAATAATTCCATTATATTCTTATGGGATGACTCCCATGTATGTAGTTGACTCAACTTTAATACAGTGTGCAACACATGACTATTGATTGTTCAAATATGTTTGTGCAAAGGCTTCTGTAAAAACATTCATTTCTTTAAAAATATTTTATTAGTATATGTTTGCAATACATATTAAATATATTCACTGTGAAGAATTGTTGTATATACATACTATATCTTGATCCTTTTTTTGCTTTTTTTTTTTTTTCTTGGTACTAGAGATCCTACTCGGTCCTTACACTTGCGAGGCAGGTGGCGGAACCACTGAGCTAAATCCCCGGCCCCTATCTTGAACCTTTATGCTTCTGCTTCCCTACTCTCCTTCCCATCTCTACCCACCTCCATATTCCTTTCTTAATTCCACTAAGTTTATGTCCTTGTTTTCTAGCATCTATATTTTATTTTATTGTTTAATTTTATTTTAGATTTCTCATATGAGAGAAATCATATGATATTTAACCTGGTGCATTTGATTTATTTCAGTTAGCATTATGGACTCAAGATGCATCTATTTCCTACAAATGACACATAGTAGTCAAATCACTGAGCATGGTTTCAAATGGGATTTTACTGCTCTGGTGGATTTGCATTGTTTTCCAATATTTGGGGGTAGCTTATTTTAACCTTTCAGTGTTTTATTACTATGATTTGGCTTGAAATTCTCACTAGCTGTGAAATTCTAGGTTGGTCTTTTTGTCTTTTTTTCATACATTAAAATTATCATTAAGAATATTTTAAAAATTTCACCAGTAATTCTTGAATTACAGAAATAATTACAGGTAGCAGGATTCTAATCATAAATTTCAGAGCTCTAGCAATAAGGTGAAATGAGCCAACATACTGTGATATACTTAAGTGTTTCTGCTCTATGAATTCCAGGAAGTACTGGTATTATTTTGAAATTTATGTGTCAATTAAGGCTCAAAACAACAAAGGAATGTGATAGAACAGCAAAGTGTTCATGACTGCATAATTCATACACAGTTCATACTTGTGTTACTTTCTAACTGACATTCCATTCATTTTGTCAGAATACAATAAAGTATGGGAAGAAAGCCAAATTATCAGATATTCCCCTAACTCACTCATGCTAAATATTAGTATGTAGATCATAAGAAAACCAAAGGAAAGTAGAAACATAGTTACTTCACTGCAGTCCTTACTGAGCTGAAGTACAATTCTAGAGAGCAGAGTCTGTAGTAGACTGAACATCCCATTCCGCAATTTATATTAACATCATGTGTTGGAAACATAATGGTCAACACATCAGTGTGTGTGTGTGTGTGTGGGGGGGACCTACTGCAAGGAATTTGTGTCCTGAGAGTTGTATGTTCAGTATAAAAGGGCCCAAGGATGCATGTTCAGCCTCTTCCTATCTCTCCTCATCTCAGTAGCCTTCTATCATGGTAGGATACAGCAGGATACAGCTCTCCCAAGATTTAGCTTCTCGGTCATAAAATTCCACCCTCAAGAACTATGAACAGATAAGTATTTCTTCATTGTAAATGACTTATGTGTGATAAGCTCTTATAACAACACAAAATGGACTGAGAAAAAGTCATTCACTCATCTTTTTCTGAGAATTTTTTAAAAGATTTTTTATTTTTATTATTATTATTATTATTATTATTATTATTATTATTATTTGGTACTGAGAATCAAACTCAAGACCTTGCACTTGCCAGGCAAGCGCCAGAACCACTGAGCTAAATCCAAGGCCCCAATTCTTTTTAATTCTTAAAATGGATAATTTGATAATTTTCAAACTCACTCTCTTGTAAGTTCAAATTTACTATTGAGTTCCTCTACTTACATTTTATTTTGAGTCCCATAATATCCATGTTTTACAAATATTATCTCTTTGTTGGTATATTCTCATTCATGTGACACTGTCATCATTTCTTTCATTACTTCTGTATCCATTTAGTTCTTTTAACATATCACTAATGACTATTTAAATTTTTTCTTTTAAATCCAAGATCTGGCCACTTTTGCAGGCAATTTCAGTTGCCTGTTGTTTTTTTCTGGTGCATAACTCACAATTTCCTCTTTCTTTGCAGGATTCATTCTTTTTAAAACTGCATCTTTTAGATTGTAATTGAGGCCTTCGATAGCTCAGTTGGAAGAGCAGAGGAATGTAGATTGTAGCAAGTGACAGTACACCTTTTTGCTGCAGCTTTTTATTTGTATGTTTAAAAATTTTTATGACTGGCTATATTACTTTAATATAGCCTGTCTCCTTCTCAACATACAGTAGTTTTAATGCCCTGATGTTGATCACCATAGCATAATGATGACTGTGCAATTACTACAGTTTTGCCTTCTCTTTTCTATTAAACACATAATTATTAAATTGCACTGATAGTTCATTACTTTTAAAAATATTCTGACCGCAAGAAGATTCCTCTAAATTCTCTAATTTCTTGAATCTCTCTTGGAATCTGTCCTATAGTCTGGTGTGTCTTCAATAAACCCACAAATCCCCTTACGCTTGCTTTTCCCCATGATACTCTATTCTTGAGAGTGTTCTTAGGCTTCAGCACACACATAATTGAATTATTTTGCATGGTTAATGTTGATGAAACCTTTTTATTTGTATCCATATTCTCTTGTCTTTTTACTTTAGGGTACTTGCTCATACCTTACTGCTTTTTGACAAAAATTACACTTTCAGCAAAATTATATATAAAAAAGAAAATGATTATATTTACCGTTTCACTTTGCTTAATAGAAATTTTTCTCCAACCTTCTATGAGGCCTCATTAATAATAGTAAATCATACAGCACACTATATTACTTGGTTTAAAAATGGGAGACATATTTCAAGCAAAATACATTTCTTACCTTTGAGAAATTTAAACCTGAGTAAACTTGGTCAATGAGAACAAATATACATTTTATATTTAATAGTAAAATCTTGCAGGGGCTACTAATTAGATAAATATGAGTCAGAGAAGTAATCAAATATATATGGCTGTAAAAATATTATACAATTTGAAAAGCATGTCGCTTAGTACATTCATAATGATTTTCTTCAATAGGTTTAAATTATAAGCCTATTCATATTCAATATCATTGCTAAATAGAAATTGTTCTCTGACTACTATGACTTAAATATCCAGATAAATATTATGTCTCATTTTAGGGCTATCAACTTATTGTATGCCTCAACTTGTCTGGTTCTTGTTAACAACCAGTGAAGAAAGTTTTTACAGTTATAGCATTTGAACCTATGAATAAAACACAAAATCTGGACTATTTTTTTCTAGTATGATCAGGTGATTTCAAACTATGACCAGATTCTCAAAAATGATAGCCCTATGTGGGTCTTTAATATTGTTCATAACATGAGAAAGCTAGAAAAATCTGTTGCGATAGTGAGGAATCATTGACCTTCTTCCATTGTAAAGGAAACAATGTTATTTAATTTTATGGCACAGAATGGATTATTACTCTTACGCCTATCCATTCATTTACTAACTTAGGAAATGTATAATATATTATGACGATACAAAATAAAATACAGCCCTCCTTGAAAATTGAATTTAAATAAAAAATAAAATGAAATGCTCCTCACACTTTCAAACTGAAGCATTTTTTTCCTTTTCTTTCCTTCTTTCTTTCTTTCTTTTTCTTTCTTTCTTTCTTTCTTTCTCTTTCTTTCTTTCTTTTTCTTTCTTTCTTCTTTCTTTCTTTCTCTTTCTTTCTCTCTTTCTCTCTTTCTTTCTTTCTTTCTTTCTTTCTTTCTTTCTTTCTTTCTTTCTTTCTTTCTTTCTTTCTTTGGTGCTAGGGATTAAATCCAGGGTCTCTCACATACTAAGCACTAAGTTATATTCTCACACTTTACAATTTCCAAGTAGAAAAGAAAAATATTAATACTAACTATCCAGATGATATCCTGCATCCTGGAAAACACTACTCTAATTTTGAAGAGTGTTTTGTAAAACATTGCTTTAGTTTTAACAAACAATAACAATGTTTCATTAAGCCATTTATTGTATATTACTAGGTACAACTGAAAAAACAATGGATATAATGGCCATCCACAAACTATTTCACATTCTTCATCATAAGTTCACCCCATGTTTAATGTAATTCTATATCAGTGCTATGTTTCTGTTAAATGTATTTTGTGAGCCTCCAGATGGTGATATAGTCATTTCAGGTAAAAAGCCAAATCCATATCTAATGTGTGTATTTATTCTGGTGAAACGGAATCATTGGATCAGTCTTATTTCAAAGTCAAATTGTCAGAGAATGGCAGTTTGGTCTCCAAGAGGAAAGCGGTTCCTTTTAACTGTATTTCTGATTCTATCATATGAGGGGAAGTTCACACTCACTACTGTCTATAGCTAGACTCCAGTAGGCAAGCATAGCCAATGTTCTGAAGAAACACTTAACATCCATCATTGAAAAATGAGACACTTGGCTCATGAGCCCTTTGCTCTCAAACTGAGAATGTTGATGATAAAGCCTGGCTGACATCCACATTATAATGTTTCTATTCATTTAATTAATGGTAGAACATCTTTCTAAGAGAAGATTTTCCATTATTTACCAGGAGATTGGATCTATAAACTTTCAGCGATTTATACGTCCCTGATTTTTTTCAGTTTTACATCCTATTCTGATATTCATGTATCTTATTATGACATGTAGGATGCTTGCCAGTTTCTATTCACCAGATCCAATTAGCCTCATGTCACTAATGTGTGGATAAGCATTGAGTGTTTGTTGGGTGTCATAATGATGAGGATTCTCTGAGATTATTTTATGACTAAAATAAAAGAGTTAAGATATTCCTGGGGCACGATAGCACATTCTGTTTTCTTTATCAAGTAAAACCAAATTCTTTTTATATTTTCTATTGATACAAATTAATAACAACACATTTACCAGATAATTAGAGAAGACTAAGTACCAGAGGCTATGCTATTTTGTTACAGCAAGCTTCCACATCTGGCACAACAGCTCTGATTGGGGTTACCACCTGAAAATTTTTCCTAGAAATCATCTACCATAATTTATACAGAATATACAAAGACCAGAACTATTCTAGCATCCACCTTTATTTTGTACAAGTAACTTCAGTAGGGTTTATGGAAAAGATGATGCTTTTAATTTAACATTGATTTCTTTTATGATCGTTATTATACATGAGAGAAAACCAATTTAATATTTCTATCACTTGTGAGTTATATTTACTTCGATGCAAAGTTTGGGACTAGATAAACAACAAATTCACCTTATGGAAATATTAACTCTTCCCTGAGATGTGAAACAATATTTCTTTTGTCATGCTATCTCTGTCTGCTAACTCTATAACTGAAAACCTTTGAGGGGTGGTATTTTTAGTTCTCTAGTTCCATTATCCACTTAAATCTTATATTTAGCATTTTCACAATATCTAAATATTATGTTTTATCAAGTGCACAGTCATTGTGACAAGCATATCAAAAAATAAATATATAATTTTGATGGAGTTGCTGGGTTCTTTCTCAAAGGAATGCAGCTTTTCCATATATTAATGAGATCCAAGTCTTTAAACTGACTTGAGTGAGAGAACTGTAGAGAAATTATAGCTTTGCTAGACTTTATGAACAAAACCTCAATAGCACAGGAACTAGCAGAAAGAATCAACAACTGGAATTTCATCGTATTAAAAAGCTTCTGTACTGCAACAGAAACCACCAACAGAGCTAACAGTCAACCTGCAATGTGGGAAACAATTTTTAACAGCTGTACCTCAGACAAAGGACTACTATCTAGAATATATAAAGAACTGAAAAAAATCAGAACCCCCAAATTCAAAGACCCAATTCAAAAATGGGCATCTGAAATGAACAGACATTTCTCAGACAAAGAAGTAAAAGCAGCAAATAAACATATAAAAAAATGTTTAACATCACTGGTCATTTGAGAGATACAGAAGAAAACAACAATGAGATTCCACCTCAACCCAGAAAGAATGGCTCCTATCATAAAATCAACCAATAACAAATGCTGTCGGGGGAGTGGAGAGAAAGGAACCCTTTTCCTTTGTTGGTGGGAGTGCAAACTGGTATGACCACTATGGAAATCAGTGTGGAGATACCTCAAAGAACTAGGGCTGGAGGTCCCATTTGACCCAGCTATTCCCCTGTTGGATATTTTCCCAAAAGAATTAAAAGAATCATACCTCAGTGATATATGTGCACCCATGTTTATAGCGGCACAGTTCGCAATAGCTAAAGCTTGGAAACAGTCCAAGTGCCCATCAACTGGAAACTAGATAAAGAAGATGTGTTTTTTTTTAATTAAATGGAGTACTACTCAGCCATAAAGAATGAGAAACTAGAGTCATTTATATCTAAATAGATGAACATTGGGGCCAAACTCTTAGGTGAAATAAATAGAACACACGTGTAAATACCGAATAGTTTCTCTAGTGTGAGAAACTGAGAGTGTCAATAAGGACTAAAAGGATTAATAACTAATAATTGATACTTTGAAATAGGAAAAGGTCCAAAGGGGTAGTTGTGCTGGGAGGAGATGGGGAAAGGAAAGAGTGGAAAGGAAAAATTATGAGAAAAGAAAAAAAAAAAAAGGAAACAAAGTCTATGTAAATAGCAAAGGGTGGAGGGTGAAGGGCACACAGGTAATGGGGAAAAAATGTGAAACAAGATACATCATGTATAGGTACAAACACCCAATGATAAATGTAAACATATTGTATACCTAAAATGTACCAATAAAAGAATTTAAGCAAAAAAATGAAATTATAGAAGTAAAACCAGCAAATAATTCCTTTTCAGCTGAGGAAGGGATTATCAGCCTTATGCTTGCTGCCTCTAGATTTGGACTTATACAAATATAGCAAAATCATCCTTAAGATCTCTAGTCCCTGAATTATCATGATAAACTTTTCTTTCCCTAAGAAATTAATTAATCAAGAAACTTTTGATTATTTTGGACTTTTTACTCATCATAGTAACCATGTATTCTTAGCCATAACATTTAATTTTGATTACTAGATTCTTTTATTCCCAATTTACATAAACTACTACATTAACACTAATAGTACAAGATCCACAAAAACATTTTTTATCTCTAATTCCATCCTATAGACCCAGCTTCCATTCAGCTTCATTCAGCTTCTTAAAGATACTCATGTTCTGCTTTTCTAGTGCATGACTTAACAATTTAGTGAAAATGCCATACTTTCAAAACTGCTATATAGAGTCAATGCAACCCTAATTGAGATTCCAATGGATTCTTTTTCTTTTTCTTTTTCTGGTACCAGGGATTGAACTTGGGACCTTGCAGTTGTGAGGCAGGTGCTGGAACAACTGAGCTAAATCCCCGGCCCCCAACAGATTCTTTTAACTTTTGTTTTTCATTTTTGACCATAAGTATAAGTTAGTAAAGTGAAACAATTTGGTTTCAGTTTATTTTATTAGTGAATAGGAATTCAATTTCTTTTTCTTTCCAGTACTGATGATTGAACTCAGGACTTTGTGCTTGCAAGACAGACATAATGCCACTGAGCTAAATCCCCAACCTTGGTTAGGGCTTATTTTAAATACACATAAAGAAAATTGTTGACTTAGGTTTTTTACATGCCTTCAGATTCCACTGTACCTACCTATGGTAGATTAACTAATGGTCAATTTGGAATGCCCAGCTGAACTGAGTCAGTGTGGTTCTAGGCCTGGAAGGCCCACCTGATAATCACTGCCAGCAGCATAAAAAGTGAAATGGAGGGGAAGATTGTACACTGTTGATTTTACTGGAATGCCGCTTTTCCTGAGGCAAACTTGGCTACTCTCCTCATCAGAGGGGTTCAGGTCCTTGCTGTCACTTGGGATGGTTGCTGTTCTTGTCAGGAAAGCTCTGGCCTTTACCTTGAGCACTGCTTCCTGGCTCCAGTGAAGATCCCTCAGCCTGATAGCACAGATCCTAAACCTTACCAAGTGCAAGCTTCCCACTTTCCACCACTGGCCTTTGGGCCTTCTCAGTGAAGATCCTTTATACTGACTTGTAGGAGACATTGCTGTGGGCTCTAGGCCTTTTAACTAAACATGTGTAGGACACTGCCATGGGATCCAGGCCTTCAGCTGGATTCTTCAGGTCTCTAGTGCATGGACAGATCTTTTGTACTCCTCTGCATTTGTCTTTTTGGATGAATATTATAAAATAATCTTACAAATTATGTGTCTTGTATTAAATCTTTTTTCTTGAAAAATGCAGCCTCAACACCAGAAAACATATTTCTTTTTTTAGTTCCTATTGCTATGAACCTATGCCTTCCTTTGTATTAAATATAAAATTTAACCTAAAATTATAAAAATATATTAATCTATCACATCCAAATTTACAAAGATATAGTTTATCAAATCTTAAAATTTACCTGAGAATAGGAGAGAACAGTAGTTATCATCCAGACATATACTGCAATTGGTCTAGGCTCTCAGTTTGATTTAAAAGTAGATTCTGGACAAGAATTGTCAAACTAACCCAATTAAAACAATTCCATTTTAAAAAGGAGTAATCAATATTAATAATTCCTTAACTGTGCTTAGGTTAATGTCAAAGGAATTCAACAGGAGTAATGAACATTTTTATAAGCAATTTTCATAAAGGTAGTTAAAAAGAAATATATTGTTGTGTAGGTAATAAAAATAATTAGAGTTCAAGTAAAAGTAGAATGTTAAAACAAGGATAATTTCTTTTTTTAAGTGGGGCAGTTTCATTAAATTTCCAACTGAACCATGAGCTAAATTCTTATGGTTAAATAAAAATTATTTATTGAAATCAAGAGAAGTATTCACACATAATTTCCAATTGAGTTTTCCAATCCTATAATAATTTTAAAAACTGCTTAAAAATCCCTTTTACTTCTCAAAGGTGCCACATGATTTATGTTGGAGAAATCCATAGTATTGGTGGTAAATAGAATTTATATTCAATGAACACTGCTCATGTCTATTGGGTAGCTTTGTAAAATTAAACTTGAGATTCTATGACTAAAAATTCAACTGTGATTTAGCTGTATTTTAACATTTACTTTATCTCATTTTATTTTAATTTTTATATCTAATTCTTATCCACTAGATTACATTGGAATCAAATAGTATTTGTATACTAGAAGGAAGACATTAGGATATGCTTTGGTAGATTTCAAGATCACTAACCAAATATCTTGTTAAATAAAATTGCAATAATCATTTAAGCAGAAAATAATGGTCTTAAGCCAAGTACTATCTACTTTATGTCACTGAAGCCAGTGCTAAAGATATTGTATTTTATGGCTTTTGCTTCAAAGAGAAAATATAGACATGTTATAAAACTTAGAAACCCTAAAGATATTTTATTCCTAAAGTCACAATTCTAGCCAAAGAATGAGAAAGAAGTCACTTGGAAGTCTTTCAGTCTTCTAAACATGATGTTCTGCACTATGCTTATCACACTGATTCTGGCAGAAGACTACATATGAATATTTATAAATGGGTAATCTGGATTAAACTAGCTTGTGTTATTAAATTTTCCAGAACTTTCTTATTTTGATTCATACAAAATTAAATAAAATAAAAGTTTACAGTATCATTTCCACCTTTACTGTTTGTCACTGAGAGATTTGCAAATACTTTTAAATTTTACACTGGAATAAAAAACTATTCATCATTAACAGCAACCTTGCAAATTGCAAATTATAGTTTGCAAAAGACAGACTGTACCTTCATCTGCAGAAGCATGCTTTCTGCCACGTTTAATGTACTTGAAAGACTCCTTTGTAATTTCCACGGGTGAAAGCACAGCCAAAACAATGAGTAGTTTTAGAACGCTATGTGCTTCCGTCTTCCGAAACTGAAACTTGAAGTATTCATTCCGTCTTCACATGTACACATGCAATTGGTCAACATTAAATGAAACTACATGTAGGTGCTAGGAAACAAACATACTGAATGAATTTTCTATAAAAATGTTCTAGAAGTGGCTCCCAATAAGAATATAGTTAATATTTGAAATATTTCAAAAAAGCAAGTCATGTAATCTTCAGGTCGAGTATTCCAAGCAGAAGGGTCAGTAAAGACAAAAGAGCAATGCAGAGCTTGTATGATTATGGCCTGAGTGTCCTCAATAAAAAAGGAATGAAATAACAAATGTAGCAGGAATAACCCTGCCAAAAGACCATGTAGGAGTGATACATAATTAAGTTTTTTATTTCTTTCTCTGATACTGTGTATCATGGAGTTTTGAGCAGAAGAGGAACATGGTCTAATAACATCTTAAGATGATAAATTCTGGAAAATAGAATATACTGAGTTTAACAGTTCCTCCAGCATATATGTACATAAGGTTCTTTTTTAATTATATATCTCCAGTATCTGCTCTGCTCTTCCAATCATCATTTCTACTTTTTGTATGTGCTGCTGAAGCAAGCACATCATTTCTGCTGTGTAAACACCAACTTTTTAAAGTTCTTAGTCAATAATGCTCTGGATCAAACCCATCTAGTATCAGAATGTCTCTTTATTTATAATAAATTTATAACTGGCTATCATCACTTCCAAAATTCTTTCTGAAAAATGTGTTATATCTTTGAGAAAGAAAAAAAATATTTCTGGATTAGAAGCTATTATGATCTCTATCATGTCAATATTTGATCATAAAGTAAGAATTGTATTTTGTATGTTTTTTTATTTTATTCCCCCCGCCCAATGGATCAATTTCAGGAGCTGTTATACATATCTATGACTAATGTATATATTTTCACATATATTATTTTGTCATTTCCTGAAAAATACTTAAAAATATAATTAAGAAAATTTAGATCATTCTTAGGGCACATATCTTTTATAAAATTTAAATTTATTTATTTTTGTATTAGTGCATGTTTGCAGTACATAATAATTATAATTACCATGATAAGTTGGTAACTTACATATATACATTTTACTTTCTCTCTCTCTTTTTCCTTCCCTTCCCTCTTACTTCCACTCAGGTGTTTGCCCCTTTTCATTTGCAAAAGCTCCGTTTCATTTTTTTTTTTTTGCTTAAATTCTTTTATTGGTACATTTTAGGTAGACAATACATTTACTTTTATCATTGGGTATTTGTAACTGTAAATGATGCATCTTGGTTCTTATTTTTCCCCTATTCCCTGTCCTCCCTTCACCACCTCCACCCTTCCCTATTTACAAAGAGTTTGTTTCCATTTTTTTCCTTTTTCCATATTTTTTCCCTTCCTTTCTTTCCTTTCCCCTTCCCCTCCCACTTCCCCTACTTCTTTGGACCTTTTCTTCCTATTTCAAATTATCAGTTATTCATTTTAATCATTTTCATCCTTATTTACACTTTCACAGTTTCTCACACCAGAGAAACAAATCTGTTCAGTATTTACACATGTGTGTCCTATTTATTTCACTTAAGAGTATGGTTTTAATATGCATCCATTTAGCTATAAATGTCTCTAGTTTCTCATTCTTCATGGCTGAGTAGTACTCCATTTTATAAAAAAAAAAAGACATCTTCTTTATCTAGGTTCCAGTTGATGGGAGCTTGGGCTGTTTCCAAGCTTTTGCTATTACAAACTGTGCCACTGTAAACATGGGTGAGCATGTATCGCTGTGGTATGTTTCTTTTAAATCTTTTGGGAAGATACCCAGCAGGGAAATAGCTGGGTCAAATGGGACCTCTAGTCCTAGTTCTTTGAGGTATCTCCATGCTGATTTCCACAGTGGTTGCAACTGTCTGCCCTCCCAACAACAATGGAGGAGGGTTCCATTCTCCCCACACCCCCGCCAGCATTTGTTATTGGTTGCTTTCTTGATAGCAGCCACTCTTTCTGGGGTGAGGTGGAATCTCATTGTTGTTTTCATTTGCATCTCTCAAATAACCAGTGATGTTGAACATTTTTTCATATATTTATTTGCTGCATTTACTTCTTTGAGAAATGTCTGTTCATTTCAGATGCCCATTTTTGAATTCAGTCTTTAAATTTGGGGGCCTGATTTTTTTCAGTTCTTTATATATTCTAGATAGTAGTCCTTTGTCTGAGGGACAACTGCTAAAATTTTTTTCCCACATTGTAGGTTGTCTCTTAGCTCTGTTGGTAGTTTCTCTTTCAGTGCAGAAGATTTTTAATAAGATGAGATCTCAGTTGTTGATTCTTTGTGCCAGTTCTCGTCCTGTTGAAGTTTTGTTCATAAAGTCTTTTCCTATGCCAATGTCTTCAAAAGTTCTACCTAACTTATCTTCTAGCAACTTTAGTGTTTCTGTTTTAATGCTTACATCTTTAATCCACTTTGATCTTAGTTTAGTGCATGGGTCTAGTTTTAATCTTTGGCAGGTTGAAATCCAGTTTTTCCAACACCATTTTTTAAATAGGCTACCTTTCCTCCAGTGAGGGTGGTTGGCTCCTTTGTCAAACATGAGGGGCCTGAGTATGTCTGGAGTTGTTTCTGCATCTTCCAATCAATTCCAGTGATTCTTGGGTCTGTTTCTTTGTCAGTACCATGCTGTTTTTATCACAGTAGAAAAGCTCTATTTTCATCATTTTCTCCATCCCATTTTCCTCTCCTTCCTCTAACTCCCTCCACCTCATTTTTAAAAGATTTTTTTTATTAGTACATGTTTGCAATACATGATGTTTACATTTCTTGTGTTGAGTTGGTCCATACATATAAGACATTTTCATTCCTTTCTTCATCCATTTTCTTTTCTTGCCCCCCTTCCTTCATCTCTT
Organism: Heterocephalus glaber; assembly: GCF_000247695.1. Next base: position 27,900,102 of record NW_004624759.1, read on the forward strand.
GATCCTCTTCCAACTTAAGAAAGATGCAAGGAGGATACATAACTTGATAATAATCTGGACAAAATGTATGAAATTTTAAAATAGTAAAAAATCAATACTAGAGCTGGGGATTTAGCTCAGTGGTGTAGCCGCCTACCTTGCAAGCACAAGGTCCTGAGTTTGGTCCACGGTACAAAAAAAAAAAAAAAATCAGTAATAGTTTATATTTCAAGTAAATATGTGGGGAAATTTCTAATTTGTAGTAGTAGCAGGGCAAATTTAGAAGCAAAAAATAATTACTGTAGGAAAACACCATCATAGCTTAAATATTTCAGTTTCAGCTATATGCATACTGAAAGAGAGTTTGAACCACAGAGTTTATGGTTATACAAGTAGCAAAATATTGAGAATTAGACATTTATTTTTTGGCAACTTGTATTTTTTAATTTTCTCATTATTTATCTTTGCCATACATAATGACTACCTTCTTTTGTGTGGTTGGTACATATGCTTAACCTGCATTTCCATCCCACGTTCTCTCTCTGTCCCTTTTCCCTCCATTTCTCGGTCACCTTCCCATTTGAGAAGGATCTATCTCCCCACTTTCTATTATATCTCTTTTATTTTGTACTTTATTTATAATTTCAGTTTCTCATACAAGAGAAACCATGTGATATTTAAGCTATGAGCTTGATTTATTTCACTTATTGTTATGGATTCAAAGTACATCCATTTTCCTACAAATGAAAATGACAAGTTTATTGTTCTTTATGGCAGAAAAGTACTCCATTTGGTGTAAATATCACCTTTCAATCCAGATGCTGTTTTAAGGTTTTCCTTTTATGAATTGTGCTGCTATAAATATGGGTATACATGTACCATTGTAATATGATCTTTTTAACTCTGGGGAAGATACCTAGAAGGAGAATAGCTGGTTCAAATGGAATTTCTACTTTTTGAGTTTTGAGGAATCTTCATAGTGATTTTCTTAGTGGCTGTACTAATTTACATTCCCCCAAACAATGTAGAAGCATTATTTCTTTAACACAGACTTTCCAGAATTTATTATTAGGTTTCTGGATGACATTCATTATTTTCTGGGGTGAGATGAAAACTCAGTGTTGTTTTAATTAGCATTTGTCTAATATCCAGCAATCCTGATCATAGTTTTGTGTATTTATTGGCCCTTTGTGTCTATTCATTGTACTTGACTAACATTTTTTATCGAGTCTTTTCTTTTGGGGTATAATTTATTTAGTTATGTTTTGTAGATATTAGTACTCTGTTTGAGTAGCTGGCAATGTTGTTTCTGATTCTGTAGGATGTCTCTTCATCCTGTTGGTTTTGTGTTTTTAATTTAATATGATCATGTTTGTTGATTCTTGGTACTATTTCTTGTGCAAACCAAGATTCTGTTCAGAAAAATCTTGCCTATAGCTATGGCTTCAAGAGTTTCACCTATTTCATCTTTCAGCAGATTGTTTCTGTTTTAACACTGAAATCTTGATTCATTTGGATTTTAGTTTAGTACATGCTGAGAAATATGGGTCCAGATTCAATCTTTTACATGTAGTTGGCTAGTTTTCCTGGTATCATTTATTAAAGAGACTATCTTTCCTCCAATGTATATTTTCAGCCCTTTGTCAAAGAACAAATAGTTGAACTGCTTGGGGTTGTTTCTGTATCCACTACTCTGTTCCACTGACACAGATGTCTGCTTTTGTGCCAGTACCATTTTGTTTTTACCACTGTAGCTAGCTGTACTTTTCCATCAATCAATATTATTGCACAGGAGCAAACAAATTAATAGGAGCTGATTGTGGAAAATAAAAAGTGGAATTAGAAAATGGGCTTTAAAAGATTATTCATATTTTATTCACTAAAGTTTTCCATTTATTAACTGATAAAAGACAACATTTTAAAACACATTAGTAATTTAAACAGGAAAATATGATTTAATGATAATTTATTCCTTGGCTACCTTTACCAAAACCAATTAGCTATTATCAGGACATTTGACTTCACCATGATATTACGTGTTTTGGTCAGCAGTATGACATTATCTTGCCTCTATGAATGTAAAATTTTAATATTGTGTACTATAAATCAAACTAAATTTTACTGGTATTCTTTTCTTAAAGGTCTTTCAAAAATTTGATACATGGAAATAAATTTCCTTTTTATAGGGTGTACTAGTTAGGATAACAAGAACAAATTTAACAAATAAAGAAAAAGTGTGAATGCTAGATGCAAAAAAAATTTACCTCTTAAACCACAAATGTGGGTTGGTAAATCTACAAGAAATATACTCTGTAGTCATCCAAATGTTGAACAGGCTCTTTTCTCAGTCAGTTTAAATGTATCACTTTCAACACCATTGTGATCATTATTTTCTCAGTCTAGAAGCCTGGAACAGGCATATGTGATTCTCCAGATGTTCCTCTGATCAGAATGCATTTACATGCCCTGGTCTCACCTGTATAATGTTGTCTACTGTACAAAGAAAGCAGAAAGGATTTTGGTGTACAGAATTTTTTTCTACAAAGGAAAAGTCAAATGAGAAAATTTAACAAATTGAAATATTCATTTAACTTCTTTATTATCACATAGTAAATGATTATTATTTTACAAATAAAGCTTTACATAGGATTTTCAAACTGTCTTAGTCAGCCCAGGGCAATCATTCAAATTATATTATCAAATAAATGAAATTTCCCTTTCTTAATTCTAAGAAAATTGTGATGTGTTGACTTGACTGGATTAAAATGCCTGGAAGATTAGTAAAGCTCACTTCTGGGTGTGTCTTTGGGGTTTCCAGAGGTGACTGGCATGCAGTCCAGAAAACTGAGGGAGAGAGAACTGACCCCAGGCTAGATAGCACCATCTCATAGGCTTGTGGCCTGGATAGAAAAAAAAGAGAAAGCAGGGTTTTGGTGCACATTTTCTGGAGGTTCCATTCTACTGGAGCTGGTGCATCTTCTGCTGCTGCAGAAGTTCACCTGTGAACTTCAGGCTCCAGCTGTCTCAGCTCAGCCTCACAGCACAATCACACTGGTGATGCTCTGGGGAGCTTGCAGGCTGTCAACTTCCAACTGGTTCTGCCTCCCTGATCCTTCTTCTGAGCACTGAGTAGCTCCTATATCCATCAGCTCTCCACCCTGAAGAAGATCACTATAGGAAGAAAAGGGGATGCTGAAGCCCCTGCAACTCGTAAGCCCAGGCCTTGAGAAGCTGAGATTGATCAGGATCAGAAGTCTTCACTAAATGCCTGTCAGGTTATTGGCTATACTTTTAATGGAAAACTTGATTGGGAGGCACTACTTAGACAACAAAGTGGACACGGGGCACTCTGAATTCACTAAATCCGGACCTAACACTTCTTCAGACTGAGCCAAAAGTCAAATATTATGCAGAAGAAGCAGAGAATTTTTGAGTACACAAGAAGGCCCTAGGTGTGTTCCTGGATTCTCCAGCATCAGCGAAATATGGTAAACTTAGAACCACAGGAGTTTCTAGCTAACCCAACGCAGAGAGAATATGCCAAATCTTTATTTTTATCACAGAATTTTTCGAGAATCTTTTTTGGATCCATTGCGATGGGAACCCAACAGTTTGTATTTTCATAAATCTCCCTATGGATAGTTGGACGCAGGGCTATTGAACCCATGGTTGGAGAAATATGACAGTGGGGCAAGCTTGAAATTTCTAATGGTAGGTCCAGAAACTTAGAATATTCTCACAAAGAAATAGAAAGCAGCTTTCAGGAAAAGGTATTGATAAGGATAATAATGAGACTAATGTTCAAACAAAAAGATAACTAACAGTAATAGTAATAATTAATAACTATTGGTACATGGCACTTCTCTGACAGACGTTGTACATATAAGTATGTATTTCCTACAACTCCCTAAGGTAGGTTCCACAATCCCCATTCTAGACAGGAGGACACTATGATAGAGACTTTAAGTAACTGACTTGAAGTTACTTACAGAGCCACCGTGTAAACTAGGCAGTCTGACTCCAGAATCAATGTTCTTAACCACTGACCTGCACTACCTCAGTGCACAGTAATACCCTTTATGGTACACAGGGAATACTTGATTTGAAACTTGATTTATAAATTATTCAAATACATGATGGTCTTGACCATCTGCTATTGAGATATTGTTTTTCCTCCATCCCTAATATGTGACCCTGGGTATAGAATACTGTATTGCCATGGAAGCTGATTATTACTGGAATCTACCTCTATGACCTTCTAGACAGCAACCATTCATTCATTCAACATACTTTTTATTGAGCACCTATTATGGGGCCAAATATTATATACCCACTTCACTCCAAATACTGAGTTTTTAGGGTTTAAAAGGCCTCAGAAATCAAAATATGGTTAAGATCAATGTTCCAAGGGATCAAGGTCACTACTATGAATCTTCTGTGAGCCTATATAAGACAGGTTAAACAGGCTTTCAGGTAAGTCACAGAATTTAGCACAGTAGTAGACATGCAGTAGGTATGTATTTATGTACTAATTTAGAGCTGTTTCAGCAAAGGAATGAAAATCAATGGATAGAATGAGAATGCACTCTTGGCTGCCCCTGAGACTAAGCACACAGTCAAAAAAGGGTTGAAAAATGAGATCTATGGCTAGGGATTTAGCTCAGTGGTTCCAGCACCTGCCTCGCAAAGTGCAAGGTCCCGAGTTCGATCTCTGGTACAAAAAGAAAGAAAGAAAGAAAGAAAGAAAGAAAGAAAGAAAGAAAGAAAGAAAGAAAGAAAGAAAGAAAGAAAGAAAGAAAGAAAGAAAGAAAGAAAGAAAGAAAGAAAGAAAGAAAGAAAGAAAGAAAGATGAGATCTAAATGAGATCTAGATACTCATTTCTGATAAAGCAAATGCTAGTTGTTAAAGAGATCTCCCACGGAAAAGTCCTGATAAAATATTATTTGAATTGGTTTGTTTTTTAAACCTGTGAACTGTTTAGGGCTAGAGATGTCATACAGTGATAGAACAATTGCTTAGCATTCACAAGGCCTTGGGTTTGTAGCACCAAAAATAAAAATCCCCAGTAGATATAGATATAGATATTAGATATTGTCAAATGTGCAAGGAACTTTCTGTCCAGAGACTAAGTGAAAGTAGAAACGCTGATAAATAACTAGGGTACTAAACCATTTGGTTTTTAACAAAAGTGGTTGTTTAAACCAGCTAAACTTGAGCTTTTATTTTTTTTTTATAGACTAGCAGGATATAAGGAATGAAAGATAAAGCCTGAGATTTCTTAAACAGTGTAATAGAAGATAATCTTCACAAAGCTGAGACTTTAAAATGCTACACTGCATATAAGGGTGTATTAGAAATACGAATTACCTCTGGTCCTAGAACAGTAAGAAAAATCCAGTCTCAAATCTTAACACTAAATGGGGTACTAGGGAAGGAACTAGGTAACTCTACTAAAAATCTGGAACCATAATCCAGCCCTCGTGTAAAGGTACAATGTTAATTTATACTACTGAAGCAGTCTAAAGACCTTAGGTTGAGGATTTCATTTAGTATACCTCCAGACTGGTTACCCTTTTCTCTAGCCAGAGAAAAGGCAAATCCTCTCTAGAGGAATCCAAGACTCAAAAAATTGCCACAAAAAAGGAAAACAAGCAATTTACTGTAAAAAAAAAAATAATAATAACAATAATCTTTAAAACAAAACCCAAACACATAAGGAAATAAGCTAAGAATCACAAAAGCAGAACTTTAAAAGTCTCATATAATATAATTACTACTTAGGGTATGTCTAATGTAGGAAAATATTAAATGTGATAATTGCAATAAAAAAAATCACTGTGAACTCGCCCACCTCTGAGCCCATAAGCCCTCCTAATAACCTCTTGGCATAATTGTACTTGAATTTTCTATCAATTCTGTTTCTCCAGAGAAGCTTAACCAATACAAATGGAAATAACAAATTCAGATCACAGATATCACCATTTTAATTTTATGCCAATATAAACTCTGTGAACTTAACATCTCTGTAAGAATAATATTTTATTTTTAAGAATAACTTTGATATGTAGCAAATCAACTTTTTGTTATGACTATTGATTTCATCTTTTTCCCTCAATCAAGACTTGTAATTTTCTTTTGTGTTACTGGTATATTAACTGATTCAGAGCTCTTTATTAAAATTGAAATATGATGACATTTTTAAAAAGATAAAGGTGAAATTTTGCTTCTTAATTTAAAATATGTTCTTATTTAATATATGTTTTAAATAAACTTCCATAATAACTATATTGTGTTCACATATATAATCACACTTTAAGAAGTTATTTTATCAAGGGTGTTTCATGTAGGTACTTGCCTAATATTCTTTCATTTTTAACTACCAATGAAGCAATCTGGAAAGCTATGAAAATGTAATTGGTTTTTAGAAACCCTAGCTTGAAAGACACATTTTATATGACATCTTTCACAGATACTAGCATCCTCTCTGTTTATCATTCTTTGATTTTTTTTTCAACTCATAAGTTGCTTGCACATTTGTATTCTGTCCATAGCTAAATTACAGTAAAGGTCAGCTTTCCCATAAAAAGGAGTATAAATAGTGCATAAAATGATGATCCAAGCTAGCACATCAAGAAAATAAAAGCATAAAAGTAAAGGTCATTTTAACAATTTTTATCTTGGTGCCCAGTGAAAAATATATGGTGTGAAAATTTGTTGAAGTTTTCAAAAAACTTTTGATGTTCAAGTTTTTTTCTCCTCTGTTTCTATATTACTTTCTATGATCATTTTAGAAATTAAAAGAAGTTGTTAATAATTGAGAAAATTATGTCTGTCTGGTTATTCAAGTCATTACCCTCAACTATCAGAATAATACTTTGGTTAAAAATAATTACTTCTTAAAAGCTGTATTTATATTTGATGGTATTAACAATACATAAATTATATATGCATTTCCAAGAAAAAATACTTCTTTGAATGATTATTTTGATAAAATTTTTCACTGATATTAATATATTGACTTTCATTCAGTGAATTTGTTCATCAAGAAAGCTAATACACTAGGAAGATACTGTACTGCTACATTAAGTATGTGTTCATCTATACATACAAATGATTCTGTATCTGGTTAAATGTGACTTGATAATTTGGCTTTGTGTAGTGAATGTGCAGTTGAACTCTTGAAAACTTTTAGAAAACCTGTGCATGTCGGTTTTCAAACCATGGATAAATTGCTCTGGAAATATATATTGATGCAATTACTTTTGATAACTGCTAGTATCTGCTTAGTTGAATTAAGTAGATAGTCACTTTGCCCCACCTGCTTATATTGTGTACACATTCACTAAAACATGTGTTTGAATACTTATTGAAGCAGTTTTTGTACTCTGGAAATCTATAAGTCTAAAAAGACAACAATTTTTCTATATTCACAAAATAGAATTATATATAACAATGAAAATGAATGATAATTAAATTCAGTAATAAGGAATATTACATGAAAGCACATATACATGATCTTTGACATAAAATTTTGAAATGCTCAAAATTCATCTAACATATTAAAAGTCATAATAGAAAAAGAAATAAAATTATATTATGTCGGAGGAACTTATTTCAATCGATCTGTTGTACAACATGATTACTATCATTAATGATCATATTGGCTTTATTGACATATTCTAGGAAAATGAATGTCGTTTTTACACCACAAAAATATTAACTATGTGAAACTATGATATATGTTGTTTAAATAGATTTAGTTACTTCACAAAGGTGTGAGCTTTCCCTTCCCTGAAACACAAAACCTGGTATATACAAGTTAAAGGAAGAGCAATGTAATACCACTCGGTTTTGGGGAATTCTGTCAAAGTTCCACTGGATCCAGGGCAGGAACATTAGGAGAGATGGGTACAGAAGAAGCAAGCTGCTTGCTGCATGGAGCTCAGGGTGAAGAGAGAGGACAGAGGAGGCAGGGACCATAATGCACCCTGGCAGACCAAATCCCAGTGACTCATGGCTTCTAAACAGGGTCCACACCTCTCAACACATGAGACTGTGAGGGGCATCTTAGATCTAAGCAATAACCACAATGCGTATATGACTCAAGATCTCATCGTGTACCTGACTGATATGTACAGGATTTCTATCAAATTTTATAAGTATGCGAATGTAGAAGAACATGTAATCTTAACAGAAGTCAATCATGTACATAATAGGAATGACATCAACCAGTCCTAGAAGGGTAATGATAGCATTTTTCTGGATCAGAGTATTAAGAGTTGAATACATTCTTAGTATATCTAAACTTTTCTAGAAAAACTGTGGAGAAATATGGAGTAATTTAATATATTTAAAAGAAAACCAAGGATTGTCAAAGAAGAAATATAATTTCAAGAAATTATTAATTTTACCCTCTCATTCTCTATATTCTAAGTGCTAAAAATAGAAATCAAAAGCAAATAAGAATTTTTTACATTGATTAATAATAATGATTTCTCAACAGCTTCACCTGAACAACATTACAATCAAGTCCTTGAAGATTTGCAAAAAAGAAGATAATTTATACCACCCCATATTTTATGAGTTGTTTGCAGAGACCAGGGAACCTCAGAGGAGACACAGCCAACTAACTCACTTAAATGTAAGTGTAGAAGTTGAAGAACATTATTCTTTATTGTAGTTGTTTAGGGAAGATTCACTAGGAGAAGAATCATAGGACTAGTCCCAGAAATAATGTCAAAGGAGGTGACATTAGTTACGGATGCTCGTTTTTCCTTTCATTAGGTGCCTTCCCAGACAGGTTCCTCTCTTTATACAAAATCTGCTGTTGGAACTACTTCTACTAGTAAAAGTTAACTATGCTTGAATAGTTACATATTTGTGGCAGTCTTCTAGAATATTTATGGCCATTAGTTTAATCTTCAACCACACTCATTATTATATTTTTCTGAGGAGGCTTTTGAAATGTAGATCATAAATTTTCCAAATATCACATATTTAGGAAACATATCTTAGTAATAGAGTCTCATGAAGCCTGAACCAGTCTTTCTTCCTCCAACATTTGTCTGATTTGCTATACTTCATTTCCTTCCACTGGTTCGAACAAAAGTATGAGCTATGCTCATGTACATGCTTATAATCATTTAGAACAATAAAGGGACTGGTTGTCTCTTCCAATGTATAGTACAAGTTAATATAAAAAACACAGTGATATGGACAGTAAGGAAAAAAGAGATACTTCAAATTAATTATGATAACAATAAGTAGTTTTTTACTACTATGTGAAAAAATAAATGCAGTACTTTGTTACATGTACAAAAAAGATAATAAATTTTCAAATTAAAAAATTATAACAATGAATTGGAGATTAAAATTTTAGTAAACATAAAATTCTATATGTTAAATGAAAAATAATTTTGAGAACATTAAAACAAAATCAATATTAAAATTTTATATGGAAAAATTCCATATGATATATAAGAATTATTGCTCATTGTAAGAAAAAAACATCTGTATTTATAAAAGACTAATTTATATACCTTATGTATAAGCATAAAACCTCAGTAGGGAAAAAACAAGGGTTTTCACTCTTCTTTTCTTTAAGTCATCAAATGATAGGAAGTTAGAAACTCTCAGCTCCAAACAGCATAAGAAAATATAATGTTTATTTTCCATTCAATGTGATGATGTACTGGAAAAATCAGTATATATCAGAGTGATGATAAAAATAGTATTAAAAATTTTAATTGGGCTATGCATTGTGAAAGATCTTGCAATTGAGTGGTTTATTTTATACATCTAGAGTAATTCTTTGTCATCAAATATCAGTTTTCTGCATGAACACTTCATCAACTTCACAAAGATATATGTAAACAAGAGTATACATCCATAATTAATAAATGGAAACAAAGACAAGAAGGATACTTTACAATACTACATTATGTAACTTTCTACAATGGTAATTAATCCACTGTTGTTGATTTTTGTTGTTGTTGTTATTTGTTTGTTTGGTACTGGGGATCGAACTCAGGTCCTTGCACTTGCGAGGCAAGCGGTGGAACCACTGAGCTAAATCCCTGGCCCCTCAATGTTGTTGATTTTTAAAAATTAAATTAGAATGGCTAGTTATGCAAAGTAAAGTAAGTGAATTTGAAACAAATGCCAGTATCTACTTACAAACTAACTGGAAACATTCTGAATGGTCATTATGATGGGGAACTTACAGATCTTAAATGTTCCCCTCAAAACTCATATGTTGAAGGTTTATTTCCTAGAAGATGGCCTGTTGGTATGGTATGATAGCAATGGAAACACTAAGGGTGGGATCTACTTGGAGAAAGTAGGTCACTGGAGGAGTGCTTTCGAAGGATCTCTCCTCCCCCCCCCCCCGCCCCCCTGGTCATCATGTTTTGCTTTTTCCCAGATGTTCTTTCACATGGAAGGAAAGGTGGCTAGCACAATGGTTGCCAGGGGATATTAATTACTTTTATCTGTACAGGGAGATCTCAACTTGCAATAAAACAACAAATTAATCAGTTATTGTGCTGTCATAGAAACTGTGAAGGAGAACTAAAATATGGGCAAAATTCTTCTAGATCAGTAACCCCATAGTGACAAAGTCCTATTTACAGTAGATGAAAAAGGGTCTTTGTGAATTCTTAGTGAACAGCAACTGATAGTTGGCTAATACAACTTCAACACCATGAAAGTAATGAAAAACCTGCGAATATGGCTATATTTCTGGTTAGTGAAGTGTATCAAGCTATACTGTATTTTCTCTGAAATATTTTCCTATACATTTTAGTGAATCTTTACATATAAATCTTAACCAAATGTATAATCCTACCTTTTCTGTAAATCAAAAATGTATGCTTTTGTAGTATTGCATAATAATACATCTTAGTGTACTAAATCTTTCTAAATCATTCCTGGTTTAGACATCACTTGAAATAACACTAAATGCAACAAATCTGCCTGAAAGTTTTGGGTAGATTAATTTTTGATTTAGTCATCATGTTCTTTATGAAAGTGGTTTCATAATGTGATACAGCTGGGTGGAAATTGAACACAAAAGGAAGTTGATTACTTTTATTATTTTGATCTTCTAAACAGATGTTTCCTCTGTGGTAAATCATATTTTAATAATACAAAGACAAATAAAATCTGTAATATTCAATGTAAGTCTATTGTTTACCAGAATATTCTGCCAAAATCATCATTATCATCATTTTATTTTTTACCTTGAAATTTACTTATTTTACAAATGTTCCCATAACTAATAATCATCATTATCACCTTATGAAATTTATACATTTGAATAAGTCAGCTATTCATTCAATAGCTAATTATATTTAACTTTGGGTCCTTTTATAGGTAGAGTCATAAATCACAAGCCACATTAATGTAACTAATGGAAATTAAGTGAATAAGACTAAGAAATACTCTAACGCATAGTAACATATAATATTTAATATGCTTTTTTTCTGCACATATTATACCAGGGATAATCTAAATATATGATGAACATTTAAATACAAAACTATTAGAGGAAAAGACTCATTGCCATTAATCCCCTTCAAAATAAACCTCTAGGTTCAAACACACTCATCCTGTCCTTCTTGATATTTTCTGAAGCAGTTCTGGAAGTCCTCTTATGCAAGAGTCTATGACGAGTGCTCAAAATTTGGTGAATGCTGCTGCCAAGTGCCATCTAAGGGAAGGCCAAGCGCCTGGAAGTATTGTAGTGTGTTCTTACCTACATAATTCACTAGATCTGGCATTTTGCTACTGTGGCTCTTTGTCAAAGTCAAAATGACCATGAAACGTAAACCTTTTGAATTGACCTCAGGTATTAAGGCGGCCACAAAAGTGTAACTGAGGACAGTCATGAAAGAGGACGTCCAGAACTGCTTCAGAAATTGACAACTACAGTGGGATGAGTGTGTTAAAAGTGAGACGGCATTTTTTAAAGTGCATTAATGGCAAAGTGTATGTTGCTCTATTTTAAAAAATTGAATATTAGTATATTTTTGAACATGTCTTGTTTCTACATTTATCCAAAAAATGTGTAGAAAGTATACTTCTTTTAGTTCTTCTTTGTAAATTTTTGAAAATCACAAGAAAAGAATTTTTAGGTACAACTTAAGGGATATAGTTTGACTTGAAAATAAAATGCAGTTTTAGATGCAGAAATGAAAACAGTCTTCTATTTACTGTGTAATAAGCAAAATTCATCGAATGCACACAGTCTACTTCTGGGCCAAACTACCAATTTTAATTTTTCTTGGTGATTCGTTATAAATATTCAACTCTTGGGCTGGGGATTTAGCTCAGTGGTTCTGCCTCCTGCCTCTCAAGCACAAGGACCTGAGTTCAATCCCCAGTACCAAAAACAAAATAAAATAAATAAATAAATAAATATTCAACTCTTTGACTTAAATATACTATTTTTTTCTTTGAAAACACAGAATATTTATATGAAGATAGAAATAATGGGAGCTTTGGATGTTTCTTCTTAATTTATACATATATTCTTTATTTCATTTATTATAATGTTCTTGAAGGACATCCCCTACAATGTTCAATATATCTATGGGAGTTATTGTACTGTATTTTAAGTGGAATATAGCTAACTTTTTGTGTTTATAGAATGCAGTCATTCACATTCATGACTACATTGAAGTTCATTTTATCATTGGATACAAAGCACTAATTGTATGTTTACCTCATTTAACTTCCGTAATATACGTCAAAATAGTCACGGTATAACTACCATTTGACCTATTCCTATCCATTGGAATTTATACTTTCTTTCCAAATCTCTTACTTTATCTTTGTTTCTCTCTACACTAATTGAGTTTTCCCCATCCACCATTCATTAATATGTTTGTTAATATAAAAAATTGTACTAACATGCATTGTCCAAAATTGCACTGATAATCAAGTGACTTGGTACTGATGGACACTTTGAACAAAATGTTGATGTTTTCTGGTAAAGATTTAGAAAAGCCAGATTAAAATTCTACAATTTTGATGATCATCTCCACTATCTTTATTAGATTAGGATGTTTCTTCTATTCCTCTGGTAAATTTCAAATGCCCTTTACTTTTAATCCAACTTCCAGTTTCTTATATCTTTATTCTTACAGGATATGACCTCATAAAAAATAGAATCCCACAGACAGAAAGTTGCAACACCTCTTCTTTCCAATCATACCAACCCTCACTCATTTTATACACTTCATATGTATTACAAGGAAAAGGTTGGCCTCTATTGGCAACTTGAATTCCAACCCCTCTTATTCTTTAAAGAATTTACATCGTTGTTGTGGAGTAATTTTGGTAGACAATTTTTAGTCCTCTTCTTTTCAATAAATGATATTAATTTCTCTATTTCTCAATATTTACTTTATCTATTTTTCTGCTGTGCCTTATTATTTTGACCAAAATATGCCAACAAGATAAAAATATAGAAAATTAATGAGGAAATAATATACTTGAAAATACAGTAAACCACTGAAGCTATAGAACACTCTAACAAAAACAGTGTTCCTTTTTCTCTTGTGCATATAGATCATTCTCCAGGATAGACTGCAAACCAGGCTTAGTCTTACTAATTTAAAAACACCTATTACAGGGCCGGGGATTTAGCTCAGTGGTTTCGCCGCCTGCTGCGCAAGCGCAAGAACCCGAGTTCGATCCCCGGTAGCAAAAAAAAAAAAAAAAAGACCTATTACACTAGCTTCTATAAAAAATGAGATTAAATGGAAATAAAAATTGTTGGCAAGGATATATGGAAACCAGAATGCTAAAATGTTTATGATAAGAATCAAAACCAATTTGGCCCCTATCGAAGATGATGTGGCAGCTCCTCTAAAAGAAAGTCTAAACTTGCTCTATGGTTCAACAATATCCCAGTTCTTAATATATAACCAAAATAATTGAAAGCAGCAATTGAAACAGATAATTGTACACCATTATTCGCTACATTATTATTCAGAATAACCAAAATATGGACACAAACTAGTGTCAATCTACAAATGAATGGATAACAAAATATGAAATATACAAACACAGTAATATTATACAACTTTAAAAGGAACAGAATTTTTACACAGACTACAACAAAGCTAAATCTTGAAAATCTTGTATTTAATAAAATAAGTTAGGCATATAGAGACAGTACATAATTCAGCATATATGTGGCATTTATGATGGCTAAATGTTTACACTGATTGTAGAACAGATGTTACCAAAGTCTGTGAGGAGGGAGTGTTAGGGATATAATGTTTAGTCATTATGGAGATTCAGTTTAGGGGAACAGGAGTGTTACACAAGAATGGTGGTGACAGTGGAATAACAATGTGAATATACTTTATAAAGGTGAATGGATAAAGTGCCATTTAAAAGGTTTATTGCTTAATTTTGTGTTGTGTATGTTTTGTCACAATACAAAATGAAAAATAAGTTAATTTATATAAAAATGACTTACGTTAACTCTTTATGAGTCTATATATTCAATTAGCTGTCCTTTTGATCTAAGCAGGGCCTGTTTAAATATGTTCATCTGTCTCTTTTACTAGGGGTTAATAGGTGATTTTGTTATGCTACATGAGTGTCTTCCCATGAGTAGAGTTGGTCTGGAAGAAATAGGTGGCTTTGGCTTATCTTCCTATCATCTTCCTAGAAAGCTAATCTGGGGCTTTGCTTGCAATGTACACAGAGAACCAGAGAAAGCACAGAAGGCGGGAGTCTTCTTGAGGCCTAGGTTGAGAAACAGCACATCAAATGTACCATGTTCTGTTGTCAAAACAAGTCACAAGGCTAGCCCGGCATGAATAGCTGGGAACACCAGCTCCACACTGAAATCATGAGAGCTGCAAATCACATTTTAGTGAGTGTGAATGGCAGGAGTGTGTAACTGCCACAGATCTACCATATTTTTTTAGTATCTTAATTGTTAGGATTTTAAAAATTAAGTTAATAAGTAATGTTATTTAACATTTTTAGCCATCTTTTTCCAGTTCTACCATCAAAGTTGTAATAGTTTTATGATAAACAATTGAGTAGTCCTTTTAATTTGTGGCTTTTTGGGAGATCTGTTAGTTTAAGATTGACGTAAAAGAACCATAAAATAGGTATATTGTTTTAAAGATATTTCCAACTTATTGTTTTTCTTTATATTTTATCTTTTATTTTGTGGACTAATTTTCAAAGTTTATGTTTTTATAGGGACATATGATGTTATCTAGTTATTTTATATATATTGATAAAATTATACTGAACTAAGGAATTTAAATATATAATTGTGAAATGTATTATTACTTAATACATTGGACACAGATATTTATATTATATTAATATTTTGCAAATATTTCATTCTAAATAAATATCCCAGAGTATGACATTTTATAATACATTTAATACTTAAAGGATGTCATTTTCTCATTATCTGTTTACTCATATAAATTATTTGAGTCTGCTTTATATTTAAAATTCAGACATCTAATATCAAGCCTATTTTTATTTCACTCGGTTTTTCAATTTATTTTACAAGATGATATAGAGCAGAATTTTAACTGTCAGTTATGCTAAAGAATAAAGGATTCATTAAAAAATAATATATTATTTTGTTCATTCTTATGAAGATTTTTCACTTCAATTTTCTAAAGCATACTAATGCTTTTGTAGAAAAGGAATCTCTCAGATGTCAATTTGCAACTTCAAATAGTCTATTTCCACCTTAGAAAAACATTTGAAAAGTATATAAATTACACAGCTGGTGGATAACTCATTCTTCAGTATATCAGCACATCTTGTCATTGATCCACTTGCTCATTATTTTAATGGGTAAAATAGGAATGAAAGTCACATTTAGAAGATTCTGTCTTGACACTTTCCATCTCATTTTAAAAAGAATTACTTTCTTGTAATTTAGAAAATACAACATGATGCAGACGTTTGTATGCCAATTTTACATACTGTACTTTCTGAGCAAAACTTATATTCCTAACTGCTTTCATTTTCCACATTAATGTCATGACCATGAATAAGTACTACAAACTTTAACTTTATAGTTTTGGTTTAAATTTCCACCCGTACTTACATTGAATATATACTTAATTTTGTTCAACTTTTTCTTTTATCCCTCTTAATTGTGGACTCATCCTTCTCTCTAATTATTCCACTAATTTATTCATCATAAGTATCATTCACTTGTATGGCCTCTAAATTTCTTTCTTCAATTCAGTTTTTTGTTCTTTTTCTGAACCCCTTTGTCCAACTGTGTATCTGACATCTCTATAGAAGTAAATCATAGGTATCCCAAACCCAAAATACCAAAACTGAACTTTTATTTTTAAACTCTACAACTATCCCTATACATGGGAATAATAATTCCACCATTCCAGTTACCTACATCAATGTCTTGGAGTTATTCACAGCTCCTTTTGCTCATAATTCATATACAATGAATTTAAAATATTGCTGGCTCTCTCATTACAATATATCCAGAAACAAACCTCATCTTACAGTCAGCAGTATCACCACTAAAGATCAAGCTATCATTTGGCTCTAATTTCAACAAATTCTTAACAGTCTTAATCTAAGTCTGCCATTGCTCTCCATTCTAGTTGGTGAAACAGAAACACTCCTGTTCAAATTTAAGTTTTAAAATGCAGGGTTTTAGGTCAACTGGCTCCAGTGTCTCTTTCTTAGTATTATAGTGTTTTGCACTCCTCTCTCATGGTTGACCTTGTTCCAGGCACATTATGTCCCTTATGCCTTTATCATAAAAAGCATGGTGTAACTAGAGGGTCTTTACACTGTCTTCTCTCTTTGCCTAGAAAGATCTTTTCATAGGTGTGATGGTGGTAAGTCTTTTACTTGTTTCAAATGAAGAAATGCATTACAATGAAAATCTTATATTCCCTTGCCTTAGCCTTTTAACCTCTTACTGCTCTGCCCACTCCAATCTTTTGCCTTTTTCAATTCATCATTCAAAGCTAGACTATGTTATCCATAGAATATTTTGCATCTAAAATCTGCATAATTAACTTATGTTTGATATCTATATTGTCATCTTCCTTCATCTAAAATATAAATATGAACAAGAAAGGGATTTTGGTGATTGTTTTACTAATATCTATACAAAGAGGTTCGAACAGTTTTTAATACAAAATTGATGCTCAATTCATATATGTGGAACCGGTACTCGTGTTTTAGGGGACAGAGGACCACCTAAGTGAAAGTGACATATTAGGGCTTGTGTGGAGAGTGACTAGGAGTGAGAGGTAAGGTGTAAAAAGGCTGCCATGGAAGTTCCTGGTAGGGGGAAAAAGGTCACTATTCAAATAAAGTGTCATTCTAAAGTGTAGTTCTTTTAATGAGACAGAGCTGATAAGAATAGAAAATAACCATGCTCCCCCAATTTCATGCCTTCCCTTAATGCGCGCGCGCGCACACACACAAACACACACACACACACACACACACACGCACGGGGGGGGGGTGACTAGGGCAAGCTAATTGAATCTTGAGTTTTAGATTTTAAGTGAGATTCTGAGTATGGTAGCTAACTGTTCATGAACAGTTGAGTAGGAATGCCCAGCTGAATTGAGTCGGCATGGCTCCAGGTGGGAAGACTCATTTAAGGAGGTTTTGGGGACGATATAAAAGGAGACCTGCCAGGAGGGAAGGATTTCATGCTGATTTTCCTTGCAAGAGCTTCATTGCTGCTGATTTTTCTCAGAGAAGCTTCAGCTGTTTTCTGAGGCGTTCATGTGTTCGCCTTCACCTTGGGCATCCTCTCCTGGTCCTCTTCCGGGTTTAGCACACATTCTTCAGCTTCTTGCACCGGCCCTCTATCCTCCAGCCCTGGCCCTGCCCTCCAGCACCCCCTTTGGGAGGCCTACGTAGAGCCCACAGAGCACTCCTGATAGGATGTAAGGAACATTGCGGTGCGATCCTTCCGATGGGTTCTTAAATTATCTACAAAATATTAAGTTTGAAAAGAAGTGTAAATATTCATAACAGCTTGGTGGTTAATATAGAAAATTAATATGACCTATCTAATAGTATCTAAGTAAAGAAACTTAAATATACATTTATATAAAAGGAGGATCTCCATTGTCAAATCCACTTGTGTTTACACAGTATTTTTCTATGTCATTTATTAACTTTTTAAACTTTATTTTCTCCTCTTCCTTAATCTAAGTGAGATTAAATATATTATGCTTGATAAAAATTTAGATTGATTAATTTAATGTATACAAAAGCCTTATCCTGGTTTATGACAGTATTTTCAATATATTAAAGCTGTTATTATAGAGTATGTTGAGAATGAGTGACAGAATAAAAATATGGAAATCATCAGTTAAAATTCAGGACCATATGTTTCTCATGTAGTACAGGATCCAGAAATCAAATAGGACCAGTCTTAGTTAACAGAGCAATTCAATTCACCTGAAAAACGTTTGAACCATAGTTTATCTGTCCCCCCTGGTAGCACCTGGGCCTTCATTCTTAGATTTGTACCTTCATGTCCATAAACAGGTGTCACTTCAGTCTAAGCACTGCTCTCACCCAGGCAACACATAGTGCTTGTGCTAGTGTGTTAAAACATCCACCATTGTGTCCTTTTTTTGAGCTTTATTTGTGTATAATAGTGTAACCATGGCTCCAGAGAGAGTGAAACTAGAGGTAAAATTAAGAGGAAAACTGTGAGACCCAGGATAGACTTAAAGGAAGGATTCATTGTGAAATTTGTTAAACTGCTAGAAAAATGAATTTATAAGTGCCATTTTTGGGCCTCAGAACCAATTATTTAGCTTTCCATTATTTCCTATAGAAGAAATAGGTTCAGTTCTTGAAATTTTCAGTGTTCAAATATGAATTTGGAACAAGTCTAGCTCGACAAATATTGAGAGAGAACCCAAAAATGAATATACCAGGAAAAGAAAAATCTGTATAAATGTTTTAATACTAAATATTTTGAAACATCATGAGATTATTGCAAGATATATACATTTCTGAGGCTCAAAGTTTAATATATATGTACGTATATATATATACATATATATACGTACATATATACGTGTGTATATGCTAAATCAATTATACCAAGTAGTGGCATCTTTTTTTTTTCTGAAGCCAGAAATCTTAGAAAAGCATTTTGTTTCCTAACATTTTATTATATATCAGTGCTTTTTATTATTTTTGACATAACACACTCATGTTAAAATTCCTTGAAAATTATGTAAGGCAAATATAACTTGTATAGTGTGAAAATTCATTAAGACTTAATGAAAGGTTTCTAAATGGCACACAGTGAGACTGGATAAAATGAATTTAGAAATATATATACTTTAATAAATAAAAAACTTTTTATGGAAAATTTCTGTCTTTTTTTTGGTCTTGGCTCAAGTATTGTATTAGTTTGCTAGAGGCACCATAACAAAATATCCCATGCTAGGTCGCTTCGATGAAAGGGCATAATTTTCTTTAAGGTTTTGAGCTGGAAACTGTACAATCAAAGTGCCAGCAGAGTTGCTTTGTAGTGAGACCATATTAGGGTGCATATGACTGATTTCACTGCATCTTAACTTTTCCTTTCTCTGTGCATGTGTGTATATTGGTGGATTAGGGTATCATTTCTATAAACTGATTTACTATTAATTAGCCTTTTCAAAAGGCTTACTATGTCAATATTAATATTGTGAAAACAATTCAGTTTAGTACAAGTATATTCCTCTAGGCTCTTGGAGGATGTTACTCAACTTCAAAATTGTATTTACTTTAGTACCTGTCTTAGTTACTTTCTCTTTGCTGGGACAAAATATCCAACATCTACAAATTAATGGAGGAAAGTTTTATTTTAGCTCACGGTCTGTAGGGGTTTTAGTCCATAGTAGGTTAGTTCCAAGGCAGGGCAACATGAGAGAGGGACATGGCAAGGGAAAAACAGTCCATGGTAGGTTAGCAAGTGAGCCTACTTTCCTTTTTTCTGTTTATATTCCATCAAGGCTACAAGCCTGTTGGTTGGTGTCACTCACTCCTGGGGTCTTCTGTCTTCAGTAAATACATTCTGCCATTCTAAGAACCATGCTAATTTAATCAGTAGGCTGAAACAGTTATCATACTCATAATGAATGGATGATGTTGATTTCTCTTTTTATACACAATATGAGTGGGGTGTAGTATTTATACACGTACAGATATACGAAGTTAAATAGCTATTCAGAAATCAAATTACAGGTACAAAATGAATAGGATTCATTTCAACATGCACCTACTATTCAGGCACCTATACAGTGCTACTGCTATGTTTCAAGGGGGGCTGGCTATTGTTCTTGCTAATAACAGCCCTTGGTGATGTTCATATGATGCTTGTTTTACTGGCTTGTAGAACACAAAAGTTTTGGGATTGGGTAGGTTTCTACCCTGATTTCAAATGTAGGCCTGAGAGGCAATTGGAGTGTCCCAACGATGGGATTGTTTAACATTGTGAGAGTAAAGCTAAAAGTGAAGTGGAAACCCCCAAAATTTGGAGATGCTAAGAATGTGAATTGTTTTCCAAAGAAAGCTGCAGGCTGTGACTAGAATCAGCCCTAGAAAGGCATGATGTATGCTGTGACTAATAAAGTCATACTAGTAGAGCAGCCCCAACCATTGGGAAATCTCTTCTCATTGTTATATACACCAGAAGCCTGAATGGATATACAGGACCTAATGCTTGCCCTGCAGGACTTCAGTCTTGTTTTAATCCACTTTTTTTCTCTTATCCTCTTTCTCCATTTTGGAATGGGAATGTTTAACCTTTGGTATTGTACCTTGTATATTGTCACTTTATTTTGATTTTTTTTTTTCAGAGCTCGAAGTTTTCCTTGAGGTTCAGAAGAAACTGACTTGAATGAAAAAAAAAAAAAAAGAAAAAGAAAACTGCTAGCATTGTGAAGCCTTTTGGACAGATTATTGTCTTTCTGATTTTTCTATATTACCCAGGACTGTGGTATTTTGTTAGGCCCAATTATAAACTCATTATTGTCTTTATTTGGAGATTAAGTAGTGATTCAAGGAGATGTATTTGGCTATGATGTTGACAAGCTGTGGGATGTGGCTATTAGATACAAGTGTCCAATTCCTTGGCTTTGAGATCTCCCTGCGGTATTGGTAGAGCCCATTTCTGAGCGTATCTGGCTGGGTCGTATGTGTGCCTCTTGAGTCTATGTCTGTTCTCTGTCCTCTTCCTCTCTTGAACTGTTCTTCCACTCTTCCTAACCACCGCTAATGAAGCATCCTTGCTCAGTCACACCATTGCACCATGATGTTTCTGCCTTGGAGCCAGCTGACTATGGACTGAATGAACTCAAAACCATGTGTCAAATTAAAGCATTCCTCCTTTAAGCTTGGGGTGTCAGGAATTGAGTCCCAATGGAGAGGAACCTGATTAATATATATATATATATATA
>NW_004624759.1:27921647-27941817 GCF_000247695.1 Heterocephalus glaber
AATTATAAAAATGTAGTTAAAAATAGAAAATAACATCAATCTGAAATACTTAAAACTGTTTCATTAAATGTGTTATAGTGGTGAAAAAGAGCTTTGTGATATCAGAGTTGGAGCCTTGAATAACCTTCATGACTACTAATCAGTTGGGTTTTCCCCAGGATTGTTATTTAATTTAAAGCACTCTGAGTAAAGCAGCCTGAAACAACTTTCTTGTAATTTGCTAAGAATGAAATCCACTAAATATACTTCAACATAAAAATCACAAGCCAGTGCTTTCCTCTCGACTACATTCAGCAATAAAATAATAAATGAAATATTAAGAACAATAATTAAAGTGCTTAGCTTTTAAGCTGTCTGGTGTTGTGTAAGATTTAGTACTTTATTGGCTATTAAAAAAATTACTAAAGATTACTTTAGTTATTCTAAGTGAATATAGAACTGCCTGCTCAGCAGTAGTGGCACGAAGTACTTACTCTGGACTGAAATTTCTAACACTTTCTTTTTGGAAAACTTATTTTACACTTTCTCAGAATGAGGTTTATTTATTATGAACAAAATGAAAATGTTATTTTATTTAAAATAAATCATTACAACAAAACTGTCGCAACTCAGGAAACATTTGAAAATTCATTTCCAATGTCTCTTCCCCAGTACAATCAATCATTCCAAAACGTTTATTCAATAAGTCTCTAAACATATTAAAAGGAAATAGATTCATTAAAGATAAGTGTTTAGCAAGAAAAACTGCTGTTTTAAGACAAATGTCTACCATAAGAAAGAGCAACGCATTACAAAGCAAAGTGTTTTTCAGTAAAAACGAACTTTTTAAAATAAAATTTATTCATTAAGTAGAGGTGAGATGATTGAAAGGTGAGGCCTTTTTGTAGCCTTTTCTCTAGCTGCAGAAGTAGGATGGATAACAACGTCTGAAGTAATGAGGAAAAAACCCCTCCTTGTAATGCACTGCAACAGTCTGGAGGTGTTTTTAGTTTGTGTGAATTCTTTCTTACATTTAATAACCTTAACACTTCTGAAAGTAACACGCCTCTCTCTGTGGAAATGCAGCCTGTCCTTGTCTGTCTTAGAGTGAAGGAGCTCTGGGATCAAAGTGATAAGACTCTTTATCGAGTGTTTTAGTAGTGTAAGAAATAAGGGGCGGTATAGTCGTGGCCCTCCAGGAGAATGGTTGTGGTAAAAGCGCCTTTACTACATCAACTCCATTAGATGTACTTTACTCAATTCTTGTTTCAATGAGGTCAGACAACAGTAATTTGTTATGTAGTTCATGACAGAATCCTTTTTCCAAACACTACAAAGAATGACTCCTTTGTCAATATAAATACATCCTAATGTATTTCGTCTCCCTGTAGGCTGTATTACACATTTGAGAGAACTATTGTGCCAAATTCTGCCACTCAGCATTATAGTACCTTTTCATCTTGCTTTTTTTCTTATTTATAATTGAAAGGAAAACACACTTATACACACTAGTGAAAGGCAAAGCTCATTTTCATTTATTTTTCATATTTCCTTTGCAAATATTTTAAAGAATGAACATGGCAAAAGAACAGGCACGTTAAAAATGTATTCAAAGGATAGAAATTTTAAAAAACAACAGCAATGACATTAATATTAATAACTCAGATCATTCATATTTTCATATTCACTCAAAATTCATTTCTATAAATATTTATGATTTTTTCTTATCCAAGAAGGCATATACTTATAAAATCAAAGAGGTAATGTCCCTTGAATATTATAGACTTATAACACAAAATGTATTGATTCTAGAATTACAGATTATACCTCTGACTTTCAAATTGTATGACATATACTATTCTAAATTTTCTATCTATAAAATTGTTTTAGTTTTCTGTTTTAAGTTCAAGTATTGTAAAGTAATCACAATAACAACATATTGAAAACTAGAATCTATATTAAAATGAAATGGGATATATATATATATATATATATATATATATTATAGTCTTTCCTCATTTCTTCATTCATTCCTGGACTGTTTTATAATATTAACTTATTCTTCTATTACTTAGTTTTCTAAATTATTGTCACATAAAAATTTTTCACATAAAGTGGCATGAACTAACCATAATGTAGAGTGCATAGCAGATGAGAAAAAACATTGGCTTTCCAATTGCAAGGAGGATATTTTGTTTTCGGCTACTATGAAAAAATGAGATTTGGGGGTTAAAAATTTTTCAGTATGTGTAGATTATAGCTCTGGGAAAAAGGTTAACTCAGACAAAATGCAGAAAAATCTGAGGGAGGGAGGGCAGGAGGGAGAGAGAGAGAGAGAGAGAGAGAGAGAGAGAGAGAGAGACTGACTTGTTTTCAGTAAGGTATAACATTCCTAGAGGCAAAATTTCTCAGGCAAGATGTTAAACCATTTGTTGGTTTAAGATTGAAAGATGTTGTACTGTTCTTATTTTTTTAAGTCTACATTGTTTAAAAGTTCTAATTATATCAAGCATATTTTCTAAATTTGTAAAAAAAAATAACTCCAATTTCAAAATATTACTTGATAATGTTGTTTGTAACACAGATCAACAACAAGAAGCTGGTTTCATGCTCCTATGCAATGCAGTTTAAAGAGTAAAGGGTTATGAATATATGATCACATTAAAAGACTCATGATTACCAAATGTTTGGACTTTAAAGTGATTTCAAATAAGAAAGCTTATCATTAATGTCATGTGATATGATAAGTACTATATTGTTTTGTTAATATACTTGATTTAACATCCATAACTGATTTTTTATATTATTGGCAAACTTCCAGAGATTTAAGATCCTATAACTAACCTTCAAACAATGTAAGATGAAACATAATACATATATAATGTCTTCCAATTTTTTATGAACAATTCAAAAATATATTTCCCAAAGGATCTCAGAAAGACCCTGGAAAGAGAGAACTCTGTTGTTAGTTATGAGAACACTATAGTAATAGAATCAATATTAATTTTTTGAACTGATTCTCTCTCAATTTCCCCAACTTATTCTGTTGTATTAGAATAGCCTTCCCATTACAGCACTTGCAACAAAATCCTTGACTTAGTGTTAATGTTAAGTAAATACAAACTAGGTCATTCCTACTGAAGGTGACTAACCAGGATATTAACATTGGAATTCAGCAATGTTATCAGATAGCAAGAAGAATCCCATCACTGGTAGCTATTGGGCTTACAATAACTACAGCATGCTTCATTATCATTAGTTAGTAAAGTTTTCAAATAGGTGGCTTGTGATGCAATTTAAGAAGAAGGAAAAACATTCGTTCATAATGTCTGCAGCATTCAAAACATATAAATGTAATAGAATAATGAATATTATGACACAGGACAATGAGCTATCATTTCAAAACAACTATAAAACCCGGGAAGAATATGCCATAGAGAAAAGTGACCTTTCCTTTCCTGGAATCCACACAAAAGCCTCATACAAAATAGATCCTATTCTTCTAAACCGAAGGGTAGACTGTCCTCAAGATGAGACTCAGGATCCAGTGGTCACAATTGACATCAGATTCAGAACTCAGCCAATTCTTCAGCTCCAAATTTCAGATTCTAATAGACATAAAGCCAGACCCTTAAGTCCTGGAATAGAGAATTTCAGCTCACTGAGGATGTGACTCCACCGGTTGCCTGCAGTTTCCTGGCTGAAAATATCAAGACCCTACCTCTTGCAGGACAGACACCTGGAGATCATACAAAATTATCAGCTGAGGTGTATTCTGAGAATTTGTCTTAATTTTTGTTCTCATTAGAAGTTTCATTCATCTGTCCTTTTGTTTCTAGGGAAGCAACTACCAGGGAATAAAAAAATACCAAGAAATGTCTTTGCTATACATTAAAATCTTCATTTAACAATTTAAAAACAGACTGTTATGTGTCAGTATAAACCAGGAGCCAAGAATAGCAATGACTATTACAAACACCAGCTACTGTTAAGAGAAATTTGCCAAAAATATAATAGATAATTTAGTTCTGCAAAATGGAGTTTTATTTACATTGAATATCTCCTGCATGGTCAAGTTTGTCATCTTAGCAAGAGTTTGGAGGTCTAGCTTAATGTATACTAGAATGTTTGCCTGAAACTTAAAAATGATGACAATCTACAGATAATAAAGAAGAGATGCCAGAATAACTTTGGCAGTTTTTTTTTAAAGGACAGGAAGGGGAATCAGATAGTTGATACAAAAACAGGATTTAAAATGGAAAACCAGAAGTTTATTACTTTACTATGTTCTCCAATACAGTCTGGAAGACACCTCTTCATTAAAATAAGACAGAATACCCTGGTGCTGGGTACACAAGTACTGCTGAGTAGATTTGCATTAGTTCTCTGTATGTCTGGGTTTAGTGTCATTATTTAAAAAAAAATTGTGCAGATCTTGCACAGAAAAACTGAATGTAAAAATCATCAATGGCATAGAGTCAATCTAGAGCCTTTATTCTTCAAAATGATCCTGCTGTGATATACAAAAATAGTCAATGAACATATTGTTTATTTATGTAATTAAAACATAGAGATTATAGGAAGAATGGTTAATGCCAGCAACTATACTCTTTCATAGTTTCCAGAACTGAGACAATTTTTAGACACTAAACTCATTGTTAAAAAGAGTCTTGGTACCCTGGAGAAAAGTTGTAAAGAGATGCGGAAATGTACACTATTGACTCCTTAAATCTTCCATTAAGGGATCTATAGATACTTAACAGAATAACTAAACTAAGGAAAAAAGAGCAATTTCCACATTTTTCAAGGCTGTGGACACATAATCTGTTCTGACACTATAGATATGATGTCATGCAGACCTTCATCGTGCCCTGCCCCAGGCAAATATGGGAAAACGCATAACACAGTCAGTTTTCAGTGCACGGTCGTTGCTGTGAATGCACAGACAAATCTTGAGGTCATTATTTTGACTCTTGTGTATAAGGAATATTCCGGAAAAATATCTATATTGTTGTCCTCATATTTGTACTAAGAGAATCTCAGAAAGTAAAAGAGGAACCCATTAGGACTACTTTTTGCTGCTAATAGTTAATCAGAAACAATGTTTTAATCCTATAGGGAATGGAAGAGTTAAGTTCAACAATCAAATATTCCAAAGATGCATGGATTGTCATCTGCCTCACATCTTGTTTATTCATTAGTATGCTATGCAAATGTCAGAAGGAATTTGATGATGAAAGAGTATTGGTTTCAATTTGATTAGTAGCTATGTCACAAGTGTCGTCTATGCTAAATAGTATCTCCACTATAGTTTGTCTGTTAATTATATGTATGGCTATTGATACTGAGATTGCATTCTTTTCAAACTGCTTTAAGGAGGGTCCAACCTACTCGCATTACCTGTGGTTTTCAGTTTATTTCCATTTTCTTGACCAGAGGTTTTGTTCACATCCTGCTGTCATAAAATATTTTCAAAGGTTGTCATAACATATATCTAGATGTCCCCCAAAGCGTCATGTCATCATAGATGGGGCTTTGGGGAAGTGATTGGATCATGGAGATGTAGAACTCATCAGTGGAATAATTGGGAAGTGAAGCATGGTTAGAGACAGTGGCTCACGGTGGGCGTTGACTGGAAGGATATATCTCCCACCCTCCTCCCTTGATCTCTCTTTCTCTGCTTCTGGCCTGCCATGCCGTAAGCAAGCCTCCTCTGCCATGACCCTCTGCCGTGCTGTCCTGTCTTGGGGCCAGCCAACTATGAACTGAAACCTCTCTAATCTGTGACCCAAAATGAAACTTTTCTCTCTTATGTTATGTGTGTCAGGTATTGTGTCTTAGGGATAAGAAAGTGACTAAGATGGGGCCCTCTTCATTTGTATACTTTATGTTTCATCATAATATCCACCACACTGACTTTATCACTTTAATAGAAAGAAATTAGCTAATACTATAGATGTCAATGTAAAAGAGGTATCAAAGTTTCAAGATATGAAACAACAGAGAATTAAAGCACAATGCTGTGATCCATATTGGGAAATCTCCTAGGAGGAAAATGACAGTTTACAGACCTTATCTCTTCCACAACTAAGAGGCAAAGGACTTCATAGGCATTTTGGATTTTGCAG
This sequence comes from Heterocephalus glaber, assembly GCF_000247695.1. The sequence goes on from NW_004624759.1 coordinate 27,927,755, forward strand.
GATCATATACCTTGATAATACATACTGTTCCAAACTCTTTAATGTAAAATGCTACTGAATTTTAGAAGAACACAGAGAAAAAGAACGTTTTCTAGTAAATAATAGCTGTTTTCAAAGGAATTCTTGTCTTCTGGTATTACGACCTGGCACACAAAAAGCAGTTAACAGTGTGAGGAAAAAGGCTTTCTCCACAATTGTAACTATGAAGTCACATCACAAATCCCTAAAACATTGGAGAAAGAGACACTTTGAGGAAGCAATTATTGTTATGTAATGAAATCTTTTTAGAGACCAAGAACAGGATTATTGGCAATTAAACTGTTACATGGTCAGAGTTGTCCATTGTAATTTATCTATTTTCATACCTATCAAGTCACAGAGTAAAACTAGCCACATTGTATTAGTTTTTCATTCCTGGAACCAAAAACTAAACATATACAAACCAAAGAGAAAAAGGCTCAGAGGTTTCATTCAGTTTATGGGGCTTAGAGCTGGATGGCACCAAAGCAGAAGCATTGGCCACAGCTTCTCAATTCATGGTCCAGGGAAGCAGAGCTATGGAGGAGACAATATGCTATACAAAGGCACAGCCTCAGGGACCCCCCAACTCAAACTGGGTCCCACCTCCAAATTGCTCATTCAACTGTGAACTCACCAATCAATTAATCCAGTGATGACTGTATACTCTCACGATCCAGTCTCTTCTGGAAGTCTCCAGCTTTGAACACATGACATATTTGAGGGACATTTTAGATATAAATCATAAGAAATGTAATATTTACTGGCTTTCTATTACTAGTAATTTCTTTCATAATAACAGTAACAAACACTGAAGAAAAAAAATCCCAATATATATTTTCTTAAATATTGGAAAGATAATGGATACATATACACTTTACTGATGAGCTATTAATAGTGTGTAGCATATGAAATTTAACCATAAATTATTGATCCATCATTAAATATTTATTAATAAATAAAAATAAAGAAAATGATATATTCCTTAATTATTAGATCAATATTACTTATTAAGTGAATTTTTTCCAAAAGAAATAGCTGTAAAAATATATGAAATTATTTTTAATGCTAATATTTTAGTATTCCTAATTTCTTTAAAGATAAAGATGTTTTTGACATTTCAGTATACCTATAATTCCAGAACATTTCATATATAGCTTGTATAATTTAGTCAGATCGTATAATATATTGCATTTAATAAACTTAGATTTCTTTTATCTGCTTTTCTGCTACTATATTTTTTTCTTATGTGAAATTATAGGCTACAAACTTTAAGATGCTCAGACATCTAACTATGCATCATAGACCAAGAATTATCTTTTTAATTTTATTTCAGTTATTTACCATCGTATTTTTCCTTTTGTAAAGATATTCATTTTCATTGAAAATGACAGTTTTGTGGCATATTTATGAAGTACAGTATGCAATTTTCCTTGATTTGACTTATTCAAATATTTTCAATATTTAAATGGGTTATAGTTCATGGACGTTGTGCCATAGATGTGTCATGCCTTTATCACCTGATATCAGAGAGAAAATTCTGTCACCCTCATTAATGACTGAGGATGTTAGTCTGAATCATTGCACAAGGCAGTGCTTACTCAGTTTCTCCTTTTTATTACACTTTCTTTGAAATCAAGTCACCATCTAATTAGCAATCAAAGGGTGAATGAAAATTAAATTCTACTTCTTGGAGAGATTATCTACACATGTATTTTAGAATTATTTTATAAGGAAGATTTATCTTTTCTTAATCATTTCTTTAATAATAACTTTATAATTATAGTACATGAACTCATATTCATTTTGTACTATGACTTAAAACCTAGAGCTGCATTATTCAATTAATTGCATATATATATTTTTCATTTGACTTGGGATCTAACTTGAGTAACTTGTGCTGTATCCACAAGGAGTCTAAGTTTATAGTGTTATATTTTCCTTGTTGTAGCCTAAGACTGAGGTATATCTTTAAATATTCCTGGTCTCTTTGACATGTGAATATTAGTTTTGCTCTTTTCCACTGAAAAACATATCATTCGAAGCCCAATCAGCAGAATGAATTAGGAAATGTATACATACAAGGTAACTTTTGTATTCATACATATGTATCTCCCTATGTGTATTCTTTTGTGTTAATATTAAGCTAATTTGATGTACCTGGCTCTAACATAGAAATACGTGCTTTGCTCTGGGCTTTTCTCTTGTCATGCGTGCAATTTCTCAGTCCAACAATAAGAATCCTGATTCCCACTATCCATAAACCACTTATTTATTTCTTGAACATCAGCATAATACACCACCCACATTAAAATAAAATTTATGTAGAGTTCATTTTGTCCTTGGGCTTACAAGTTTCAGTCAAAATACCACTCCTCAAAGTTATCTAGGTTATTGTCTTTTTTATTTTATGTTCAATGAAATCATGCTCTATGTTTATTATAAAGTTGGCAGGTGTTGTTTTTTTTCATAGCTTGCAATCCTTCTTGAGATTCCTTAATCTTTTCATTGATTTTATTTTTCTGACCCTAAATTCACTCATTGAAGTGCTGAGTTCTGTAGGTTATGGGAAATGTAGTGTATCATGTATTCATCCCTATAATCTTATAACAAATATTCAGCCAACAGAAGTGTACTTATTATTTCCCTCTGTGTTCATCCACTCTCTGGTCTCCGCATCTTTAGCAGTCACAACTTTTTCCCAGAACCTATGGTTTTATCTTTTCCAAAACATAATAGAAGCAGAAAAATATAGTGAATTGTGTTTGGGGTCTGGTTTATTTCACTTAGAGATATGCATAAGATGTTTCACGGTGTCATATTAATCAAGAAATTGTTATCTCTTACTAATGAATAAATTCTCATTGAACGGATAAAATGAAGAAGAATATATTGTTTGCTTCCAATTAGGGAGAACTATAAATAATTAAATCTTTATAAATATGTGCATACAGGTTTTTCAGTGAAAATAAATTTCTATAAATTTTTTTAAGTACCTAGAATCATGACCATGGAGTTGGATTACAAATATAATTAACTGTAGTTAAAATAAACTGTTGAAATGACTTTCAAAATGACTGTTCAGGGTTCCATTCCCACTAATAATGAACGAGTTCTTCTTTCTTCCCAACTTTATCAGTCTTTTATACTTTCGGTCTTTTTTGACTTTTGTTCATCATAATGGTATGCAATGGTATCACACTGCAGTGTGTATTTATACTTCCTCGATTCAAAAGATGCTGAGAATCTTTTCATATGCATTTTATCAACTATCCACAGTTTTTGCTGAAGTAGTTTGTCACTTGTTGAAGTATATGTCACGTCCATTTTGAATTAAGTGCCTTATTTTCTTCCTATTGAATTTAGGTTTATATTCACAAAATAAATCTTTAATAAGATTTGTTATTTGTAAAGATTTTAATCTCATCCACAGCTTGTACATTACTTGAATACTATAATTTATCATTTTAATTTTTTTGAGACTGGGCCTTGCTATGGAGCCCAGGCTGGTCTTGAATTCACAATCTTCCTGCATCAGCCCTCCAAGTCCTGGGATTACAGGTGTGCATAACCATACCTAGTTGTAATTCATTAGTTTGAATGGCTTGTACCAAATCAAAGATCACTACAATTTTTCTTAAATTTTGTTCTTTAAATATTATAACTTTACATTTTATGTATATTATAAAATCATTTTTTTGTTGTTGCTGTCAGGGCTCCTAAATTGTTTTTGTGTGGGGCCAGCTGAGAGTGTTCATGGGTGCTTCGCAAAATCTATCCACATTCTGGAAGAAATCACTTTTAGCTTACCCTTAAATAATTTGTTTTTATGTAATTATATTACTAAGATAAAATTACTAATCAAACACTGGACGAAACAAGGTACTCTGAATATAATAAATATAATGATTCTTGAGGCTAAGCTTTTAAAATGTCACCTTGAAACTGAGCCAGGAAACAGAATTTAATGAAAAGAAGAAATTGGAGATTAAAATGATTGTAAAACTGAATTAAACTCAGCTGGGCAGAGAATTTTAAATTAATAGTTGTCAAAATACAATTTGAAATAGCAAAACTATAAAAGAGAAAAGCTGTGTTCTAAAGGGTAGGGCAAAAGACATAACAATACACTGAATGACAAATTTGGTTAATTTTGGAGAATTGATAAAAATATCAATGATTATTCCAAGTATCCCAGCAGATCTAACATCAAATGAATATAAATAAATTTGTTTCTAGATATTTGATGATAAAATTCCAGTGTACTATAGCTAGAAGGATAGGAAAAGAATGATACTGGTGTGAAAAAATGTATTACTTTTCAAATAATGAGAAATCAAACTGACTTTAACATTTGTATAGCAATAACTGTAGCCAGTAAATAGGTTGGTTCTATTTTCAGTGTCCCAGAAGAAAATAATGATCTGCCATGGGAGACCCACAGTACTGATTATGCCCAAAGCAGGCTGTAAGCACTGAAGGCTGTAAAGAGTTAGCCCCACAATTGGCTTGTTTATAGAAGTGAGTCTGGCTGAAGCCTACATACCAAGGTCAGAAGTAACTCACACCCAAATTCCATTCCTACAATTCAAACCTTCTTAACTAGAAGACAGTGTTCTAACTGCAACCATATATTTGTCTAATCTATTCCAAATTTGAGAATGCTTTATCTTGTCCTTTATGAGTCTTGCTCCCATTAGTTTCTATAGAAGCTGCACAATTGCACATCTTTGCACATAGTACCACCTTCACATGTAGCTCACCTTTACCCCAGTTGATTACTTATAAAAATCAGTGGCTTGGACTGGCCAGCACCTTTGCTAATTAAACAGCATTGGCCATGCTGGCTCCCCACTTTCTGTCTCTCTTAGTTCTGTCTTTTAATATTTCTTTTCTCGGGCTTGCATCATACACTGAGCAGGAGATTGCAGCCTACTGCAGAGGTTTCCGGTAACATTTCAGGGGTTCCTAGTAGTCTACCAAAAATTCTATTTTTTATGAAGTCTTTTAATAATAATTTAAATTTTAAAATCTGACAGGATGAGTAATCAAAAAAATTAAATCAAGTACTTATGAATGAGAAAGCTTATTAATAATGATTAAACTAAAATAAAAACTCTGAGAATTGTATTTATATGAAGATGTTAAGACCACATTGGAAAGTCACCTATTAAGTCCAGGTTATTCCTCAAATTATTCATTATTTTAATTGCATGGCCTTCCTTTATTTCATTGTTGGTCACCATTGTTTTTTGTTGGCAAATGTGGATAAGCTATCCATGATTGCACATCTTCAGTTTCTTCCAAGACATTGATTCCTCATTCTGGAATTTTCACAAGAATTTGTGGTTCTATTATTAATTTTGATTCAATAATAGAGCAGTCTGAGATCTCAGTTTCATTTTAACTGTAACATGATTCTCTCTTCAGACACTGTTACAGAGATACTGATTTTTTTTTTTACAAAGCAAGATATAAGTTTTCTAAGTATTGATTAGCTTTAAGCTTCCTGAATTTTAATGACTAATATTAGAACTGTGAATGAAACTACCTGAATGCTCACATAATACATTCAACTAATTTGGATCCAACTAATACGGATGACAATTATACATTTTTTAAAAGAGACACAAGGAGGATTTATTACAGGTAGAGATAGGATGATCTGAAAAGCAGAGTGCGAGAGCTCAGAGAAATGAGGTATGCCAACTATACATTTGAAAAAATAAAAAAACTAGATTAAGGTTCTTCATGTGTTCAGGTTTAGACCTAACATGGGTCCTAGTAGATGATATTTCTATTCGTGTATCTAGATTTCATTATTCTACATGTCCTGTGTATGCTCCTTTGCTAGAACTCTGTTCATTCAGGATTCCTCTTCACTACATTAAACAACTGATAAAAGCTCAAGAGACAGAGGGAGGGTAGAGTAAGGGTAGGAAAAGGGGGTAAAAGAAGGAATTATGTCCATGTACCAATTCCACACAAGGAATGTAAACATTATGTGTTGCAAACATGTACAAAAATAAAGAAGGGGATCAAGAGATAGATGGAAAGGGGAGGGGAGGGAAAGGGGATAAAAAATGAATTAATATATATTATGTACATGTATCAATCTCCCCTGAGGAATGTAAACCTTATATACAAACATACTAATAAAAATGATAAAAGCATATGCACACTGGTATTGTCAGTTTGCTCTGAATCTCATCTAACTCCCTGACACCTACTTTAAAATTGATTCTTATCGTGACAATTTCTTGTAACAATTTATTCCAATTACCATCTAGTCTTTAAAGATAAAGTCATTGCTTTATCAACTGAAGGACTTTAACAACTGATTTGCCACTTTTACTAAAATAGTAATGTTAAATTTTCAGTCAAGTCTAGAGAAAATCATCTTGGTTCACATTATAGAAACAGTAAAGTTGATTCAATGGAATTACAATGTTCATCCTGCCCTCCATTTTCCTGGAAGATAACAGCTTCACAGCTATAGTGGAAGATTGGTTGATGTTGTCTAACAGGGCAAAGAATCAGCATACAGACATTTATCATTTAATAATACCACCTGAATATAAGACTGTATGAGCACAGAATATTCTGAAGCACAGAATATATGGAAAGACTTCTTCCCACTATCTCACTCTACTAAAGCAATCTTTTTCTCTCAACAATGCCTGCCTAAGAGCAATTGGCCTTTACAACTGGAGAGATTTGGGTTGATAAACTTATAAACACTTCGATTGGTTGATTTGATTTCTTTTTCCCTCTTGACAATATCCTCCTTAATCTGTTTCCTGTTGTAAGCTCTTTTCTTCTCACCAAAGGGCTGATCCCAGGGGGTCTAGAAGAGCAGCCTTGGTTATAGTTAATTAAAGAGGATAACTTCTGGAAAACTGCCTATCAATATCACAGTAACTGTTGAAGACTTTTGCATTTAACAAACATTCACCAAATACTTTTATGTTGTGCAAAGCTTGATACAAGTTTATTCTTTTATTTTCTTGAGAATATATGTGCAACAAATTTCGCTGTTTAAGCTGTCATTTAAACTCACTGACAATTATTTTGAAATTCTAGAAAACTCTATTGGGTCAGTTACAGATTGATATTTGATATGTAATTCTCGAAGCTACTTTATTTCTATTTTTCTATTTACACATATGGACATAAATGCATGTGCAAACAGTGAATTTACCTACAGAATATATAAACATATTTATACATATATATAGACTCCTAAATTGACAAAATATACATAATACATACACAAACATACATATATACATACATGTATTCAGAAACACATATGCATGTGTTTACTACACTCATTTATTAATGTCATGATCTCATATCCTAACATACACAACAAACAAAAGTTAGAGATTGCATTGATGGTGAGTCATGGTATATGCTATTCAGAATAGTTTTCTCTTTCTATATAACAAAGAATGATTCAATTATATTTTGAAAAGTGATTTGTATTGAATTTTCTTGATAATCATATGGTTTTAATAAACTAAAGCAAAATAAATATCTTGGATTTGAAATAAGAAAAGTATAAGATATTTAAATATTTTATATCCTTAAGATTTAGTTGAAAATTTTCAAATATATTTTATTTAAAAATTAATGACTTTAATGATTTTATTCTTACTTTTTTAGAGGTTTATCTTAATATTATTTGTAACAGTAAATTAAGGAGAGCAACAGACATTTGTACAAAAAGTCAAAATTAATGGAAAAGATTGCATATACAAAATATAAAGCATACAAATTTTTATACATTTATTTTTGGTTTTTCAATATATTCCATTGGATCTAACTGCTCTGTGTCATAAAATAGACACACTGATCACTTTAACATGATTTTATATTATTTTTATCTTTTCCACTTTTCTTTAATCAACTCAGTATTACTCAAAAAAAGATTGCCGAGGATTTAGCTCAGTGGTTCCAGCTCCTGCCTTGCAAGCACAAGGTCCTGAGTTCGATCTCTGGTACCAAAAAAAAAAAAAAGAAAGAAAAGATTAAAAACTTATTATTTTATGTTTATTTTTATTTGGTACATTAAAAATTCTGTAGGATTTTAGTAAAAAGAAAACATCTGGTCCTTTTCTAAGTTAACAAGTGAGAATTTATTTGACAGAAATTTTTTTTGATTTTCTCAGAGATCCATTGAGGATGTGCTCATTTTGAAGCCATATCATAAATCTTTTGTCCTCATTTATTGACTTTGAGTATTATTAACATCTGTGGTTAAATAGATATAAAATAAATAAATCACATTATTAATCGGTGAAAAAATCAATGACTATCTACATCCCTGTAGAAGAATTTTAGATCTCTGACTAATTTTCCTAAAGAAAGACATTAATTTTGAAGTTACCCTTAAGTTTTCTGTGATAAATAATCTAAAGAAAATATTTTCACACTGAATCCATCATAAACACAGAAACATTTATGTCACATTATGCATAAGTATATTTGATTTGACAGCATGAATGCAATAGTTATACTGTACCTCCAGATTTGTTGGGAAAAACAAGATTGTAAAACTCAAATACCTTTAAGGAAGAGATGAGTAATATATTCATTTAAGCAGACTAGAAAAGACACACATGGAATGTTGGGAATTGTGGAAAAATGGAAATTGACCAGAATATTCAAACCTATATATAAAGATACATCTGTTTCTGCTATAGTTGGGGTGTAGTTTGACTTTGTATCTCAAAGGTTCATGTATTAGGAGTTCAGTCCTCAGTATGGGAATCTTGGGAGAAAAGACTCAAGAGATATGACCTAGAGAGAGGTCCTTAGATCAACTGAATGCATACTCTCAGAAAGAATTGTGTGATCCCATTCACTTTCCGGCTTCCTGTTTATGATCTCATCTCTAACAAATTCCTACCACTGATGATCATTCACATTATGGACTCGCTAGAGACTGAGTCAATGGACTAACCCAATAATGGACATTTATGCTCTGAAACTGACTTTCAAAATTAGCTTGTCTCAGGTATGTCATCATGGTAACATAAAATAAACTAAGATGGTGTCTTAGTTTGTTTTTGCTGTTGTTAGAGTACCTGAGATGGAATGATTGATAAAAGGCAGAGATTTCTTTCTCTCAGCAGGCTGAGAAGTCTGAGATTGAATGACCTGTACTTCATGAGGGACCTTTCCCTGTATCATCCCATGGAAAAAAGTAGAAAGGCATAAAAGAATCTGCAAGTGAGACACAAAGAGGCCAAACTCATCCTTTAGCAAGAATCTAGTCCCTTGATAACTAATTCACCCCATAATAATGCCACTAATTCACCTGTGTACTAATCACCACAGTGTGAGGCACCTGTGAACTAATCACCTCTTAAAAGGCCTGAACTCTCAACACTGTTGTGTTGTGTATTAAGTTCCAACATATGAACTTTGGGGGATAAATTCCAATTATAGAAGTTTGAGAAATTGGGTCAAAATAAAAGATGCTTTCATTCTCAATGTGTACATTTACAATATAATTATAATCCTCATATAATTTTTTATAATTTTCCATATGTATAGCTATAAACTATAAATTGAAAATGTGTTATTATTGATTTTATTTTTAATATGATACAGTTTTAAATAAATTAATATAAATAATTCAATTATGAGATATACACATCAGCAAACCATGAGATTCAATTGGAAATAAATGCTACTCTATAACTGTAAATAGAAGATATCTAACAATGCAATATTTACATAATGAACTGTAGCAGTGAGAAAGATAAGCTTGACAACTGCTTCTTTTATAACATCACCCAGTTTTATATCAAATATAAGAATAAAAACTTTTACCTGTAAACTGCATTTAAAATATAATCCATTATCTATTGTCTATGCACAGATTGACTTAATAATTTTTCTTCTATCCAGTAACAACACAACCCTGTATGCACATATTTGACTTTTGAGCCCATGTGAATAGAATATTTTCACTAAAAGTGCCAAAGAACATTTCCTTCTTTGGCTCACTTATCTGAAGATATATGTTTTTAATTTCATTCACTCCATTAAAAGAATGAGAAGGAGGACTAGGAATCTGCCTACAAATAAATTGACATTTAACATTATGAAAAATGAAAATAACAATATTTTTCTGAAATATCTGGAGAGGACTCAAAAACTTGACTTTTCTATGTTTTATACATACACAGAAAAAATGAATTTTTATTCAAAGTAATCATAAAGAAGAATATTCCAATATGCATAATAATAAAATTCATACATACCAACTTTGTTTTTCTTACCAAGTGATTGAATAACATCTTCTATTGTTCCTCAATTTTACCTTAAAGGTCAGAGATGACTCAATGTAATTGCCCAATCTTTTATACACATAGAAAGTGATGAAGTAATGATAAGAAGATAGAATCACAGGAATCATAACTAAAAAATGAAGTTGATTTGATGATTCTTAATATTGCTATTATTCTAAAATTGGTATTAATGGAAAGAAAAGAAGATCTCTTAGTAAGTAAACAATTGTTATTTAAAAAATATAGTTAGATAGATAGATAGATAGATAGATAGATAGATAGATAGATAGATAGATAGAGATGAAAGAGAGTCAAAAATATATACACTGACTTCAGGAAAAGAAAAATAGTATGGTGTTTTTTCAACAGATGGTGTTACCCTCATATGGGATACCCTACAGGATGTCATATATTGCAGAAAACCCACTACATTGATGGCCCAATTCTTGTGCAGTAATTTCAATGTCCAAAGTGAACAAAGTTACTCAAGCAGCAGTTCACCATACTAATAAGTGTCTGCAAGCTAGTGGCTACTTTGAGCACCTCTTGTAATTGTAGAGGACAAAAGTAATTTGTATGCTTCTCAATAAATTTAGTATTACAATATTTATACAAATTTTTCTTTTCCTGAAGAGTGTATACATTGTTGATGAAGTATATATATTTTGTGTGTGTGCATGTATTTACACTCCATAAAGCACATATGAATACATATTTGGTCTCTGGACTATGCTGATGACTTCCTAAAACCACTTGACGTATATTGTTAAATCTGTTATTATTACAACTAGTAGTCACTTCACAGAAATAATACAAACACCATCTTTCAAAAAGATCTAATGTTGCAAGTTGTTCTTTTTAATTGATCTTTCTTGCTTGGTTGCCATTAATTTCTACACTCTCCATTTTTAGTCCTCATAAGACATTTGACAGTAACTCTAAGAACTGTAAAATCATAACATGAGAAGATGAACCATAGAAACAAGTATACAATATTCAGAATGAAAATAACTGCAAATATTATGTGAAATGCAAGGTGAGTCTATCAGAGCACTTACTTTAAAATCAAGTCATCTGTGAGAAACACTTTGCTGAAACAAGAAATAAAAATGTGACAATTCAGACAAAATTTTTAGCAGTGGATAAAATTAGGCTACAGAATAGTATCCTTGAGAATATGCAGGGGAAACTTCATTGCTTTGAGTATTTAAAACTAAGCCAGCATTTGTTATTGGTTGGTTTCTTGATAGCACCCATTCTTTCTAGAGTGAGGTGAATCTCCAGGTAAGAGTGTGGGGAGAAAGAACCCTTCTACATCACTGGTGGGAGTGTAGACTGGTGCAACCACTGTGGAAATCAGTATGGGGATAACTCAAAGAACTAGGACTGGAAGCCCCATTTGACCCTGCTATTCCATTGCTGCGGATCTTCCCAAAGAATTAAAAGAATCATACCACAGCGATATATGTGCACCCATGTTCATAGCAGCACAGTTTGTAATAGCTAAAGCTTGGAATCAGCCCAAGTGCCCATCAACTGAAAACTGGATAAAGAAAATGTGTTTTTTTTAATAAAATGGAGTACTACTCAGCCATAAAGAATGAAAAACTAGAGTCATTTATAGCTAATTGTATGCATATTGAAGCCATACTCTTAAGTGAAATAAATAGGACACACATGTGTAAATACCGAATAGTTTCTCTGGTGTGAGAAACTGATAGTGTAAACAAGGGTTAAAATGATTAAAATGAATAATTGATAATTTGAAATAGGAAAAAAAGGTCCAAAGATGAAGGGATGAAGGGAGGGGAAGGGGAAAGGAAAGGAGGGAAAGGAAAAATTATGAGAAAAGAAAAAAAATGGAAATGAAGTCTATGTAAATAGGGAAGGATGGAGAGGGTGAAGGGTGCACAGGTAATGGGGAAAAAATAAGAACTAAGACAAATCATGTTCAGGTACAAGCACCCAATGATAAATGTAAATGAATTGTATACCTAAAATGTACCAATAAAAGAACTTGAAGAAAAAAAAAATAAGCCAGAAAAATCATGGGGGGGATAGAGCTGGGAAAATGCTACTCTTTTTTTTTTGAAGATGAATACAATAATTTAATTAATTTTCTATTTGTAATTCTATAGTATTATGAACTTTTTAACATGCTTAAGTTCACTTTCCATATTCCAGAGTTTACATCATAAACTATATTTGTAGACATTCTTCTAAGGGCAGAAAATTTGTTTTTTTTTTTTGGTACTGGGGATCAAACTGGGGTCCTTGTGCTTGCTAGGCAGGCGGTGGAACCACTGAGCTAAATCTCCGGCCCAGGCAGAAAATATTTTAAAGCTCACTTAACAAAATTCTAAATGAGCTGTTTCTGTGATATGAATTCCTTTCATTGATTAATACCTGTATTCTCAAATTTTTCATCATGTAAATTTGTCACTAATTTCTGACTCAAAATCATGAAATAAGGAGTCGATTCTGATATCAACTTGTACTTATTTAGAGGTAAAAATTATATTTATATTTGCTACTAAGATAAACAGAATGAAGGTATGCTATAGCTGGAGAAAATTTCTGAGAAGTGCCTTTACATATTTGTTTATTTTTAAGTGATAGATGGATACAGGAAACAGAACCTGCAAAAACTTTAACTTTATCAGGACAAACTATAATGGAAATAAACTCAGATTGATGTCCATAATTCTTAATAAACCATTTCATATTCTGCTTTAATTTCTAATTATTAAAATGGAAGCCCGTAAAGGAAGAATATGATGTTTAAGAAAAGCCAAATTATGCATCATCAAAACTACCATATATTAATGGTGTCAATTTTATTGATAAAAACTCTTTAAGTCTGTTTAAGTAGAATTTCTTATAAACATCCTAAATAGAAATAATATATTAGTGTTTAAATATTTAAAATTAGATAAAGGACATACATTTTTATTACTTTTCTAGGTAAATATGATTTCTAATCAAGTTAGGAAATCTACCAAGGATATTTGTTTTAATTGAAATGACAGAGATTTTAACATCAGCTACACCAGGCCAAAGATACTTCCTTTGAATCCAATTAGCCAATAAAAAATATATTATCTGGCAGAATACTAGATTGAGGAAACATCTGATTTTATTCAGAGAAACAGTAGATATTTTAAAACATGGTTTTTCATTGCAGCTTTAATTCTTCTTTTTCCTAGCCAATTAGTAGAAAAAGTTAGCTTTTATTATCTGAGAAAGCTACTATTCTTTTGACATCTCCTGATATATTAGGTAGATATAAGTTAACTTTCTTTCTCTTATCTATTTTCTCTTACGGTACATGAAGTTAGATAGTAGTAAAACATTGGTCCTTTTAAATTATCATCATATTAATTTTATCCTCTTGTAGCTTTAAGGATTTTTTCCTTTTTATGTAAAAGGAAATCAAAGCACTTTGAATACTAGCCACATTGTTATATGATATGAAATTGTGATTCTTGTTTAAAAATACTTAAAGCTTTTGTACCTTTGACTTTTAAAAATTGTATTTGAGGGCCTGGGATTTAGCTCAGTGGTTTTGCTGCTTGCTGCACAAGCACAAGGACCCGTGTTTGATCCTTGGTACCAAAAAAAAAAAAAAAAAAAAGACAAGAGTTAACTAGTGCTGGGAGGATGTGGAGAAAAGGGATCCCTTGCACACTGTAAAAATGTAAGTTAGTACTGCCATTATGGAAATCATGAAAGCTCTTCAAA
>NW_004624760.1:69079-92175 GCF_000247695.1 Heterocephalus glaber
AGGCAGGTGCCAGAACCACTGAGCTAAATCCCTGACCCAACAACAGTATTTATAGATAGCTGACATTAAACTGTACATTTTACAGGCCAAATACATAGTCTAAGAGTTTATAAAATTAGTTAATGCATTATCAACTCTAAAAATTTCATGTACAAGATAAATTCCCCTTTAAGTACTTCTGACAGTATTTCAGGTGGAGGCAGTCATATATACAAAAACAATCCAGCCTTTTCTACCTTAAGAATTAAGGCATTTATTTTGATTTTGTGTAGTACACATCTATGAATTGCTATCAAATATAACATATGGCTGAAATCAGCAGTCTGATTTGCCTTGCCTTTGTTAAAATTTTGTGTATAATATATTATGATAAATGATACTGTCATTTTCTATTTGACTCACCAATAGCAGTCAAGCATGCTCAACCATCTGGTTTTGAATGACCATAAGCATATTTGCTTGTCTATATTTCTTCTTTTCCTTGGAATTTCTTCTTCTCGCTTCTGTGGAAAGAGTCAGAAAAAAAATGATAGGAAATGTGCAATGTTCCTACAGATTTAGCTCTGAAGGCATATTTAATAGCCAGTTCATCTTGGTTATAATTTCTATATTAAAAAGAATTGTCTTGAAAAAACATAGCAGAAATAAGTAGTGAAAAGAAACTTGAATTATCCAGGCTTGATGTGCAATATGACATTTTAGTGATTTTAATTTATTTATGTAATTATATTAAAGCATCTAATTTCAATAAGCTGGTATTTCAGAGCAGGTCTGCTATGCTAGATGAACATCTAGCAATTCTAAATTCCAGTAGATGTTCAAATGTTTAATGTCAAACTTAGTTAATTTTGGTTGCTATGGATAGAAATGAAATTAAATCTTCATCACACATTAAAAAAAAAAATCCAGCATCTCAGCTGTTAAGCATATAAGGTAAAGAAATTTCAGAGTACTGAGAAAATCTTAGTTCATTCATGAATGATGGAAAATGCTGATTTGTGGGATTTAAAGTGTTTCCTTTAAAAAAATACCCAGAATATATAACCTCTGTACAAAGAAAAATATAAAAATTCTCTATGACCATGTTTGATTATACTACATAATTTAGAATCAAAAGTTGAAAGTTTTTCTACTTTACTCATGTTTGATTATACTACATAATTTAGAATCAAAAGTTGAAAGTTTTTCTACTTTACTCATTCCCCTGACAGCAGTGATTTGTGAACTAACATTAATATTTAGTTGGGCTGCATTTATGGAACAAGATTTTATTTTCAAAATGGCATAAATTTTTCTTTAGTGTAAAGACTCTATTTTTAGCAGCCATTATATCTCTAAAGGTTAACAATTTATAGAGCAAATGTTTTCACTACTGTATACTTTTTCTACTTTGCCCTCCCCATTTGTAATATTTGCAAAAGAGTAATGTCTACAAAAAAATTCTTTCACTCTCCCAACCCCACATCTTAATCAAAAGTGTTTCCTCCTCTCTTGTCTCTGACCTAATTGGAGACATGTGAGAATTCCAGACAGGGTATGTACACACTTTAGATGGGATACTTGACTTTGAGTATAAAGACAAGTAAAAGATGAGCTCATTCTTAATTCAGGTATGTCCCAGTGCCTCAAAAGTTATTTGACAAACTGTACTTACTGAAAATCTAAAAAAGTTGAGACATTCAAAGATGCTCTAACAATCTTAGGCCTGTAACAGCTGAACAGCAAGAAAGCCATTTAACTCTGCTGTGACAGTCATCACTGACTGGCACTGAAAGTTAGACACCAATCCTGTGGTTACTGGTAAACAAGAAGTTTAAACCCAGAGTGGTGGCACACACCTGTAATCCTAGCACTCAGGAGGCTGAGGCAGGAGGATCACCATGAGTTCAAAGCCAGCCGGGACTACATGGTGAGCTCAAGGCCAGCCTGAATTACAGAGTGAGATTCTGTCTCCAAAACAAAACAAAACAAAACAAATTTAACTGAAGTGGTGTCACTAAATTAAAAAACTGAAAATACATTTTAACAGTAATTTACACTGAAGGAATTATGGTTCTGAGGTATTCTATATAAACAGAGATTATAAATAGAAGAATTTGCAAATTAGTATGCTAAAGAAATTCCTACAAATATAATTTTGATGAGATATACCACCTACATTTTGCCAACAATATTTCCCTAAAAATTAGCAACTCTATAGTTATACTTCATGTTAAAATACTACTGACTGGGCCGGGGATTTAGCTCAGTGGTTTTGCCACCTGCTGCGCAAGCGCAAGTACCCGGGTTCGATTCCCAGTACCAAAAAAAAAAAAAAATACTACTGACTTTCAGGGGAAATAATTATATCGGCTGATTGTGACATATGCCAGTTGTGAAAATTCAGACAAACTAGTTGACAAATTCCCAAAACAGCTAATTTAGGTTTTTGTCAAAACAGGAATGTAAAGACATAGCCTGAATCTGCAATTCATGAATTAAAAGTTTTCTCTCAGGCAGAGTAAGTGGTGAAGTGGGCCTAAGCATTGCATTATCTTATAAAAATGCCACTGATTTCCTCACGGGGCTAACCTAATTGTAAGCGATAAACCTAACAATATGCCAAGAGATAATACAAACCCCAGCATGAATACTTCCTTACAACTCGAGGTTAGGGTAAAACTGGCCCGAACCTAACCAACACCTAACACCCGTGCTAACCCTGCAGTTCATTCTACTAATCCTGGCTCCTGATGGCGGGCTGCCCTTTTCCTCCCGCCTCCCGGTCCGTGCTGGCCCCAACCGCACATGCAGACCCCTCCTTACCTGCTGCACCGCACACTCCAGACGCCTAGAGCAGGCTTGGTGGGAAGGTGAGGCCTGGGGTTGGTGAGGCCAGCAGGTGCTCACGCCTCGACCTGCCCTGGGGCGGAGACCGAGGTCCTGGTAGGAGGCTCCTCGCCTGCTGAGGACAGAGATGAAGCAGCGCTCTCTGCTGGACGTAAAGCACGGCAGACTGCCGCACTCTAGTCAGCAGGCAGAAGGGTCCAGAGAGCAGGGTGTGCAGCTGAAAAGGCCTCGGGAGGGGGCGGAGCCTGGCTACAGGAGGAGGGGCGTGGCCAGGCTCCTCAGCTAAGGGCATCCTGGGCTGCGTCATGGGTGGGGCATGCAGGGGCGGGCCTGGGTTCATGAAGAGGAGGGGCATAGCCTGGGAGCACCAGGATTGGGCACAACAGGGGGAGTCGACAGTGGGGGCGGAGCCTGGCTACAGGAGGAAGAGCCCCGTGGCCAGGCTCTTCAGCCTTGGGCGGCCGGGGTCGGGGTCATGGGAGGGGCGGGGCCTGGGTTCAGGAAGAGAAGCGGCGTAGCGCAGGAGCGCTAGGATTGGGCACAACAGGGCGGGTTACGGGAGGGGGCGGAGCCAGAGCACCTCAGCTGTGGGTGTCCTTGAGCTCTAGTGAGAGGGGCGGGGCCTAGGTTCGGGAAGAGAAGCGGCATAGCCCAGGAGCACCAGGATTGGGCCCAACAGGGTGGGTTACGGGAGGGGGCGGAGCCAGGTCACCTCAGCTGTGGGTATCCTTGAGCTTTAGTGAGAGGGGCTGGGCCTGGGTTCTGGAGGAGGAGGGGTGTGGCGGGGTGCGTCAGGATTGGGCATAGCAGGGGGGGTCACGGGAGGAGGAACCTCTCAAGTGTGGGCACCCTGGGGCCAGTCACAGTAGTGGCCAGCTCTAATCCAGCGGGAACGCCCTACCAGCCTGGTCTTCTCAGCCCCTTTGTCCCACTGGATAGAGGGTACGCAGGAGTCCAGCTCACCAGGACAACTGACACGAGAAGGTTGCTGACAACAGCTGCTGACTCCACAGCATTGCCCGCCAGAGGTCACAGAATCTTGCACGTGGTAACCCAACCCGGAAGGCTTGGTGTGCACACCCAACTACAGTACCCAGAATTCTTGGCCTAACAGCCCACACCCAGAACTACAGTACCCAGAAGACTCTGCACACCCCAATCATAGAACTACATTACCCAGAAGATTATGCATACCCTACCATAGACAGAAGCCTTAGCTCACTCCTCCCTCATCATGGTACCCGTAATTCTCCGTGTGACTATCCCTCCCAGGTTTACATTACTCAGAAACTCTGCATGCCTCAACTGCACAAGATTTCAGTACACAGAATCCTCAGTGTACCCCGTTAAACAGGAAGATACCTGAATCCTCAGGCAGGTTCCCTCACAAACTAATATACCCAAATTCCTGAGACACGCCCCAGGACTATGGCACACAAAATCCTTGGTGTCTTTTCACACGCACACACCCCATGGAATACAATGTCTTGAATCCTCAGTGTGCCCCCATGGGATTACAGTACCCAGAACTTTTGGTGTGACTCCCCCACCCCCAGACTACAGTGCCCAGAATCCTTGGTGTGGCCCATTACTATAGTAAACAGGATCCTTGGCAGACCCCTGTAGATTCATTGTCCAGGGTCTAAGGATGGCCAGCCACTAGCATTTATAAAACACCTAGTCCTCAATGAGACATGCTAGGGAGTCTAAGATCCCTTGGTCCAGTGGGGCGGTCCTTTTCTAGGCCCTGGTTTCTTTCTTTCTTTCTTTCTTTCTTTTCTTTTTTTGGTACCGGGGATCAAACTCAGGACCTTGCACTTGCAAGGCAGGTGGCTGAACCACTGAACTAAATCCCCAGCCCTGGTTTCTATTTTTTAGGAGCGTTATGGATACATTGAGAACATTTGCCATTTCTGTGCAAAAGGACTGTTGCAAGTTTGAGGACAGCCTGAACTACATAGTGAGACCCTGTCCCAACAAAACAAAATGAAAGAAGGATAAATTTGATTGATTTCTGGGAAAATGGGTGCATCTTGAGACCATAATGCTAGATGAAATAAACCAGATACAAAAGCTTATGTCCTAAGCCCAAGGAAGTTTGCAGAAGTCACTGGATTCTAAAAGAAATCTAAGTTTTAAAGTTTCACTTTGTGGTGCCAGTTACAGCCTCACTGAATGTTGGTACTGATAGCTGACAATCGAGACAAATACCAGAATGCTGGAATGTGAAATGACTCCTCCATTTAAACACAAACATGCTTAACATCTCAGCCATTAAGGAAATGCAAATGACAACCACAGTGCGGCTCCCCTTCTCTCCTAGTATAGCACCTATCATCAGTATAATTTAAGGTAATAAGTGCTGGTAAGAATGTAGAGAAACTGAAAACTTATACATAGTGCAGCCTGTGTATGAAAATAGCTTGGAATTTCCTCAGAAAAGTTGAACATAGATTTACTGTAGGCCTCAATCTTTTCATTCCTAAGTAGCTATCCAAAAGAACTGAAGACATGTATTCAAATAAAAATGGATGTGTTCTTTACATTTGTCAAGATCATGGTCATGACAAACTGTCCCATAGTGAAGTCCAGAAAAAGAACTGTTTCCCAATAAAAAAAGAATTTTTCTCCCAGGCAGGACAAGTGGTAAAAGTGACGTGGGCTTAAGTTGCATTATCGTATAAAAGCTCCATTGATTTCTTGGCAGAGCATTAACCCTAACCTAATTGTGATGAACTTAACAATATACTGAATCCTAGCCCTAACCATATGCCAAGTATAACACAAACTCCAACATTAACACATAGTTACAAACCTTACATTAACATAAAACACTAACCCTACCTTAACCCATAAGGCCTAAGCCCAACCCTGAACCCTAAACTCTAATCCAACATTGAATACCAATGCTAACCCTGCCATTTACCCTAACTTGACCCTGGTTGCTGGCTGTTGCAACCACACACTGAGGACCAAGGGTCCTGGGCATGAGATGCCTCAGCCTTACTTTCCACGCACCTGTAGACACAGAGATTGAGATGCTGCAGCCCAGAGGTCTAGGCCCAGCCCACTGCACACTCCAGGGTTCTGCAGTCACCTCTCTGAGCTCATGCACACAGGGAACTGAAACCTAGCAACCCCACCTGCCAGCCCCCCGCCCCCATGCTGTACTGGGTCTTCTTGGCCTCCTTCCCACGAAGGCAGAGGGGCAGCAGGAGTCCAGCTTACCAGGGCAACTAATGTCACAAAGTTGGGGACATCAGCTGCTGAGTCCACAGCACTGCCCACCAGGGGTCCCAGAATCCTCCCTGTGGTAACATAACTGTGGTACCAAGAATCTTCTGTAAGGCCCAACATTGAAGTATCCAGAATCCTGCGTGACAACCTCACCCCACTACAGTACTCAGAAACTGCTCTTTGTCCCCCACTGTGGTACCCCAAATCCTCAGTATAACACCCTTACCACCAGGACTAGGGTACCCAGAAGGCTCTGTGTGTTCTCCACCCTATGGGTCACAGAATCCTCCTGGTGACACTCCTTTCCCCTGTGACTACAGTTCTGAGTCTTGGTGTTTGGTTTTAGTAACAGAAAATGAATTAAGATATGGAGCTTATAAACAGACTTCTTTGCTTCCAGAAAATAATTATATCTGACTTTTACTGGAGTCACATTAAAATTATAATTTTATGGCATGATATTTAAATAATTTTATTTTATATGTAAGATCATTTAATCATTTCACTTGAAAATACTTTTGTGTATGTTAGAAGTGAAGAAGAAAGTATCCTTACCAGGATTTTCAACACCAACTCTACATAAAGAGTGGTGATCCAGTCACACAATGTCAAATCCCTGAGGATAATTATTAAGAATATGATCACCTGGATATTCCCAGGTACTTGGGATTGTATATTAACAACATGCAATTCATAAATGATTATTTTAAAAATAATCTGTTCCTTGACTAAAACATAATGTACAGAAACACCCCATACATATTTGCTGAATGAGTGTTTTATGCTTTATTCTCCATGGCACAGTTGCTAATTGAAATCACTGTAGGAAAAATTTGTAACTGAAACAAGTTAGGATTTTATATCTCAAAATCACACTGAATTCTGGACTGAAGGTGCAGCCAGAGATTCTTAGGATAGAGCAAACAGCTGTTCATATTTATAGGTTGACAGGAATGGAAACACTGACATTACTAGAACTGGATAGCGCTGTGATGCATTAAGGTCTTGGGCAGCTTGCGGCCATGCATGAATTGTGTCCTCTCTCCTCCCTGGTCCTGCAGCTCTTGGAAGGGCCAATACTCACACCCTCCTTTGGGAAGTCTTTTCTGATCAACCAATGTAATTTGTGCCCCATCTCGATGCCATCCTCTATCCCAATAACATGGTCTATTTTATTCAAAATATGTATCTAAATGTCAAAGAGTCTTTTTTCTTTCTTTCTTTTTTGGATCTCTTTTTTTCCCCCCACAGAAAAATAAGGTCTATGAATTCAGGGATAGACATGAAGTTTGGAGCAGGGACCTCCAGTATAAACATGTTTCCTAGTTGGGCCTGCTACTGGCTGCAGTTCCCATGTTTCCAGTTGCCTTCTGGAAGGGATTGCCAAGGCCATCTAACGATGCACCTTAAAGGCAATTCTGCCTAGTATAGAGTGGGTCCCATCATGGGAAGCCCTCTAATGACAACATTTCCAGGATGCCCTCTGAAGGACAGACACTAGCCATTGGCTGTGGATGCCTGGAGAAAGCACAACTGCTCCACAAGTAACCTGGTGGCTGTCATGCCTCCTGAAGACTTTACCAGAAAACCCTCTGTAGGGACCACTGGCTAGACTAGCCTGGGACATTCACAGAGCGGAAATGAGCATCTGAGGCATCCTCCAACCAGATTCTGATATCGCCTGAGGTATGGAGAATGAGCATCTTTTGTGTCTCCTTTTATGAGTCAAATATTTTATTCCATGAAAAGAGAAACAAGAATGTGTGTGAGCTCTAATCCAGTTTGACTGGGTCCTTGTAAAAGAGACACCAGGGGTAAACACGTGAAAGGCCATGTGAGGACATGGCTAGGAGTCTGCTGTCTTCAAATCAAAGAGAGAGGGCTCAGGAGAAATTCTACAGGCAGCTTTTGCTTGGACTCCTTCCTCCAGACCTGTGAGAAAATAAATTTGTACTGTTTAACTCAAGTCTGTAATACTTTGTCTTGGAAGTGTTAACAACATATACTATATTTTGTTGGACTATGTTTTCCTCTAAACTTTTACAATACAAATCTTTAATGTACCACAATATACTTTGAATACCATTTAACTGGTAAAATGTAAGGAATGTGCATGGAATTGTTCCATTTATCAACTCTAACTCTAACTCCAACCCTACATCTCAATGCCAACTCCAATCTGAAACCTAAGGCAACCCTGAGCCCTGAACTTCATTTTCTCCCTAACCCTAAGAATGTGGTACACTAATACCTGATGCTAGATTTGAAACTGCAACCCCAAGATCTACACTACTGCCTCCCTATTAGCCACTACAGCAGCTGACTGCTACTCTACAACCTAGAAGCCCTTATAGAGGAGCATATCCGTATATTTTCCTATGGAGAATATGTATTTCAATAGAGCCCATTTATTTCTATAGAGCCTATACATTCCTATTAGTAAAAGATACATATATATATATATATATATATAATTTTAAATTTAAAACAAAAAATTTAAATTCAGTATATAAAAATGGGGTTCCCTAACCCTAAAAATGGGGGACCCTAACCATAGTAATGGTTTGCTAACCCTAAAAGTAGGGAACCCTAATATGGTTCCATAACCCTAACCCTAAACTCCTAGCCCCACAACCCCGACCCCAACCCCTCCTCCTAACTTGACCCCAATCCTTGCTTTGGAGGGCTGGTTGGTAAGACACAGCAGATGCCTCTGGCAGTGGTGTGTTTAAAATAGTGAGTTTGTCAGTGACTGGTCCCATTTTAGGGTCATTTTAAGACATTAAATGCAGCACTGTGGTGGCCACTGCAGAGGTGACTGGGACTTCAGCTCAGAGGCACATCCCCCTATGGCCCTGCTCTAGGAGCTGCAGGTCTGAAAACTTGTTCTCTGGCACTCCAGGTACTCTGCTACTGTTTCGCTTCCTGCCACTCAGCCTTTGCTGCCAAGGTTCCTGGGAACTCAGTCTCAGAGGACTCTGGGTTGTATGGTCCAGCATTCTGTCCTCACAGCCCTCACCCAGGTCACACTTACATTCTGCAACCCACAGCATTCTGGGCAGGGCAGTCTTGTGCCTGGCAGAACTGATCTTGAGGGTGGGGGTCACCAGGCTGGCTGTGACCTGCAGACCCCCAAAGTTTCTGGGCAAGATAGTCTGAACTCTTCCCCTAGTCATCATAGGGGTAAGCTCCATACCCTGGAAGATTCTGGGCAATGTAGTCCAGAATCTGCTCCCTCAGCCTTCACTGAAAAGGGGGTTCTGGTGACGGTGGCTGGGAGCTCCAGATGTCAGAGAATTCTGGGCCATGTAGTCCAGCTGCTCCTGCACTGCTTACCAGGGGCTCCAGGCACCCAGGTTCCTGATATTGTGGTCCAGTTATCAGGCCTGGGAGCCAAAGAACCCACCCGTCCTGAGCCATGCTCACCCTGATTCTTAGTATCTCACACTTGGTTTTTAACTAGGGCCTACAGGCAGGATGCAGAAGTTCCCATTTTCCCCTCATCTGTCCTGGCTGCACCCATCCAGCACGCTTGAGACACACAGACCCCCACATACCTCCTGGTAGCATTGTGGGAAGTTTTGCTTTTGTCTTTGGGAATTTTTTTCTAAGTTTTTATTTTAATCCAAGGACTTTTGCTTCATACAAAAGGTCACTGTAGAAACAATACCAGAATCCAAATTTTGGCTTGTAAATACTACTCAGGCAGTAAACTAATCACAGGATTTTTAAAAGTAGGTCCCAATTGGTTTGCATGGCTGGGACTTCTCTCTCTCTCTCTTTAACACTGTTGTTAAATATAAAGTTTTACAACAAACCTTCAATTTATATCAAATATAATTAAAAATTAACAAATGAATACATTGTATCAAAAAGTATGAAGATATACATTTCATGCACATACTTGTATAATGTATATATGTATATATTTTACATGCACACATAACTTGTTCGAAGTACAGCCACCGCTTGACAGATTTCAGATGCAGATAGCTGGTTGATGCATTTCAAATTTGGCAACTCACTATATTTTAGAGGAAACAGACAGTAACTTGAGAAGAGACAGTACAGAAACAAACCTAGTTAGGAAAATAAGACCCCTTTCCCTTCTTGTAATTTCATGAATGCCAATGCCTAAAAGAATCCAGGCAAGCTAGCTAGGTTGTATGAGTCTAGAAAAGAATATTCTTGACCCATGACTGCCTGGGAGACTACTGTGGTTCTACATGGAATGTATACATTTTGACACCCAAGATAACATGGGCTGGAGGAACAAAGACAAAACAGTATTGAAATGCACATCCTTCTACTTTGCAACGTGAGCACAGAGTCACATGCACAGACCAAGATTCCTGCATAATTTTACCCTATCAGATTAAAATACTCTGTTACCATTAGAGTTGCAGAGTGTTGTGCCTTCACATAAGGAAATTCTATAAAAAGGTTTGGTCACAATCATGCTGAAACTCTAGACCAAGTGGTGGTCTTGTGTGTTTTGTTTCTATTAAATGTGTCTTTTGTTGCATAGCCCTATGATTGACATCCACGCAACACACAACCACATACACCCAGACACGCATACATGGGTCACACGTAGCTTGAGGAGAATCATAGGGTAGAAGCCAACAATCCCACAGAGAAATCATCTGAAGTTCCAACACAAAGGACACACTGATGGACTTGTCTACATGCACCCTTCTTCATGAAAGAAGGTCTCTCAACATTCTCTACACACCAAAGACCGTCCTGACTATGGGCTTTCCCTTTGGACAGTGGCTGTGAGGTTAGGTTTGACTACTGCCTCCCTATGCCTGGGGTGAGGAACTGAGGCCACAGCCATAGCTCAGGAGCCATTTCTCCTCCACCAGTCACCTGCTATGACTTTTTCCCTTCTGCCACAATGGCCCTACATCCAACCCCCTAGTCACTAGCTCCCTCTTCCCCACTAACTTTCGCTCCTTTAGCTTTTGGTGAAGTCACTTCATGCACAACAGAGATCATGCCCTACTTGGCAGGCATCCCATCCCTGAGAATCAGATATAGAACAGATTGAAAATGCCTCACACAAGCATGCACTCTGCTGCTCTTCGTCTTTCCTAAATCCTCTTGTGGGAAGAACATGGGCAAAGACACCTGTCCTCACTGCGCTGTGCTGCTGAGTGTCATCTGTTGCTCCTGCAGACATGAGCTTCCTACCCAGCTGCCGTTCTAAGCAGTTTTCACATAATCCATGAGTGACAGCTCACAAGGCCTCGCCTCACACAGTGCCCAGGAGCTGGAGGTCAGGCACTTGGTCCAGCAGCAGCTGTCAGGCTTGCTGGGGCTGGGGGCCCAGGCCAGGCACAGTCCACACAGGAACATCTTCTCACACAAGTACAGAAACACACAATGAAAAGTGGAGACTTTTCTATGGGTTGATGTTATGTTAATGTTTCCTCAGTCATGTTTCCTAGTTTCAGTTTTTCTAGATCAAGTATATTGAAATGACAAAGAGTGAAGGGTGTTGTGACCAAAAACCGGAATCGACAGCACAAACGTTCTCTGGATTTGGTCCCTTTTGGGGCAACAGTGATTGGGGAAGGACAGTGTGTTTCTACATACATCTGCTGTTCAGTGCCACAAGCAACGACAGACACAGAATCACAGAGGCCGGCAAGAGATGCCCGGCCATGGCTGGGCCCTCTTCATGCTTTCAGGCATGCCCCTACCCTCCACACAACAATCTGGATACAGGGTGCTGCCACGAGATTCAGACCTCCTACCGCAGGTCTGAGCACACGCCCTGGATGCTGGGGGCCACGACGTGGGGTGTGGACCCGCTGGGTCCCTCTCAACTCAGCCACCTCCGGCTCAGGATCGTGATGTGTGGCACAAGAGCCAGGAAGGCAGCACACAAGGGGGACAGACACAGCCACAACCCTCTGAGGAAGGGCTGTATTAGTCCTTCCAGTGTAAAAGGGGGAGCCTCTACCACAGAGGCCACCAGTGAGGCCCCTCGTCCAGGGGCTGCAGCCCGAGCCCAGTGCAGATGATAAAACTCATCAACTGGAGCGCACACCGCCGGCCAGGTGCACGGCAGTCGCGGTGCAGCTAGCACCAGTGGTCTTGGTCAGGGTGGTGGTAACTGTGCCGAGCCCGGCCGCCGGTGCTGAGTCCCAGAGTGCAGTGGTAGCCATTGGGCACGCGGCGCAGGGGGTGGGACTGGGAGGTCAGGGAGGACACATAGGAAGTCCTGGAGGAGCGGCCTGAGTTGCTGGCCATGGCCTCCTCAAAGGTGAGCGTGTCCTCAGGCAAGGCGTGGGCAGAGGCCTCGCTGTCCAGGCGCTGCCCCAGGTAAGGGTCGGAGCCGATGCGAGAGCTAGGGGCCAGGGGTTGGCTCAGGGGGTCTCTCTGGAGCAGGGCATTGTGTTCAGAAAGTCCTCGGCTTAGCCGGCCAGGGGAGAAGGCTGAGAGGCTGCTCTGAGCCCCGCCAAAGTGGACAGGCGAGGAGTTGGCCGTCTTGTAGGTGATGCTGGGGCGGGGCGTCAGGGGGGTCTGCGGGAGCTGCCTCCGCCCACCTCGGCCTGGGGTGCTAGCACCAGATGTGGACAGCAAGGGGCTGCCAGTGACGGAGCCACCACCCTGTGTGAAGAGAATGGCAAATAAAAGCCAGCCACAGATTCGGGAGCACGGAGCGGAGCAGAGGGAGGAGAGGGAGGGGCCGCCTGGGGCCGGGGAGAGGAACACGGGAGGGTAGCGGAGAAGCAGGCAGAAGAGGCCGTGGGGACTGGAACCACTGCCCCAGGGACGGCGGCTGGGAAGCAAGGGCACACAGGGTGTGCGGGACAGGCCACATGGCCTTTGCCGCTAACCTGGGGGGCAGGCGCCGGCTCCAGCCCAGCTGTCGGAGACGTGGGGTGGCTGCTGACAGAGGGCTTGGGCTGTGGGGGCTCCCGGCCCCCAAAGCGGTCACAGGAGTAGAAGCGCTGCTTCTCGGAGGACGAGGACGAGGGCTGCCTCCGCTCCTGGGACCGGCCACGTCCTTGCCTGCGCTCGTGCCGGCAGCCTGCGGGCCCCTCGCCTGGGGCCAGGCCAGGTCCTGGGGTGCTGCTGGGTGCTGTCCCAGAAGAGGCGAGGTCAGCTCAGCCAAGCCCAGGGCCAGGGAGACCTCTTCCCAGACCCCACCCCGGGGGCAGCAGGACTGACCTCAGCAGGGCTCGAAAGGCCAGGGGGCTGGCATGTGGTTTCACCTGGTGCCCAGACCAGGCCTCAGGTCCCTGTCTGCTGTGGCCAGTTTTGGGGCCTTGAGGGACACCAAGGAAGAGGCGATACCCATGGGCTGCACTCAGGCCACAGTCGCTCAAGGGCTTTCCCAGGCCCTTGGGCACCTACCACCATCTGTGTCGGCAGACAGGCTGGGCCCCTTTTCCAAGGACTTCTGCTTCTTGTCCCTGCGACGGTGGCAGCGGTGATGATGGTGATGTGGCACCTGGCCGGGGGCCAGGCGGTCCAGGGCAGCACTGCAGAGGTGGGCCCCATGGGGGCGCTGGGCCAGCGTGGAGATGGAGCGCTTCATGGGACTGGCGTCAGGAGCAGGCTGTGGCAAGGGACAAGGCGGAGCATGGCCTGAAGGATGAGGGAGTCCCTGGGGTGACAGGGTGGCAGGGAAGCAGGCGCCGGGCAGAGAGGCAGGCCAGGCCCCATGGGGGACCCGGACATGGGCTAGAGTCCCTAGGCTGTCCAAGGGGCTGTTGGTGGGCAGGAGTCTGAGTGCGGCCATGGCAGGGGACACTTCTCCTTGGCCTCCCGACTGGCAGTAACATCCTGGAGGAGACTGGCGAGGGAGCACACAAGTGGGAAGAGGAGAGGACAGCAGGAAGGACACGTGGACTGTTAGGCGAGGACAAGGACACTGCAAAGGGCAGAGCCAGGCAGTGGGGTCGGGAGTCAGGAATGAGAACCAAGTTCACAGTACATGCCCAGAGCCAGGAGCCACAGGAAGGAGGAGGAACATGATGAAGCGGGGAAACCTGGGCCCAGCAGGGCTCGGGTGCTTAGAGATGAGGCCAAGACCATGCGGCCCCTGCTCTGCTTCAGAGTGGAAATGCAGTGGACTCCTCTCAGAGTCCTCAGACAGGAGCTTGTCCCAGGGCGCACACAGAGCCTCAATTTCCTGGGCCAGTTCCTGCTCTTTAGGCAAATGAGCACCAGAAAGAATCTGACTTGCAGGAGTCAGAGAAGGAAAGAAAGTCCAGGGATAGAACAGAAAAAGCTGTTCCAGAAACTCGAGTAGAAGAATGGACAGAGGCAAGTGGTGTCATCTTCTGGACAGGGTAAAGAGGCTGTGATATAACAGTGGAGACCCAGAAAGGGAAGAAATAGGGATGCACCGTGGGGACACAGAGCTGGAGAGGGGACAGAGCTGGGGGTTACCTCCTAGCTGCTACCACATCTGGAGGGAGCAGAGCTGGAGGTTCAGAGTTCGAAGACCCCAGAAGGCTGTGCACATGTGGGTACTGGGTAGGTCCACAGGGCTGATGGTGCCCAGGCTACACAGGCGCCTGGAAGAGCTCCAAGAACGGGTGCTCTTCTCTCTCTCCCAAGTCCCCACACCCCTCTCCCCGGCCCAGACCCTTCCACAACCATCCACCTGTGTTTCTGCGGCCAGGCGGGGCATAGAGGCGGCTCGGCCCTGACTCTGCAGCCCAGGTTGGGGCTCTCCATCCGGGTCCCTCAGGGCGGCGCTCTGCATCTGGACATCCACAGCCTGGGGAGAGCAGTTTCCGAGTCACACTCACAGGGAGCCATCTTAGGCACGCCCACCCGTCCAGGTCCCACAGACCCCGCCATCCTGGTCCTCATGCCTTCCTCTGGTGCCACAGACCCCCATCCCTGCCCACAGGCCAACAGGGCTCTGTCCCATACACCCTGCCCCCAAGGAGGGCTCA
This sequence comes from Heterocephalus glaber, assembly GCF_000247695.1. The sequence goes on from NW_004624760.1 coordinate 84,073, forward strand.
CCAGTGTTCCCCGCTGCCCCACAGGGATCTCTGCAGAATGGCCACGTTCCAGTGGCGCCCTGGCCTCGTAGAGTGCTTCCTGGGTCCTCTGTGTGCCCCAGGACACCGACTCCTTGATGCCACTCTCTTGGGTTTGTCTGTGGAAAAGAAGAGGAATGTCCCATAGGTCAGAGACCCACGCACTGCTTTCTGGCCCCCTGGACCTGCCAGAAGCCTTTTTTTTTTTTCCAGTACTGGGGATTGAACTCGGGACCTTGCACTTGCAAGGCAGGTGGCGGAACCACTGAGCTAAATCCCCTGCCCCCAGAAGCCTTTACCAGCTACACTCTCGCAAGGCCAGGGATCCTAGAACAAGCCTGCTCCTGCATACAAGTGCTCTGGAGTAAAGGCACACCAAAAAAGCAAAGACTTGGTGCTGGTCAGAGTAGGACAAGACTCGGAACCAGAGAGGACTCCAGCTGACTGGCAAGTTCCTCACTCTTGGATGGGGGCTCATCTGTGAAATACTATCCTGCTGCACAAGACCATGGTGGGAATGGACACAGCCAGGGAGTGAAGCTTGGACAAGTGAAAAGCACCCCAAGAGACACTGCCAATGCTGATATGGCTGAAGATGTTGGGCCCAGGCCTTTCTGGGCTGCCTCGCCCTGGGAGCACTTGCTGGCAACCCTTCATCCCCTCCCTGACCCCAGCTCCAAGGTCCTTTCTACTCTTTCAGTGTTTGTGGAATTGGGCCATACATGCTCTCTGCCTACCCCTTACTATGCTCTGACAGTGTCTCCCATCCAGATCTAACTCTGCCTACAAGAACTCATTCCCACTGAGCACACATGGCAGCCATGCAAGGGGCGTGGTGCTGATCATACATGGAGCTCAGTGTAGAGCGTGATGGCCTGAGCTGACCACACCCTGACCACAGTGCTGGGCCAGAGATGAAGGCTACACCCATCCCTTCAGGATATTCTGACAAGAATCCAGGGTGTTGCTGAGCAGCCCTTGGGGAGAACCTATGGGCTCTGGCCACTGAAGTCACAGCACCATGAGGCTGGAGTGCTCACCCAGCCAGGCTGACCAGATGTTTCTCCTCTCACCTTCATGCAGCAGCTACGACCAGGAAGTAACTCAGATTCCTTTTCCTTCTGAGAGCCTGGCTCAAACCTACCCAAAAGACACCTCCATCCTCTCCACCACACAGAAATACATGCACACACACACGTTTCCACACATTCCACTACTATGCTCTGATAAACACAGTAGGCATGTTCTCCCACAACGATACTCACTCACACACTCAGAATCATCCGTTTAAAGAAAGTGACACTAACAAACTCCTAGAAGGGAGAGCATGGGGCTGTGGGTGGCCAGGCCCACCACGGCCCTGGGCATGGGGTGCATCTTGCTGGCAGCCCTCAAAGGCCAAGCTCCTTTGTCCTGCCCACTGCAGTCTACAGGACGTGGCTGCAATGTGCTCCCTGCTGGGCAGGAGCAGAGGCCCGGACAGGGTCTGCACCTAGGTCCTCCGCCATTCTCAGGGCCCACGTGAGGTGGTGAGCCTGCTGGAGGCAATGATGAGAGCCCCATCTGCCTCATACCCAGGATTCCACTGTTCAGGAAGGCTGTGGAGGCCCTCCATGTGGAGCCCAGCTGCCCAGGGCCCTCCACCACCCTGGGCGAGAAAGTGTGATCACTGTTTTATGCCTTTTGTGTTGGGTAGCTTGTTACCAAGAAATCTTGTGGCAAGGGTTAAGTGATGCAAAAGGATCCAAACAATTCGTCTACAAAATGCAACATCCTCAAAAATCAATAGCAAAATGAGGATCTGGGAGAAACTGCATCAGGGGAGCCAGGGAAAGCAGCATACTAACAGGTGACAAACAGGAAGGGTGAGGGTTTGAGGTGGAAACACAATTTCTGAAAGGTCTTCAGGCACCAGAGGCCAGCAACAGAGCAGAGTTTATCAGCAACTCTGGAACAGCAACCTGTCAGAGCCAGTCAGCGCTGGCCCTGCCATTGCAGGAGCTCACTCCAAAGTCCACACCAGAAAACTGGCAAGTGGAAAGCCACTTACTGCCAGGCAGTAAAGATGTTTGGCTGCACCTGGGGTGAAGGGCACACGGCAATGTGGGGCCCTGGGTCAGGGACGGACCAGACAGCTCTGCCCCCAGAGGGCTGTTGAGGCCCTGGACAGGCTACCCCAGGTTCCCCAAGGGTTGAACCAGAGGCCAGTGGGAAGAGAGGGTGGCAGGGCAAGGAAAGTACTTCTGCTCCCTGGGCCCGTGGCTTAAGACTCCTCCCAGGACTTCCCTGCACCCGGCACTTACATGGCCCCACCGTTGCTAAGGGAGGTGGAACTCTTCTGCCGAAGGAAAGCTCGAGCTCCTCGGAGCATAGCCGGCTGTGTCTGCTCCAGGGTGCCCTTCAGAGGATGGAACAGGGACACGGGGCCCATCTGCAAAGGGGCACAGGTAGAAGAGCTGGGAGGGGCCAGGCCTCAGGAACCTGTAATGTGACCTCGGCAGACATGTGGCACATGACAGAAGCCAGTTCTCCTCCACACATAGCTCAGAGTTCCCTGTCCCCAGGTATATGTCTCTAGTATGCTACTTAAACAGTGGGGCAGGTCAGGGGACCCTTAAAGCATCTTCACTGAAGTATGTCACTTCTCAGAGCCCGTTTCCCTACCTACACCATTTGGGGTTGGACAGACTATAGACGGCAGAATGGTTTCATCTCAGCACCAGTGTGGAGTCACTGCTGCCTGGAGCTCTGGGAGAACTGGATTTCTGGGGCCAAGAACTTTAGAACTTTCCCTGTGGTCACTGAAGACACAACTATGATGGCACCAGAAAGGCAGACCCCAAAGCTCTTGAGTCATGAACAGAGCCAATGGAGACCCTGAGGCACATCAGTGTGAGTCTCTCTGATCCCTACCTGCAAGGACAGCAGATGCTTCTTTCACCTGCCAAGGGCCCTCCTCGGACACTCACGCCTTCCTCCCATCATCTACCATTGAGGGAGCAGTGTGACCCAGGGCCTCTGTCCCCAGACCTCCTCTCTCTTCTCAGCCTAAATGCCGGCTCTCTAGCTCAAGGGCTTCCCAGTACCACCATGCAACCAGAAGACGCGGTGGGGCTGGCTCCTTTGGCCACTGCACCCTCTCCAAGTATGGTTTGGGTCTGCAAAGGCTGCAGGGTTTCCAAGGTATCTGGTTTACTTCTTGGGAATCCTGGAGCCTGTACCTGGGACAGGCCTCCTGGAGCTTGGTGAATCTGGTCTCGGGTGGTTTTGTTCTGTTTGTAAAAGTCGAATATCATCAGGGCTGCATAGACTTTCCCCACTGTCATCTCATCAGCTAAAAAGAACAGGCAAAGAGAGGATTCAGAGGTAATGGTTTGGAGGAGAAAGAGCAGAGAAGCCGGTGAAGATGTGGGTGGAGCAGAGTGAAGTGGCAGCCTGTTCTCCCTCATCACACCACACGGCATCTGGAGATGCTCAGCGGCTCAGCCACAGCTCGGCCCCATGACTGGTCCAGATGCTGTACCCAGAGCAGCTCTGACTCCTCCCAAGGTCCCTGTGCAGGGCTGACTTGCCCTGCTTTGCTTTAGGAGCCCCTGGGGTTACATATCGCCTCTCCCAGGCCCTAACTGGAATTTCCTCCCTGCTTTCTCTGGATGTTTTAAACCTTACCCCACACTAGTAGGACCTCAGATCACCTCCTGCAGCCCCTGGGACACCCACATCTTCAAGGCTAGCATCCCACCCCCACCTCTACGTGCCTCCAGCCTCTCCCCTCCTGCCTCTGGGGGAACAGGGAAGGTGCAGCTGGAGGGCATTTTTCACCCTCCTACTTACGCTTGTGGGGTGGTACCAGTAAGTCTAGAGTCTTCTGGGGCAGATTGGCCCACACTGAGGAAATCTCCTTCCTCAGCTCCGCATCACACTGGTGCTGCTTTGTCCCAGCTGGGCCATGACAACAGAGGAAGGAAAGACAGATGTCAGGAGCAATTCTGCAGCCCTTCATTTGGGCAGAGCTGGGACAGGTGTTGGGGCAGGGGAAGGGGGCCAGTGCTGGAAGAAAGGTCTGGTGGGAAGAAAAATGTTATGAAGGCAGCTCAGAGCCTGCAGAGAACATCCAACCAGCATGTGCCTGGGTGAGCGGTAGGTGGTAGGTGTGCTGGGCTGGGGGATTCAGAAGGATGTGGGAGCATTCCAGTCACTCACACACTCATTCAACAATGTTTACTGATCAGCTAGTAGATGTCAGGTAGTGTTTTAGATGATGGGACAAAAACTTCCCCAAAACTCCCTTCTGAAATTTGCACTATATTCTTCAGTACAGTAGCAGAAAGGAAAAAAAAGCCCAATATGTTGTGAAAAATGCCAAGGACAGGAAAAGCAAAGGGAGAAAGTCTCAAAATGACTCTATTTGGGACAAGGGAGACTCACAAGAAATGGAGAATGTATGGGAGACACTGAGGGCAGAAAGGGACCAGCAGTGGCAAGGCCTTTGTGTGTACTACAAAGAGTTAGGAAGGAGGGGGCAGGCAAGAGACCCCTAGACAGGAAATCAGCAGGAAGAGACAACATGATTTAACTTTCCCTAACACCAGATTTGTTAAGGCTTAATTCATGTAAATAGAATTCACCCTTTTCACCATGCTATTCTATGAACTTTGCTAAATGTGTCCACCACCCTAATGAAGATGTAGAACGGCTGTACCCCCAACCCCTGGAAACCCTGGTGAGGAGTTGGTGCCACAGGCCAGCAGTCACTGATGTTTGTCCCCACAGGTGTGTACCCTAGGATGTCATGCAAACAGTCACCTCACACACTGGGAGGCACCTGTAATATGCTCTGGTTAGCAGCTTGTCTTTTTTTATTGCCAAGTACTATTTCATTTTATTGGTATCAGTTTGTCTATCCATCACCTGTTGATGGACGAGTTATTTATAGATTTAGGCTATTATAAATAAAGCCGTAAACATTTGCATGCAGGTTTTTTGTGTGTGTGAATACATTTGCTTTCATTTCCTAAGTGGGAAGGCTAGACCACAGAAGTAACAAAACTGTTTGGGAGAGGGTGTACTTTTTTGTGTTTCCACCAGGAACATGTAAGAATTCCAATTACCTTGCTTAAAACTCTTCTTTAAAAATTATTTTAGTCATCATAATGGCACGTGGTGTTATTTTATTGCAGCTTTCTCTAATGACTAATAATACTAAGTATCTTTACATATTTTCTTTTTTATTTTATCTGCTTTCATATTTTACCTGCTTTTCTTTGGTGATGTGCATTCAAATCTTTTGGCACTTTCATTGAGTTTGCGTGTGTTTGTGTGTGTATGTATGTGTGTGTGCTGGGGATCAAACCCAGGGCCCTGTGCATGTTAACCATGCTCTCTACCCTTAGCCTTTTCTTATTTTTTCAGAAAGGGGCTAAATTCCCCAGATTGGTCTCAAACTTGCAATCCTCCTGCTTCGGCCCCTCAGACAGCTGAAATTACAGGCATGTGCCACCATGCCCACCAAGTTTTAATTTTAATAAAGTTCAGCTTATCACTTTTTAATGGTTCATGTGTTATGTATCTTAAGAAATCTTCACCTAACCCAAAGTTGCCAACATTTTTCCTGTTTTATTCTAGAAGTTTCATATTTCAGATTTTACGTGTGTCTATGATCTATTCCAAGTTAAGTGTTGTAGAAGGTGAAAGTGTAGTGTATGCTATGTATTTAACTGTGTTCCTCCAAAATTCATATGCAGAAGCCCTGACCACCACTATGCCTATAAAGAGGTAATTAATATTGAATGAGGTCATGAAGGTGGGCCCTGCTCCAGAGGATCTGTGTCTTTGTAAGAAGACATCAGAGATCTCACAAGTGTGCTTTCACCTGTACACATAAAGGAAAGGCCAAATCAAGAATAAAGCTAGGGCCAGGGATTTAGCTCAGTGGTACCACACCTGCCTGACAAGCGCAAGGTACGGAGTTTGATCCCTGGTACCGCAAAAAAAAAAAAAAAAAAAGGATATAGCTGTTTACCAGCCAGATAAAGAGGTCTCAGAATATAACTTACCCTGCCAGCACCTTCCTCTTGAACATCTCAGCCTCCAGAACGGTGAGAAATAAATTTCTGTTGTTTAAACCAATCAGTCTTTGGTATTCTGTGTTGGAAGCCTGAGTAAACTAAGGCTGTTTGCATCAAGAATTTTATACTTTTTGCATATGGTTGTCTGAACTTTTCCAGCACTATTTGATAGCAATGATGACGTTTTTCTTATTACCTTGGCAACTGTGAAAATCATTTGACCACATGATACACATCTCTATTCTGTTCCATTGTTCTATATCTCTACGCTGTCACCTATTCCTTGACCAATGTAGCTTCATTGAGTTCTTAAACTTTGTTCTTCTTCAAAACTATCATTTTGGTTCTTTTGCTTTTCTACATAAATTTTAGAATTGATTTATAAATTATTACCAAAGGATTTTGATTAGAATACCATTGATTTTAATGATCAATACGAGAACTGATGTCTTAGCAATGTTGAGTCTTCCTATCCATGGACATGACCTGGAATGCTCAATTTATTTATGGTTTTGATTCCTGTTACGAATGTTTTGAAATTTACAGCATATTATCTTGCATATGCATTTTTTCAGTTATCCAGCAAAACAGAAGTGTTTCATGACTGTGATGCTATTTTGATGGGACTTTTGTTTCAATTCATTGTTAGTACACAGAAATGTAACTGTTTTTGTACACTGATCTTGTATCTTATGATCTTGTTATATGAACTTATTAGCTGCAGTGACTTTTAAAATAAACTTCTGGGGCTCTCTTACACAGTAATCATGTTGACCGTGAACAGAGGCACCTCATTTCCTGTTGTTACCACATTTTTTGCCTTACTACAGTGGCTGCAAACTCGAGTGCCATATTGGTGGTAACAGTATCTGCCTCTGGCTCCCAATCATGGCCCTTCTTTGACATGTGTTGCGCTTTTTTCCCACAGAGGATGTTTCTTTTAATACCTGGTTTAGATAAACCTTTTTAATCATGCATGCATGCTGAATTTTGTCAAATGGTTTTTCTATCAATATATCATATAGTTTCTATTGATTAATGTGGGAAATTAAACTGAGTTTCAAACACTTGCATTCCCGTGTCATCATGTCTTCTTTGATGTACTGCTAAACTCAGTTTGCTAAAATTGTGTTGAAAATTTTCTATCTACATTGATGAGGCATATAAATCTAGTTTTATTTTCTTGTCATATCTGTGACTGGTTTTCATATTAGAATAAAGCTCATACAAAGTAGGTTAGAAATACTCCATCTTTTTCTATTTTCTGTAAGTCTTAGAGCATTGGCATTATTTCTTCACTAAATGTTTAGAAGACTTCCCCCATGAAACCATCTAGGCCTGGAATTATTTTTATTGGAAGGCTATTCACTATTAGTTTAACACATACAGTAATTACAGAGAGAGAGAGAGAGAGAGAGAGAGAGAGAGGATGAATGTGGGTATATGTGTGTGGTATTGGGCCTTCATACTGAACTATATCCCTGGCCCTTTTAATATTTTATTCTGAGACAAGATCTTGCTAAGTTGTCTAACTGCCCAGACTGGACTCAAACTTGCGACCCTCCTGCTGTAACTTTCCAGAATGCTGGAATTACAGGTATATGCCAGCATGCTTGGCTCTTGAATGAGCCTGACAGTTAGGGGTTTTATTTCAAGGAATTTTTCCACTTTGCTTAAGCTGCTGAGTTGACCCACATAATGTTGATTATAATATTCCCTTGCTATTCTTTTCTTTTACTGTCAACAGGATTTGTAGTGATGCTCCCTCTTTTGTTCCTTACATTGGTCATTTTTCTCTTATTTTTTTTGTACCGGGGATTGAACTCGGGACCTTGCGCTTACGAGGCAGGCAGAGGAACCATTGAGCTAAATCCCTGGCCTGATTTTTTTTTTTGTATTAAATTCTTTCATTGGTACATTGTAGGTATACAACACAATTACATTTCTCACTGGGAACTGTACCTTTACATAATCCATCTTGGTTCTTATTTTTTCCCCATCCTAGCCCTCCCTTCAC